>BQKN01065410.1:846002-881629 GCA_022839385.1 Asparagus kiusianus
CTAACTTAGGCCTACCAAGTGATGTGCCTTCGTTTCTTTCATCATCGTCATACTTCTAAAGTCACTGAACGATGTAATTTTTCTAACGTTGTTATTTTCCCCTAATGACGTGCGTTATCCAACATTGGTTTACCAATTGAAGAGCCTTGGTTTTCTTTACCTTAAGTCATTAAATGACTTGATATTCCTAACGTCGCCATTTTTACAAAATAACGTTTGTTTTTCTGACGAGTCTGCCATGTGTTGAACTTCGTCCTTAATACTTAGTTATATTTTGAACCTCGTTATCATACATTTGATCTGGGGTCTAAAAGAGACTAAGGATAAAAGAGAAATCTTAGCATTAAAGTCTAAGAGAAACTCTTTGACAACTCATCATACTGAGGTGAAAAGTATGGCTAGTTTAACTCAAACGGCAGTTGGTAAAGACCATCCAAGTCCGTTGACAGCTGAGAATTTGCTAAAAATCCTAAGTTAGAATGCTTCAGTTATACAAGACAATAATATGTGGATAAAATATAAATTTTATTCATATATAATTGAAGATACAGAAACTCAAAGTACATAGATTGAACTTAGAAGACTCGAACTACAATACGAGGTTCAGTTACAAGTTCTTTCAGCTACAATACGAGGTTTGGTTACAAGTTCTTTTGACGACATTCAGACTATAGTACGAAGTTCAGTTACAAGTTTTTGACGACCTTCGAGATTGCACTACGAGCCTCGTCCGCAGCAAACGCACTGTCTTGTTGTTGAAGTTCCATCTTCCATTCCTGGGCATGAAGTCTTCCCCATACCCAACTTTGAGCTTTAGCGCTTGTAGCACACGTTTACCCACTTAGGTAAACTGACTACTAATTGAAACACCATAAGCTCTAAGCATAGGATCAGCACTTCTCCCATCTCCGTAGAACGTGAAGGTAACTCTAACATTGTTGCTGACTCCTCCGAAAAGAGGCACTTCACTGAATCTGTGAAGCTGCCGCATAGGCCAAAGTCTAGAGAAAATACTATATGCTTGGGGGATCATGGCATGTCAAAACTGCAAGCATATTTGAATTTAAGATATCTCTTCGAGATTACCTTCAAAAGTCCAACAAGTTGTCGAAATATATCCTGATTTCGACTCTGGAACACTGAGAAATTCTCAAATGAGCGAGCTAATACAAAGACCAAGAGATCAGGGATCGGGTCAGAAAAGTTACCTGAAGCGACAACGTCATTAACTTTGCCTACCTCACTGGTGACGATTATCTGAGCTTGGAATCTAATAGGAAGCAAAAGTAGAAATCTTAAAGTGGTTCGTTTCCTTTGAATCATTTTGGAAACAAGGCACAGAAGAGGAAGATGAATCCTCTCAAAAAGTTATGGCCTATTTATAGACAAAGGAGCCAACCAAGTGGCTGAGATTTGTTACACGAATCCCTAAACACCGAATCGCCAAAGGGTGCTGAGAACAAAGCAGCACAATCAATTGCATTCGTAATTAACGCCAAAGAAAACGTGGCTTGAAGCGACGCATTAAGTGCTCAAGACTTAACACTGACGAGATGAAACGACGGATTCTTGTGGATTAACAGTCTTGGAACTGTTGAAACTTACCACGTTGTTCAACGAGATTTATTCTTGTTTCTAAGAAAAAGAAATAACGAAGGTCGCTGTTTCAAACTAAACTTAAGTATTGAAACTCGATCGAAAGTGCATTCGAACCTCATCTTCGACGAAGGTCATCCCTCTATTCGAACTCAAGTGTTAAGACTTGATTGAAATAGGATCCGAACCTCGTCTTCGACGAAGGTCGTTCCTCTAATTGAACTCAAGTGTTGAGACTTGATCAAAATTAGATCCGAACCTCATCTTCGACGAAGGTCGTTCCTCTAATTGAACTCAAGTGTTGAGACTTGATCAAAATTAGATCCGAACCTCGTGTTCGACGAAGGTCATTCCTTGAATTTTACTCAAGTATTGAAACTCGATGGAGATCGGATTTGAACCTCGTCTTCCATGAAGGTCATTCCGCTAATTGGGTTCAAACACCGAGGTTTAATTAAACGAGACTAGAACCTCATTATGTCAAATACGAATTGGAATTTGAATCCAACCTCGTATTAGAGTAACAAGATTCATACTTCAGGTCTTAAAATCGCAAAGCAACGAAGTTCGTGAACTTTGGCATTAGATTATGCATTGAAGTGCAAAGTAGAGTTAGTGAACAAAGACATCTGAAATTATACTTATATAAAAAAATGTGAGGAAGGAGACTATAAAAGTCCGATAAAGAAAATGGAGCTAAATGGACCCAGCAATCTGACGAATTTCCTCAGCGAGCCTAGCTATGGATTCCTGGTTTTCTACCTCAACATCAGCCAAAGCGTGTCTACGCAGCTCCTCATCGGAATAGACGCTCATGTTATTTACAGCTTTTTCTAGCTACTCCATTCGATCAATTTTAGCTTGAAGCAAGGGTTGATGTTGCATTTATTTTGAAGCCAATGTCTGCTTCATATCCATCATGCCTGCCAATTCAGCTTTATCCTCTGCCAATTAGGCCTGAAGAGCCTTGAGTTGAGCTTGAAGATGGTCGACCTTACGCTGCTTTTGAAGTTCGACGTTTACAATCTTTCTACCCTCACGGGACAAATTCTCTTCAATCTCTTTGAACTCCTTAATCCATTGCTTAGTCTCAAGCAATGGATCGTTAAGTTCAAATAAGGAGTCATCCCTTTGCCGCATAGTTTGCACGGCTCGTTCCTCAGCCAAAGGGTAAAGAGATCGAGATCGATGATCTTGCCATTTATTGAAAAGATCTTAAACCTTGGTCAGGTGCAACCAGTACGGCAGTATTACAAGGTCAGAGGTCATATTCTTCATCAAGTCCAAGAAAGGCACCAGCACCTCTTTAATCTCTGCAAAATTCCCTCCATGGTCCAAAACCTGGACGGAAGATTCTCTCGGGATGCTGAGAAAGTTCTCTGATATTTTTGATACGGTGAAATTTCTCACCGAAGGTGGAGGAGAAGCATGTGTGCTACTAGAGGACACCATTGCATGAGTAGTGGCAGAAGAAACTCTAACTGCTAAGAAGACTCGTGGCGCATGGCACACGGTGGGAGCGTCAATAGTTGTAACAACCATTACAGTAGTGGTAGGAGCAGCAGCGACTGCGGTACTTGGTACGACGTAGATCTTAGTTGTCGCAATGGAACTCATAGACGTAACACTTGTATCCATGGTGGATGTAGCTTTAGCTATGGTGGTTGGTGCAGATTCATTGCCCTTGGCTTCTTTAAGATCAACAATCGGATTATCAGCCACGCCTGCTTCCATAGCTGGACTCGGTGGCACCCTACTTTTAGTAGGATCATCAGAAGCTGGTCCCGCCTTGATACCCACATCAACAAAGGCAGTGGAGTCTGTGAAAACAACTAAATGCAGCAAACAAAGTCGTTAGTATCTTAGAAATCCAAAAAGGTAAATGACTATACGCCTATCTTACCAGGAACAACAGGAGCGTCTTCGATGTGAGTACTCGGCGCCGAGCGCAGTCCAGAGCGGAGTTGAGCTAAAGGAATCTCATCCTCAAGCTTTGAATCCGTATCAACCCTGAGTGACTCTATCATAGGGGTCATGGGTAGAGAAATATTACGCCTCACTCTCTTGGTGACGCGTTTAGACTTGCGCATTCGCCCAGTTTCCTTAGATTTTTCCCCCACTTGTCTTGGGGTCTCACCTTCTCCAGTTTGTCTTGAATAAGAAGTATTAGAGGGAAACAAGTCAAAATTAAGACAAGTCAAAGCTGGCATACCGGTAATCCCTTGGTCGGGATGTGGTTCTTCAAGAGCTGGGCATTGTCGATGAGAGCCTTCTGCAGTAAATCCATGTGGAGCAGGCTCGCAAGGCTCGTCTATGGAGGCAAAATCCTCAAATCCACCAAGATTTGCTCCATCTCTAAGAGCATCTCTAATACCGGAAGTAGCAGGCATGTGGCTCCCGTACTCGTCAACATGAGGAGATCTATGAGATACACTCTCATTTAGAGCTGCGTCTATCTCTTCCTGAGTCTCATGAGGGCTAGGAGGAGTGGTTTCCTCTACCCCAGCACTCTATTCAGCATGTAAGAACTCTTTGAGCCCTTGTATACGGCTTCGCCTAGAAGCATTTCCGGATCTGTATTGATACCGAATGTAACGCAACCCCGAAGAATTTACGTTGAAGTTAGGAACCATTGTGTTTGCCATGCAATGCCACTTGCAATAAGCAAGTGTGGTCCAAAGCTGTGGATTTTGTGGTGGAAGCAAGAAACGAGCACCTGTGCCACCGGCAATAGTCTAATACCAAGCTCTGGCCCCAATGATTAAGCTACAACCCTCAGATATCAGTTGAATATTAGGATTACCAACGTACAACTGAGTGTAGCCGAATTGGAGAGCAAAGTGACAAGGCAGGTAGGGTTCCAACACGCATACTGGGTCGAAACGATAAATATGATACTCGGGACGAATGGTCATAAGCCACATGAAGCAGCCAAGTGATAGAGAAGAATAACCCCGACCATTTGATGCATCCACGATGGCCTGTCTATAGCTGGTTCTGAGGAAATGAGGGAAACAGCGATTGAATTCCCATCTCTTATGGTCGTGAAGAATACACCATACCAAGGCCAAGTAATGGTGCTCCCAGTCTAAATTCTCCAACCTCTGAATGAAGGGAATGACTTCACCCTCTGTACAAGCAGAAGGCGTACCCATAAGGGTCGGACAATGTAGGACAACCAAGGCTATGAGATAAGTGTAGGGCAGCCCTACCTTTGGGTTCTCGTTACCTCGACAAAATTGGTAACATAAACTCCACAATCCACAATGAATACGGGCGATCATGGCAGGAAGAAGGGCATAAGAACGGCCGTGCACTAAACATACGACAGAAAACACCACTTCCATTGATAGCAAGTCAAAGTTTCCAGAAATGACGATGATTTGATGAAGCCACAACATGAGATATCCTGCCAATAACGCCTTAGAAGAGATAGGCTCCCCACCTTGAAAGAAGTAACTCTCAAAGGTGGTACCAACAGGATAACCTTGTTCATCTGATTTCGATACCCGATGCATGGGCGGATAAGTAAGTACCCGTCGCGACAATTCACTCGCGTCGCAAGGACCTAAGGGAACCACATGGTTATTTTTATGCTCCAAGCTCTTGAAGATATATCGGGCCTGGATGTTATGGCTAAGGAGTCTTTCACCCTTCTTATTGAACCGTCCCTCCACGTTCATACAAATATGGTAATGACATATTACTTCCCAAAAGGTCTCTACCACTTAGGGTTGTTCCTTCTCTAAAGCAACTAACTCCCGTTGACCTGGGATATACTCCTCATACGAATAGTTCCCGTTCGGCAGCCCAGAGACTTCTTCCATCTCATGAAGAGTAATCCTTATCTCTCCATCAGGAGTAAATAAAGTACGGGTTGTAAGATTATACAATTCTAAAATACCAAAGAACTGGTGGGAGTTATTGATCAACCAGAATTATGTCGCCCTGATGAGCGCATAAAGACCAAACTTTTGTAGGTCTTCTTAGTTCTCCTGCAAAATATATTCGGTGATACGAGACCACCATTGTGTAGGACTCCAATGAGACTAACCTGGAGTTCTAAAGTCCTTAGCAGGGAATTGACCGTTTCTCCTAAAGAACGCGCGACCAAAAGTGTTAGCCTCTTCAGCATTCTTACCAATCGGGAGTTCTTTTTAAAAAAGCTCAGGGTGCAATCTGGTGATGTAATGTCCACCACTATCTATCTTGGCGCTGCTACGAGAAAAGTGGCCACATATGACCCCATCTTGTACTGGGGTTAAATCCAAGTCCATTCTCCTGGGAGCCGAGACAATTTTCAAAGTAGTAAGAGAGACGTCACGCTCCATCCGAGACAAGAACAAGTTTCGCCCGTTTACAGTTCTAAGCCATTTGTAAGTCCCGATATCCAACAAGTCAGGATCCTCTGAAGAGTCTCTGAATAAGAGAACAGGCTTCACAATAGGTTCACGATTGATAGACTCTAAGGGAGCATCAGTGATCATACGCCTAAATGTGGAAACTGAAGGGTCAGAAAGAAGATCCACTTCTTCTAGCCCCCATCCTCCAAACAGAGGAATACTCTCAAGAGCAGAATAATAAGGATGAATGGAAATCGTCTGAGTACCATCCGCTCCGAGATTGCCATGTTGAGGAAGTGGAGTAGAAGGATATATGACTGCACAAAAAGACAAACAAGATTAGTCTCGAGTAGCAACCACGGCCAAATAACACGAAGATCATTCTGGTAACGAACGTCGATATTCATTCGAATAATAAACCTCGACAGGGATAACGAGGTTCATCAGTTCAGCGAGATTCGTTGGAGAACACGAAGTTCATCATCTAAAGACAAAATTCGCCAATCCGATGAACATAGTCGATGAAAAGACGAAGCTCATCATAAAAACAAATTTTGTTTAACAATCCTAGAACGTGACCCTCGTCAGGATAGCCAACAATGTTGGACATGTGAAGTTCAACTTGCGGATAAGGCTCATCGAAAGACAAAACAAGTCATAGAGACGAGAATCATCGATGACGAGCCTCATCCAGCCAAAAAGACGTCATCTTTATGATGAGTCTGGAAGAAACTGTTCATCTTCCTCAAAGAAACCCAAATCTAAAATAGATAGGGTTGACATCTCTCAGAACGCAAATCATGCGTTTAAGATCTATTACCTGAAAAGGTGGGTAGAACGCCAGGTTTGTGCGAAGAGCCAGCAACCTTCTTGCCCTTGCTCTTGCTTCGGTCTACAGCGGTCTTAGGGGCCATTGATTTCGTTTGAAGGGTTTGCGAAGAAAGAAAGATCAGAATTTTGAGAAGAGAAGGAGTTCAGATAACCCAAACGACGAAGAGAGAAGAAAGGACTTCTCATATGATGATACCTTAATTATAAGGGCGGTAAAAGGGTCGACTCAAGGGTCGCGATCTTCAGTTAAGGTTGTTTGAGAAGATCTCTCCCCAACAAGATCTACGGATAAGATTCACGGGGATTTCCAATCACCAGCTGGCAACCATTCGCTAGGTCTGGGAAAGGTGCATAGCAGTGGTGCTGACGAAGCTGCGAGGGCTCATTTGTCAGATGTTGGTTATTCTGACAAGGCTTGTATAAAGGGACAGACTCCAGAACGAACTGCAAAGTAACTTTCGCAAACACGAGGTTCATGACAAAACCAGGTTCGTGAAATAAACTCCTCAGGTTCGAGATACCTATTCAAAGTATTTTAGACTACATACAACCCGATTCAAGTCTAAAAACTTTGAAGGGGGTTTTGTAGGCATTAAAAACGCCAAAATTCGAAAGGTAAAAAGAAGGTTCAGGGAAACAAACCCCTTTTCAATCAGAAATGAGGTTCGTTGTTTAGAAAAGATCAACCTCGAGAACGAGAGTCGCCATGCAGCAAAACTCAACATTGAAAGATAAAGTTTATTATTGAATGAAATGGATCTATGAGACTCGGAGCTTGTCATTGGATACGAGGTTCGAGGTTCGCTAGTGGATATGGAATTCGGAGATCGTCATTGGATACAAGGTTCGAGGTTCACTAGTGGATACATGGTACGAATCTCGTCGTTGGACATGAGTTGAACTCTAGCTGTCAAAGATGAAGATCGTCATTGGATACGAGGTTTGAAGCTCGTCATTGGATACGAGGTTCGGAGTTCATCATTGGAGGTAAAGTTCGTCAATAAAAGAAAAGCTTGTCATCGGATTTAAAGCTCGTCAGTGAAGATGAAGCTCATGAGGTTCGCCACGCAGCAAGGCTTGACATCAAAGACAAGGCTCGCCAAGCAATGAGGCTCGACATCAAGGACGAGGTTCGCCAATGCAGTAAAGTTCGTCACCCGTATTAAATCAGACTATAACAGTCATGAAGACCCAGTCAGTCAAGTGGACTAAATTCAAGGAGTTAGTTACGCCACGACTTCACAATTTCAGCGCATCAGTTACACCTACGACTCCACTATTGTAGCGCGTTGGTTACATGCTCAAAAACCTATAAATAGCCATCGATGGCTACAGAAAGAGGGGATTTTGGATTTTAATTGGAGATTTTCAAGCTTGGACTTAGAGAAGCATCAGAGATCAAAGTTTCTGCACGTCGATCCGGAGTATGAACCTCGATTCTAGCCGGTTAACAAAGGTCAGAAGCTCTTACGATCTTGATCTGATCATCAACGGGAGGCAAGCTCGACTCAAGCATCGGGGGAAGCATCCTTTCGCTACCTAGAATCCACCTTAAACAAAAGAGAAGCTGAATTATGTTAGCCCTTATGTTTTGATGATGTTTTACAACCACCATTATCGGTACTAATAGCTTATTGAGTGTAAATGTAGTAAATTCATTTATCAAGCTTGTTAGTGACACAAATGGAGGATTGGATGGAATATGCGCTACAACGATGATATCCAAAGGAGGAGGAGGCATAGTGATGAAGCAACGTTATTTCAAGAACAACAAAGTCAAATAGAAGCTTCATCCGATTCAAGCTATATCAAAACTCAAGTATTGCATTCTATATGAAGATATTAGCTATCTTTTATTTTTTTCTCTCTAGTGCTAGAATGTAGGCAAAGAGTTATTGACTTCAGTTGAAGCTATTGGGATATCACACACATGTTTTCATACTTATGCTTTTAAGCGTCTTTTTCAAAAAATACTATTTCTCACAAGTATGAGGACCTATCTGCAAAATTTTTTTTCCAAACAGTTTGTTTTTAGTATTAAAAACATTTTATAAAGTTTCATAATTTTCAGAGGTCAAATAAATATTTTCCAAATATTTTAAGTTGAGTCAAAATTGTTTTTCTGAGATGTATCAGAATGCGGTCGACCGGACCGGTCGACCGTACCTATGACCATTAGTCAGTAAACAGCAGAGAGTTTGTCGGTCGACCGATGCGGTCGACCGAGAGCTCGATTTTTCTATCGGTCGACCGCACCGGTCGACCGATGAAGTCTCTGGTTGTTTTCTCGTTTTCAGACCAGGCTCGCGGTCGACCGGAAATTCCATCGGTCGACCGAAAAGTCTATCGGTCAACCGATGCCCCTTTTTCAAACGGTCGCTTGCCTTGGTTCCTGTGCCAGCTGTGCACTATCTTTGGCACAGTCTGCTGGAAGATCATTTCTATTTTGGGAAGATTAGGTTATGATTTTGAAATGAGGAGTTTCTCCTATTTAAACCATACCCCTCTTCTTCCTCTGTGCCCTAACGCTTGCAAAAACTAGAGCCGCCATTTTTTCTTGAGCAAATATTTTCAAAACCTGTTTTTTCTCTGAGTTCTTGTGTGTTCACTTCCCAGCTTCAACTGCACTCTTTCTCTTTGTCACATGGACTTTGTAAAGAGAGAGTCTTGCACCATTTCTACTATTTTGTGAGTGTGATCTTGTGTAGATCAACTGTGAGGGAGTGTGATCTGTTGAGATCAACTGTGTAGAGTGAGATCGTGAGGGGATCGCTGTGTAGACGAAGTTCCGGCTTTCAAACCGAGCTATGTAGTGGATTTCTCCTCGAGAGTGGGGAGCGAGGACGTAGGTCAGCGAACCGAACCTCGTTAACACATCGCGCGTCAAAGGATAACGATTCCTAACCCTATCTCCTCTTCTTTGATTGTATTAGAATAGTGTGGTTTGCTTGTCTTAATTTTTATTACATAATTATAGCATCTTGACCCTAATCACCCCCTCCCCCCCCCCCTCTAGGGTCCAACAATTGGTATCAGAGCTTTGGTCTCTATACTAGTTTTTGGTTTTACCGCCTTAGAGAAAAGATCTAATGGAAGCTTCTTTGAATATGCATATGTTAGAAGGACAATCCACCACTAAACCACCACTCTTCACTGGGAGTAATCTTGCTTATTGGAAGGCTAGGATGAGAATTTACCTTCGTTGCATTGATCTTGACATCTTAGAGCTCATTGAAAAGAAATATGTAGAGAAGTCCAAAGTCGGGAACATGACCGATGGAGAAAGGCACCTAGCCAATCTCAATGCTAAGGCCATGAACGCCTTAATTTGTGGTCTTTCTCCCAATGAATACAATAGAGTTTCCACGTGTGCAACCGCATACGAAATTTGGGAAAAATTATGTATCACACATGAAGGAACCCCCCAAGTTAAGAAATCTAAGATTAGTGGGCTTATGCATGATTATGAGTTGTTTAAAATGCTTCCAAATGAATCCATTGATGCTATGTTTTCCCGTTTTACTAATATAATCAACGAATTACATGGTCTTGACAAGCAATTATCTATTCAAGAGATGAACTACAAGATACTTCGCTCTTTGACTCCGGCATGGGAGCCCAAAGCTACGGCCATTGAGGAAGCTCATGACCTTACCACTCTAGCTCTCGATAGCCTCATCAGAAAGTTCAAGGTCCATGAGAAGAAGCTCAAGGGGAAGGAGAAGGAGGAAGTGCCATCACGGGAAGTTGAGGAGCCATCACCAAAGTTGAAGACCATAGCTCTCAAAGGAGCTAGTGATAACTCCTCTTCATCATCGGATAGTGAAATTGATTTTTCTAGAGAAGTGGCTCATCTCTCTAGAAGAATCTCTAGACTCATAAAAATGAACAAGAAATTTAACCCCCGATCTAACAACAAATTTTCCTCACGTGTAGGTAAATGTTTTGAGTGCAATGAACCGGGCCACATCTCTAAGGATTGCCCCAAGCTCAAGGAAAAGTACATGAAGTACAAGAAGAAGAAGGTTATGTATGCCGGATGGGAAGAATCCGAACCAAGTGATTCGGATAGTGATGAAGAAGGAGCCAAACTTGCTCTTCATGACCCCAACATTTGTTTCATGGCAAATGAACATGAGGTAATATCCGAGACCGAAAGTGAATCTTTCTACATGCAATGTGACATACCTACGGCTCTAGAAGAATTGAACTTTGAATTTAAAAGAATGTCTAAAGAATACTCTTCTTTTAAAAGGTTGCATGCTTCTTGTGATATTAAGCTAGAACAATTAACAACCTCTCTTGCACTAAAAGATGAATTGCTAGGAGATCTCGATTTTGAGAATAAGCAATTAAGATCAAAGATTGAAAGACTAAAAATTGAGAGCTGTAGGACTAGACCCACTTATGCTTATGCTAACTATGATCACCATGGTAGAAATAGGTTTCATGGTTCTCACACCCATACATACAAAAGAAATTTTGTGTGCACATATTGTATGAAACATGGACACATTTCTGCTCATTGTAGGATTAAAGACAACCATGATTTTTATAGAATGATATGGGTACCCAAAGGTACCAAAACTACTAACCACTAAGGACCCAAGACTTGGGTACCTAAAGCTACTATATCTTCATCTTCATCTTTTGTAGGGAACATCACGACAACGACGTAAGGAGATATGGTACCTTGATAATGGTTGCTCACATCATATGACGGGCAACAAAGAGTTATTTGCAACCCTATCAAGGATTGAAGGAGGTAGTGTCTCCTTCGGTGGTGGTGAGAAAGGTAAAATTATTGGTATTGGTTCTATTGGTAAGAAACCCTCACCCGTTATAGAAGATGTTTATTTGGTAAATGGTTTGAATCATAATCTTCTTAGCATTAGTCAATTGAGTGATAAAGGTTTTGATATTTCATTTAAACCGGATAAATGTATCATTAGTATGAATGGAAAAATTGTTTTTATTGCTAATCGCAAATCTAATGTATACATTTTTGAGATGAATGAATTAGTGAATCAAGATGTGAAGTGCCTTGTGGCAATTGATGAAAACCCTTGGATTTGGCACAAGAGACTTGGACATGCAAATATGGAGTTAATATCAAAATTGTCTAAAAGAAATCTTGTAAAAGGATTACCTAGCTTGCACTTCATCAAAGATACTATATGTGAGGATTGTGCCAAAGGTAAACAAACAAAATCTTCTTTTAAATCCATCAATGAGGTATCAACTTCTAAACCCTTGCAATTACTTCATCTTGATTTGTTTGGTCCTATGCGTGTTACCTCTCTCGGAGGCAAACACTATGTTTTTGTGATTATTGATGATTTCTCTCGTTTTACATGGATAATATTTCTTACAAAGAAAAATGATTGTTTTGAAGAATTTGCTAATCATGTCAAAAGAATTGAAAATGAAAAAGATTTAAAAGTTGTTAAATAAGAAGTGATCATGGTGGTGAATTTCAAAATGAATTTTTCTATGATTTTTGTGCTCATCATAGTATAACTCATATGTTTTTCGCTCCTAGAACACCACAACAAAATGGTGTTGTTGAACAGAAGAATCGCACCATACAAGAGATAGCACACACTATGCTAAACTCATTTGATTTACCAAAATATTTTTAGGCGGAAGCCGTTAATACGGGTTGCCATGTTTTAAATCGTGTTTTGATTAGACCAAAGCTTAAGAAAACTCCTTATGAACTTTTTTATGGAAAAACTCCTTTTATTGGTTACTTTCGTATATTTGGTTGCAAATGCTTTATTTTAAATACAAAAGATCACCATGATAAATTTGATTCCAAAATTAATATTGGTATTTTCTTGGATTATGCACCTCAAAGTAAGGCTTATAGGGTCTTCAATAAACGAAGTCTCGTTGTTGAAGAATCTATAAACGTTACTGTTGATGAGACTAATGTTGGTTCTCAAGTTGTTCTACCTAGGCAAAATGATGATGATGATGTTGAGGGAGGATTGGACTTCTTGCAAATCAATGATACTCCCTCTATAGAAGCTCAAAAGGATATGGATAGCTCCAATGCTCATGAACAAGTTGAACTTCCTAAAACTTGGAAATTCGCATCAAATCACCCAAAGGAACAAATTATTGGGAGCCCTTCAAAAGGAGTTATTACTCGCTCAAAAGCTTTGAGTGAGTGTGGTAATGTTGCATTCTTATCTCATCTAGAACCTAAAAGGATTAATGATGCTTTAAATGATGAATTTTGGGTTTTGGCTATGCATGAAGAACTAAATAATTTTCAAAGAAATGATATTTGGAAATTAGTTCCTAGACCTAACAATGCTAGTGTTATTGGTACTAAATGGGTTTTTAGAAACAAACTTGATGAACATGGTATTGTTACTAGAAATAAAGCTCGTTTGGTTGCCCAAGGATATAATCAAGAGGAGGGCATAGACTATGATGAAACCTTTGCACCGGTTGCAAGGTTGGAATCTATTAGGATGTTTTTGGCATTTGCTAGCTTTAAAAATTTCAAATTATTTCAAATGGATGTTAAATGTGCCTTTTTAAATGGTTTTATAGAAGAGGAAGTATATGTTGAGCAACCCCCCGGTTTTATAGATCATATTTTCCCTAATCATGTTTACCGGGTTCAAAAAGTTTTATATGGGTTGAAACAAGCTCCTAGAGCTTGGTATGCTCGCCTCTCTAGTTTTCTTATTGAAAAATGGTTTTTCAAAAGGAACAATTGATAATACTCTTTTTGTGAGAAAAAGAAAATTGATTTTATTTTAGTTCAAATATATGTGGATGATATCATTTTCGGTGCTACTAATGAATTTTTGTGCAAGGAATTCTCTAAAGTTATGCAGGACCACTTTGAGATGAGTATGATAGGAGAGCTTACATTCTTTCTCGGGCTACAAGTCAAGCAAACTAAGGATGGGATATTCATTTCACAAAGCAAGTATGCGAAGGAATTGGTGAAGAAATTCAATTTGGAAAATTCTAAGCATGCGCCTACTCCCATGAGTACTAGTGTTAAGCTTGACGCGGATGAAAGTGGTGAAGATGTGAACCAAAAACTATATCAAGGTATGATAGGTAGTCTTCTCTATCTCACCGCTAATAGACCCGATATCATGTTTAGTGTGTGTGCATGTGCACGTTTTCAAGCATCTCCTAAAGCATCTCATTTAATTACGGTTAAAAGGATCATTAAGTATGTTAATGGAACTTTTAATCTTGGTTTATTTTATCCAAAAAGCACCTCTTTTGATTTATATAGTTTTTGTGATGCTGACTTTGCCGGATGTAAGGTAGATCGCAAGAGTACTAGTGGAACATGCCAATTCCTAGGAAATTCCCTTGTTTCTTGGGCTTCCAAGAAACAAAATTGTGTTGCATTGTCCACTACAGAAGCGGAATACATTGTCGTCGGCTTATGTTGTGCTTAAGTGTTATGGATGAAACAAAGCTTAGTTGACTACGGTTTGAATTTTCAAAATATTAAAATCTTTTGTGATAACACAAGTGCTATATATATTTCCAAAAATTCCGTTTTGCACTCTAGAACCAAGCATATTGATGTGCGCCATCATTTCTTACGCGACCATGTGGAGAGACAAGATGTATCCTTAGTCTTTGTTGACACAAAATCTCAATTAGCGGATATATTTACTAAGCCTCTTGGAGAGGATGATTTTTGTCGCATAAGAAATGGTTTGGGCTTATGCACTATGTGAAGTTCTACATTGTTTGCTTGTTTAGCTTAAATTTCTCTTTACCCCATTTTTGATGGTGACAAAGGGGGAGAAACATCTCCTCATTTGTTGCATATATTTAGGGGGAGCTCATAGATAGGGGGAGCACCTATCTCTAAGCTATATTTTCTTTTTGCTCTCATATAATGTTTGGTTGTCATCATCAAAAAGGGGGAGATTGTTAGCCCTTATGTTTTGATGATGTTTTACAACCACCATTATCGGTACTAATAGCTTATTGAGTGTAAATGTAGTAAATTCATTTATCAAGCTTGTTAGTGCTACAAATAGAGGATTGGATGGAATATGCGCTACAACGATGATATCCAAAGGAGGAGGAGGCATAGTGATGAAGCAACGTTATTTCAAGAACAATAAATTCAAATAGAAGCTTCATCCGATTCAAGCTATATCAAAACTCAAGTATTGCATTCTATATGAAGATATTAGCTATCTTTTATTTTTTTCTCTCTCTAGTGTTAGAATGTAGGCAAAGAGTTATTGACTTCAGTCGAAGCTATTGGCATATCACACACATGTTTTCATACTTATGCTTTTAAGCGTCTTTTTCACAAAATACTATTTCTCACAAGTATGAGGACCTATCTACAAAATTTCTTTTCCAAACAGTCTGTTTTTAGTATTAAAAACATTTTACAAAGTTTCATAATTTTCAGAGGTCAAATAAATATTTTCTAAATATTTTAAGTTGAGTCAAAACTGTTTTTCTAAGATGTATCAGAATGCGGTCGACCGGACCGGTCGACCGCACCTATGACCATTAGTCAGTAAATAGCAGAGAGTTTGTCGGTCGACCGATGCGGTCGACCGAGAGCTCGATTTTTCTATCGGTCGACCGTACCGGTCGACCGATGAAGTCTCTGGTTGTTTTCTCGTTTTCAGACCAGGCTCGCGGTCGACCGGAAATTCCATCGGTCGACCGAAAAGTCTATCGGCCAATCGATGCCCCTTTTTTAAACGGTCGCTTGCCTTGGTTCCTGTGCCAGCTGTGCACTATCTTTGGCACAGTCTGCTGGAAGATCATTTCTATTTTGGGAAGATTAGGTTATGATTTTGAAATGAGGAGTTTCTCCTATTTAAACCATACCCCTCTTCTTCCCCTGTGCCCTAACGCTTGCAAAAACCAGAGCCGCCATTTTCTCTTGAGCAAATATTTTTAAAACCTGTTTTTTCTCTGAGTTCTTGTGTGTTCACTTCCCAGCTTCAACTGCACTCTTTCTCTTTGTCATAGGGACTTTGTAAAGAGAGAGTCTTGAACCATTTCTACTATTTTGTGAGTGTGATCTTGTGTAGATCAACTGTGAGGGAGTGTGATCTGTTGAGATCAACTGTGTAGAGTGAGCTCGTGAGGGGATCGCTGTGTAGACAAAGTTCCGGCTTCCAAACTGGGCTGTGTAGTGGATTTCTCCTCGAGAGTGGGGAGCAGGGACGTAGGTCAGCGGACCGAACCTCGTTAACACATCGCGCGTCAAAGGATAACGATTCCTAACCCTATCTCCTCTTCTTTGATTGTATTAGAATAGTGTGGTTTGCTTGTCTTAATTTTTATTGCATAATTATAGCCTCTTGACCCTAATCACCCCCCCCCCCTCCCCTCTAGGGTCCAACAAATTAATCTTCTCTTCCTCTGTAATCGAGAGAGAGTGTGAGTGATTATAAAGGTTTCGTAACAAGTGATCGAACCCATTTCTTAAAAAAAATCAATCCCAACATCAATTTTTTGACCCTACATTCTCATGATCGGATTTTAAACCTTCATGTTTGCTTTGTAAATCAATAAAATTTTTATGCAATTTATTATAGGCATACAATAATTTTTCACTAGCACAGGCGAGTTCATCAAAAGATAAATCATATTCGGATTTGGACTCGTTTACCACACTAGGGCTATCGCCTAGTGGCCGTATGCATGAAAATGAAGCTCCACATGAACTAGAAGCGGAATCCTCCAAAGCTTGTCGGATCGCCTCCAAATTCCCTTGATGTGCTTCTATAAGTTTTCATAATGTGTAAGCACTATTAAAAGAATCAAGCTTGTTAGACATAGATGAATCGAACGCATTATGTAAAAATTCTAACAAAAGCTTATTCATGGTAAACATACGATGATCATTTTTATTCTACTTAAACTTCTCCGAAGTGGGTACAATATAAGCATCATCTATAATTTCCCATAAATCGAAGTGTCTAGATCGAATAAAAAATTTAAATCTAACACACCATTGGACATAGGGGAAATTTTCTAATCTATGAGCAATATTGATGGCATAACCTAAACAAGGTGCACCGTGCATATCCATAATGTATATATGAGCAAGCAAGATAATAATAAAATCACAAAACTAGATTAGCACAAAAATAAGATAACTTGGATCATTAACTCAAGGTGATTAGTCCTTAAAACAAAGAGCACCAAGCTCTGATACAAATTGTTAGACCCTAATGTTTGGGTGGAAAATTGATTTCATTGATGAGTCCATTACAGCTTCAAACACCTACAATAAACTCAAACAAAAAATATAGCCTTTTTATAAGACTTTAAATCAAAAATTATAATTTTCTCTCAAACTACACACAATAGAAATTTATCGCCTATTGCTTATGCGGGATCGTTGCCGGTGCCGGGGTTTATCCGTGGACTGCCTACGGATCAGATCCGGTGAGCAGAAGTTTGGATAATCAGTGCTTTCGCTTCACGAAGGAAGTGATTGCAATAGCGGCGATTTTGACTAAACAAAATCACGACTCTTCTCGGGATTTAAGACTAAGCTTAAATCCGGAGGAGGGTGGAATGAGTCTCAGATCTCTCGAACTCTTACTTTATTGAAGAACTCCGCCAAGATCTGCTAACTCTCTGAAATTCATGCTCCAATCTCTAATTTGACAGCACTTCGTCCTCTTGATTTCCAGGTCCTCAAAAATGAACACTAGGGCTCTTATTTATAGGCTTGGTTGACGGTTTCTTCAGATCAAAACGAGGGATCTCTTCTATCTTCAGTTAGAAACTGCATAACCACTGTATCGGAGCAGTTGGAACTCCTAAATTCCAAAAGAATCCATAAAAGAACCGAAAAACTGATTCTGGCCGTTTCATCAAAGTGGCTTGGCCTTGGCCGATCCACCAAATGGTGGCTCGGCCTTGGCCGAGCCACCAAATGGTGGTTTGGCCTGTGGCCGAGCCACTGGTCTGATCGGACTGTTTCGACGCGTCCCGGTCACCAGATGCTTTCGCGGTTTCCTAGAGTTTGGCTCGTTCCATCGTTTGTGTGTGTCCCATTGCTTCGTTGACTTGTACGTCGATTTGGTGGCTGGTGAGTGTACGGGCCACTTGGTGGTGGCCGGTGAACACGCTGGCTACTTGGTTCGTCGATTTGGTGGCTGGTGAGTGTACGGGCCACTTGGTGGTGGCCGGTGAGCACGCTAGCCACTTGGTTTGCCGATTTGGTGGCTAGTGAGTGTACGAGCCACTTGGTAGTGGCCGGTGAGCATGCTGGCCACTTGGTTCGCCGATTTGGTGGCTGGTGAGTGTACGGGCCACTTGGTGGTGGCCGGTGAGCACGTTGGCCACTTGGTTCGCTGATTTGGTGGCTGGTGAGTGTACAGGGCACTTGGTGGTGGCCGGTGAGCACGCTGACCACTTGGTTCGCCGATTTGGTGGCTAGTGAGTGTACGGGCCACTTGGTGGTAGCCGGTGAATACGCTGGCCACTTGGTTCGCTGATTTGGTGGCTGGTGAGTGTACAGGCCACTTGGTGGTGGCCGGTGAGCACGCTGACCACTTGGTTCGCCGATTTGATGGCTGGTGAGTGTGCGGGCCACTTGGCGGTGGCCGGTGAGCACGCTGACCACTTGGTGAATCTTCTCGATTTGAATGATGACGTTTATCGCCTCCTCTTCGTCTCGAGCTGCATACGGGAACTTATAGGCATTTTTAGACGCCTACACCTAAGGCTGCTATGAAAGAACCCTAGAGGGGGGGTGAATATGGTTTATGCTAATCTAATCCAATTTAAATGCCAGTTAAAACTTACTAACTAATATATCCTAGCAAGTATGATATGCTACAAGATATGTGCAATGATATATAATATAGACAAGGGTAAACAAAATTAACATGCAACAATGGCTATATAATAATATGCAAGAATAAATGCACCAATGCCAAACTCAAACACAAGGAAATGATCACGGAGTTCGGACCTTCCGTCCTACGTCTCCACTCCCCACTCCCGGGGAGAATCCACTATATAACCTGGTTTGGAAGCCGAAACTTCTCTACACACTCGGTTTTCTAGGTAACGGAAAACTCTACACACTCGGTTATCAAGTCAACCGACAACTCTCACAAATCCTCATAATGTACATACACAAGCTACAACCTTAAGTGTTGGTCCTCACGTATCGACTCCCTTAAGTGTTCGGAATTATCACCTCTCACTAAGCCACCGATGCCACTCCTCTTGGTATCGACTCCGTCCTCACTACACACTCCTCTCGGTATACAAGTGTATTACAAAGTGAACTTCACAAATTAAGCACAACAAATAATTGTTCTCTAAATAGGTGAGAACTCAATTAGGCTCAACTCAATATTACTATCTCTCACAACCCTAAATATATTATGAATGTAAATACAATAAGCTCAAGTGGGTGTGTGTAATAATGAGATTAATCAAATCTAAACTCAATATAAAACTAGCTTTAATAAGATGATAATCAAAAAAATAAATATAAAGCTAGAAAAGAGTTTAGAAAACTTCTCAATAGATGACAAGAGATTGAGGGAGAATAGTTAATTGCTCAAACTCCAATAGATGATCTCCTCAAGCCCTTGTGAAATTATCTTCACAAACGAAAACTCTTAAACAATGCTTAAACACCTTTAAACAAACTTTAAACTCTTGTTAAACTTTCTTAAAACATTTTCTTGGTTACATGTGAAGGATGAGAGCAAGTGGGTATATATAGCCACCTAAAACCTCAGCCAAAACCCAACTGAAAAGACAAATAATCCCCTAAAAATACTGTTGGAAACTAGTCGTTACTGTGCAACGGCTTTTTCATAAGTCGACTCATGAGTCGACGAATGAGTCGGCTTATATGAGTCGACTCAGCAGAAGAAAAATCATAACTACGCTGCACTTCGTGAGTCGACTTATAAGTCGACTCATGAGTCGGCTAATGAGTCGACTAAACATGTACAGACCTGAAGTGCATAGAAAAACTTAACTTTAAACTGGGTTTAAAAATATCAAATAAATTCAAAAAATGTAAAACTTTAAAAAATGATTGTAGACATGATAATAAGCATGCTATAAAAACTAGTTTTCAAAAAGGACTTTCCAAATATAAAATATCATTATTTTTCAAAATAATCTAAAACATGAAAATGTAAACATATGAATTTTGATATTTTGGCTAAGCCATGTTTTAAAACTTTACAAAATGATTTTGTAGACTTAATAAATGATGTATATGATTATTGTTAAGTCTATAAACCAAGAAAATAATATTTTTATAAAAATACTTGTTTTGCAAACTTTCAAAACAATAAACATGATTTCATTGAACAAAATAAAATTGATATTAATGAAATCATATGTAAGCATATAAACATGAAACAAAAATGTATTTTTTCAATTATATTCAATTGTTTCATATTTAAACATGAAAAAACAAAATAATAAATATGAAAGATGTAATTTTATATTTATATAAACTTGGAAACAAAAACATGTATGTATACATATACCTATATATACCAAAACTAAATTGTATATATATATATATATAGATAAAGATATAAACAAGGAAACCAATATAATGTGTGTGTATATATGATTGAGCTTAAAGTACCAACACACATAATATAAACCTAAACTAATGTTACCCAAGCTTGATCTTAATCTTATATAAACTTGGAAACATTGCGGATGAAGCTAGAACTTGGATCTTCAACTTGAATTGCATAGGCTTCAACCACTATTCCGCCAACCTCCATTGGATATGATCGTTAAAGCATAATTTCATTCATCCTCCAATACGTTGTTTGTCTACAATAAATAGAAATACACAAATACTAGACAAACAACATTAGATGTAAATTGTTTGTTAAATCATCATCAAAACAAGAAGGCCAACAGGATTTTTGCCTATGCCAGTGTTTATCCGTGGACCACCGACTGACCAGATCCAATATAAATTCCGTTGCCTCGCAAAGGAGATAAGAAACTAAAGTAACTATCTCGGCAAAGTGAGATAATCACTCTTCTCGAGAATCGTAGCTAGGTACGATCTCAAAGAAATGGATGAACGGATGTAAATCTCTCGAACTCTTCCTCTTTATGTTGAATAGCTCACCGTGACCTCCTCCTCCTCTGTGAAATTCATGCTCCACACTCTCTGATCCAACAAGGCTTTGCCAAGGCTTCAGAATTCTGAATCTGTGCAAATGAAGGCCCTAGGGTTGTATTTATAAGCTTCAGAAGCCATGTTTTTGAATAAGAACGAACAATTTGATCTTATCCTCGGTTGCAACCACTTAACCACGTTTATAGATAAACTCAAATCAGTTAGGGAGGCTCTAGATTAGAATCGGGGCAGTTCTGGACAGTCCACGGTAGTTCTGGATAGTCCGGGGCAGTTCTGGATAGTCCGGGGCAGTTCTGAACAGTCCAAGGCGTGTTTATGTACAGTGTGGGTGCATGGCAGGTTTGACATCTCTGGTTTCACCTTGGACTGCAGCCTTGTGTGAACCCAGAGGTGTCACACATATACTCACATGAGAATATACCCTGTATACATTAGTATATGTTGATGACATCTTGCTTACAAGAAGCTGAAATGCGACCCTCACTCATCTCATTCAAAGTCTTAAACGTGAATTTTCTTTGAAAGATCTTTGTCCTCTTCACCACTTCTTAGGGGTTGAGATTATTCAACAACCATGAGGAATAATTCTCTCTCAAAAGAATTATATTGTGCATCTTCTCACTTGCACAAATTTGGAAGGAATGAAGCCTATTCAAACACCTTTATCGACTAGCACCAAGCTCACCCATACTAGTCCCTTATTCAGCGATCTGTCCTTATATCTTCCGGTGGTTAGTGCTTTGCAATATGTTACCCTCACTCGTCCCGATTTAGCATTTGCATTAAATAAGTTACATCAATTTATGAGCATGTCGACTATCGATCATTGGCAAGCAGTTCAGCGCATCTTACGGTATCTAATGCATACAATATCTCATGGATTATTTATCTCTAAGTCAACCTCTCTTCTTCTTCATGAATTCTCCAACGCAAGTTGGGCGGGTTGCCCTGTTGATCGAAAGTCCTCTGGCGGTTATGCAATTTTCTTGGGCAATAATCTTATTTCATTCTCAGCTCACAAGCAATGTATTGTTGCTCGATCCTCGACCGAATCTGAATATCATGCGCTTGCTAATGCAGCTACAGAGCTAATTGGGCTTTGTTTGTTGATTAATATGCTGCAAGTTCCTCTTCAATCTCCTCCAATTCTATGGTGTGATAATTTAGGTGCTATCTATGTTACTGCCAACCCAATATTTCACACTCACACTAAACATATCGAGGTGGATTTTCACTTTGTTAGAGATCAAGTGGCAAAGGGGTGGTTAAACTTACATTTTGTATCAATGTATGATCAACTTGCAGATATTACGACGAGGCCTCTAACGACTAAATGTTTTGCTGCTATTCGTGACAAGCATCGTGTTCGTTGCTGTGAACCCTCAGGCTTGAAGGGGCGTGATAGAGTTTGTTGTAAACAAACTCTTATTATGCTCAGTTCTGCATTACTGTATTTTATTGATAAATCTATTTGGTTATGCATGATTACCCATAACAAGATTTGTGATGATAACATTAAATATCTTATGTAACTTCTCATGCATATCTCCTGTAACTACTCATCTATATCTCATGTAACCTACAACTCTATATATATCAATGCTCACTCACGATTGAGGTGAGTTAACCTTCTACAGAATTCTATTCTTAGCTTCTTTAACCAATAACAGGATTTGGATCAAGACTCGGCTAGGATCAGAGGACTAGTCGAGCCAATAACATTACCTGGACTTTATAAATCATAAAAAGACCCTCGAACTTGTTAATGTCGTTTATGAGAATTTCTGATAATTCAATGGCATTTAGTACAACTTTGAAAGTTCTATGTTTCTTTTTATGATTTATTAAGTTGAAATTTAACCTTGCACAAGTATTTCCTTGAAATCAGAAAAATATGAACATGTATATGTTCTCTTTGTTTAGCTTCCACAGGTTGAAATCAGCAACGTCGTGTTCAAGCAAATAAGAGGAACATCAAAGAGTGAGGTCGCAGTGAAGAAACCGTGAGAAATTTGGTGAAGAACAGATTTTGGAAGCGCAGGGGGACTGTTTGGAAGCTGTGCGGTCGACCGCGACGTAAGGCCGGTCGACCGGGAACGTACACAGACTCTGGGAGGAGTCTGAATTTGGCGCGGTCGACCGCCGCGGTCGACCGCCGCGGTCGATCGTCAGACCCTGTAAGTGATTTTAGGCTCTGTCGTTGGTCGCGGTCGACCGTGGCAGTCGACCGCGTAACGGGTCAGGCCCAGAATTGTTTTCATGTTCTTATTTGATTTTGGTGTTTGTATAAATACCAATACGCGTTCTAGGGTTTCTTAAGGTAAAAGTTTGGGATATTTGGAGCACAGAAAAGAGGTATTTTCTGAGCTATTTGATTAGGGTTTATTTGGAGAGCTTAAGAGCTTTGTTCCTTCGAGTGATTTGGTGTTTTGTTTGTATATTGATTTTGGTTGGTTTTGGCCCGTGGACGTAGACAATTGCCGAACCACGTTAAAATTGGTGTTTTGTTTGTATATTGATTTTGGTTGGTTTTGGCCCTCGTTGACCGACAATTGGTTTGGTTCCTCGACATGATTTTCAACAACAATTTGGGTTTTTTCACCAACAATTGGTATCAGATTTGGAGGAGTAGATCGATTTGGGAAGCTCGTCTAGGGTTTCAGTTGGTAAGAAATGTGGAATCTTTTAGGTAAAGCTTCGAATCTTTTAGGTAAAGCTTCTTTCTTTTCTCAGATTTGGATCTATTCTTCGTTTGTTTCCGCATTGGTTGTTGGTGTGTTGAGGATTAGGGCCAAGAAAGAGAGAGTTGAAAGTGGTTCTTCAGGTGTGAAGACTGTCCAAAGTTTGAGTATCAACTCGATGAAAATTAACATGAAGAAGTTCAATGGCACTAATAATTTTGAACTTTGGTGATGTGAAGTCTTGGATGCGCTCAATGCGCAGAATTTAGAAGATACGTTGGAGTTGGATGGGAAATCGGACGACATTGCTGAGAAGGTTTGAAAAAAGATGAATCAGACAGTGTGTGGTGTGATTAGGTCTTGTCTCACTTAAGATCTAAAATATGATGTGAGACTTCAGCTAAGAAGATTTGGGAGTCCTAGAGAACAAGTACTTGACGAAGAGCGTTGAAAACCACTCGCATTTAAAGATGAGGCTTTATCGCTTCCAATTGAAGAAGGGGACATTCATTAGTGATCACATGAACCACTACATGAAGCTTCTTGCAGATTTGACGAATGTGAATGTCATTGTTGAAGATAAGGACAATGCGTTGATATTGTTGAGTTCCTTGCCCGATGAGGAATATGAGATGTTTGTCCTTACTCTTATTAATGGGAAGACATCTCTTTCATATAATGAGGTCACCGCTGTATTAGTGAATTACCAACTTAGGAAGAAGGACAATGAGACTTCTATTGAGTCGGTAGCGGGGGCATTGGTTACAAGAGCAAAGGATCCAAACCGAGATAGAAGGTCACAGTCTAGAGGGGCACATCTTGGAATTCGTAGGAATCAGTGTGCTTTTTGTAAAGAAGATGGACATTGGAAAGCTGAATGCCCAAAGTTGAATGATCAAGCCGGGAAGAATAAGGGGAAAGCTATTCAGGCTTTAGAGGTGAATGTTGTAAAGGCTAGTAGCAATGATTCAGATTTAGATTTTTTAGGCTACTCATTATCTACACTACCGTTAGTTTATATTGCCTACTATACAGAGTGGATGTTAGACTCGGGTGCTACATACCATATTTGCCCTAGGAGGGATTGGTTCTCTAGCTTTCAAGAGTTGGAAAGAGGTGATTTCGTGCTCATGGGTAATGATCATGAATGCCCTATTGGTGGTGTTAGCACCGTTCAGATCAGGATGAGTGACAGAGTGATTCGGGAGTTGGTTGGAGTGACGTTTGATCCTCAGTTGAAGAAGAATATTATTTTACTTGGAGCTTTGGAGGCAGCAGGCTATAGGGTGACCTTGGCAGATACACGTTTGAAGGTTATATTTGGGTCCATGATTATAATGAAGGGTATCAGAAGGAGTAACTTATACTATTTGCTTGGGAGCACGGTGATTGATAGAGCTCTGACGACTTCATTGGATTTGGCTAGATTGTGGTATACTTTGGTGCTGGGGTATTTGATTGGTGATGTCGTGCATAAGTTGTTGAGGAGTGCTTTGACCTGCATATGGAAGTTCTTTGAGCACATTAGGATGAGAAAGATCGTGGTGGAGTTTGGCACTTCTATCCATCGAGCGAGGGGTCTTTTAGGAGGTGTTCAGTCAGGCATTTGGGGGCCTTCCAAGGAGGCATCATTGGGAGGTAATCATTTTGTAGTTTCTACAGTTGGTGATTATTCTAGGTATTATTGGGTCGCGACCAGTTCTCGTTGGTGTAAAGTCCTAGAAGTCAACAATAATTGAAAGAAGTGTATTGGTAGAAAGGTAACTCGTTATTCTAGCTTTGGTAGTGGTCCTTTCTTACGTTTGTGCCGAGCTCATGGTAACTTAAAACACTTCATTGATGTGGAGACTTTGGGGTGACGAGATGAGATGACAGTTTCGATGGGTCGTTCCTTTCTGGAGGAGGATAGACGTTGGTTGTCGAGCATTGGTCCTGGTTCTGGAGTTTTGACATATTTGGGTCATCTTAGTCATAGGTCGTCGACTGCTGCATTAGGAGTTATTGGATCTGGTGGAGCTGCTTTAGATTATGGCTAGCGTCGGATATTTGATTATCCAGCATTTGGTCACATCGAGGATGTGAGATTTGATCCGATTGCGCGTTTGGGATTCGGAGGCTCATTTGATTATCGTTTGGGAGCTTCTGATTTTGTTCTGAGCAAGAATGTCACTTTTGACTCTCAGCAGGTGGAGAGTGTTGATCAGGTCATTTGGATATCACAGCATGTGGAGGGTGATGCTACTTCACGTTGGGTGGAACTTATTCCACATACTCCAGATCATACTGCGTTATTTGGAATTCCAACTGAGGTGGCACAGGTTGGAGATCATTTGATTTCAGATGCAGATGATGGATTGGCTTTGGTTTCGGTTGCAGCTGGTGGACATGTTTTGGATACGGCCATTGGTTCGTCTTAGATGGAGGTGTTTGATTTATATCAGTTTGGAATCGTTATCAGTTACAGATCCGTTGGTGATATTAGGGAAGAGTTACAGACTTTTCTATTTGTTTGAGGGTCTTTGGAGGCCGTTTGGGTGAACTACGTGAAGGTTTGATTCCTTGGGCAAGAGGATACGTAGGTAGTCTTTATGATACAGCCGATTTGGTGAGTAGATACCGGCATTTGGGTGAATGTTCGCACTCCCATTTGGGTCTCCACTTGTTGAGGATTGAGAAGCAGCAAGTGAGGCGTTTAGCTTGGTTGGTGTCGGCTCAGTTTTGGTAGAAACTTCGCCGAGGTCGAGAATTAAAGAAACCGCGAGAAATTTAGTGAAGAACAGGTTTTGGAAGCGCAAGGGAACTGTTTGGAAGCTGCGCGGTCGACCGCGGCATAAGGCCAGTCGACCGCAAACGTGCATAGACTCTGGGAGGAGTTTGGATTTGGCGCGGTCGACCGCCAGACCCTGTAAGTGATTTTAGGCTCTGTCGTTGGTCTCAGTCGACCGTAGCGGTCGACCGCGTAACGGGTCAGGCCCAGAATTATTTTCATGTTCTTATTTGGTTTTGGTGTTTGTATAAATACCAATACACGTTCTAGGGTTTCTTAAGGCAAGAGTTTGGGATATTTGGAGCACAGAAAAGATGTATTTTCTGAGCTATTTGATTAGGGTTTATTTGGAGAGATTAAGAGTTCTGTTGGTGAGATTAGTTTGTTTCTTCGAGTGATTTGTAATCTCAAGTTGTACTATTTTTCTCTATTAGTGAAAACCCCATCCCCTTCTTGCCCCGTGGACGTAGGTAATTACCGAACCACGTTAAAATTAGTTTTTTGTTTGTGCATTGATTTTGGTTGGTTTTGGCCCTCGTTGATCGGCAATTGGTTTGGTTCCTCGACACGGTTTTCAACAACAATTTGGGTTTTTTCACCAACACGCAGTTAATTTGTCATGCAGCGAGGAGTTTCCACGCAAAGATGTTTAGCTTCTCGATATCAATTTGTCGCGTTCAGGGCAAAATTGCACGGCTTCATGCTCTAATGTTAAAATTGCACGGCTTCATGCTCTAATGTTGATGGGAATTTTTCAGGCATGGGATGACCATCTCCATGTAATGCAAGAAATTCAACCTCTTAGGCTCTCATAGGACTTTTAGAGACACTTAATGGTTTCATTTCAAGGAAAAATGATTTTGTTGCTTGTTAGGGATCGAGTGTTGTCATCAGTCAACCTGATCAATGTAAAATTAGTCATAGAAATGTTGGGGGCGTGAAATCTGAATGAATCAGATGATTTTTTTATCACCTTTCTCTTCTTAAGTTAAACTATTTCTGAATATTCTGATATATATATATATATATATATATATATATATATATATATATATATAAGAATAAAGTTTGGTAGTATCAATGCAAGGGATCTAATTACAAATAAAACAAGAAATGTACGCAAGTTGCGCAATTTTTTTCAAGCCTGCTTATATAAATAGAGAATATTGAAGATTTATTTGACATTGTAAATTCATAATTCCAACTAATGTGGGTTACACAAATTACGCATCATTTTTCCTCGAATGTGTAAATGTAGGTACTTCAGGATCTTCCAAAAGGTTACCTACAAGATTTAGACACAATATAAGACTCTTTAAACTGTACCAATACATGATAAATTCTCTCCATGATATGTTGGGATTCAGGTATTTTGTACTTATGTATGTTTGTACAAAAGTATGTCGTTATGTATTTTGTATACATGTGTGCGTAATGGCCTAATGTGTTAGAAAAATATAGTTAATGAAGTAATAAGTTCAATGCAGAGTATCAAGTTCCAAGAAACCAACTCTTATAATATGTTTTCAGGTTTGCTGGCCCTTAAATTTGCAAAGTTTGAACATTCATCTCTTTCATATAGATTATAAGGGAAATTGTGATGGAATGAACAGGTAATATTTTCACGCTTTTTCAAGAGACTTATCCACCTTATTATTCAAAAAAGGGCAAATTGTGGACAACCCCCTAACAATCCCCCCCCCCCCCCCCCCACCTACTGCTGTATATTGCACATAGACCCCTGTGGTCCTACTGTTGCAGATAGACCCCCTTAATGGAACTTTTTTTTTTTCCCTCTTTCACCCTAAGAGAGAGAGAATTTTGTTTTTTGACTTATTGACCTCCTCAGAGTTTTTTTTTTTTAACTTCACTTCAGAGTGTCTATCCACAATAGGGTGATAGTACAAGGGGTCAACCAGCAATTAAACTTCAAAAAGAGGGAAAAAAGAAAAATTAGTAACTTCTCTTTCATCATATTATATCTATAGAAGAAGGTAAAAAAAAAAGCTATGAAATCAACCATTTATGTATGATTTAACCAATTTAAGCTAGAATATGAAATCATAAAGTGCATACAGAATCTTACAACAGGAACATAGAAATGAGCATAATGATCATAGGAGGCTTCACCTGAACTTCTTGAAATCTTATTCATTCTTGCAAATAGTCCTATTAAAGGAGCATTTCCAGCAAGAGTAGGCTCATTCTGTGCATAATTCGACCGCTGATCATCAAACTTGTCATTAAAATTAGGACCTCCAACAAGTGCTCCAACAATGACATTCGGATTGCTCTCATTGCGCAAATACCACTTATTATATCCTTCAAAGCAACCAACAGGAACAGATAACACTGACACTGATGGAATCGAAGCTCCTCTATGGTGAACATGAGTAGGAAAATTACTTTGGTACCCTACCAAGTAGCTCATAGAGTTTGGATTTTTACCCAATATGTAGTTAGCCTGAAAATGTTTTCAAAGTAACATATTTGCACTTGATATAGCATAGATAAGCGAATGAATTAGGGGTAGTCGCTGAGAGACCCCCTTAGTTATATCGTTGCAGATAGACCTCCTGCGTTAATATTTTTGGCTCTTTTACCCTCAGGATGTCTATTTGTCAAAAAAACAATATTAATTTTTTCTGAGGATAAAAGAGTCAAAATAATCATTTAAGGGATCTATGTGCAACAATATAACTAAGGGGCGTCTATTCACAATTAACACTGAAACAAACACCAGTTGATGTAGAACTCTACCTGAGATTGCGCAAACTTAAGGAGTTCTACAGGTTGCACTTGACCTATGAAGCAGTTTAAGGTAGAATTGCTGGTATACAGATACTCAGAATAGACTGTTAACAGAAATGCTGAAGATGAGACGCATAGCATGTTGCACCATTCTTTGAAGTATAACAAACCACCTGTTCAACAACTAATTCTTTCTTAATTCATTTAAGTTTTAGCAAAATATTTTCTTTGTTAAGCAATAATATGAACCTGGCGACATCGCAACATTTTCCTTATCATTCTTCTGAACACATGCACATAAAAAAAACTCTGCTTTGGCTCTCAGTCTATCTAGGGTTTGATTGTAGGCTTCATTACCATGGTATGTCAACACCTATAAGCATATTTCAATATGTCATTATAGTTTGCATAGTATTTGATGCGAACTTAGTAGCATAATTATGAGCTCGTTGTACCTTTACCAAGAGAACTTCAAGACCTGCATATTTGTTTTCCCATGAAAATTGGGTAACATCAAATTCAGTCTCATCAGTAGAGGCAACTTTATTCACTACGTAATTTATGTAGTATTCTTCATTTGTTGCCTTGAAAAGCCAAGCAGCTGCCCATAATAGTTCATCCTGTCATCATAGAGATTATAAAAAGTTAGAAGGACGCATTAAGGAGAAACAAATAACAGTAATTAATAGCAAGAAAAATATGAAAAGATCGATATTTAAAAAAATGGGGATGTGATTCTAATTTTTTGCATGTAATGCTATAAAATCATCACGAAACCAACTGAAATATTTTTTTCCCCCAATTTTGGTTGAAGTAACATTGTTCAAATAATAAAATGTAAAATATTTAGACAATATGAACAAAATCTTCTCACATGAAATCCCATGGAAGGATAGAAATCTCGAGAATCACTAACAAAATCATCATATCTCCCTTGATATGTATCAGCAAAGGAGAAAAGCTGCAAGAATAACAAAAACAACAAGATAAATAAAAACTTTGTTAAGTATATTCACCAAGTTACCTATTGATTAGTATAAATTTTATCACCTGCTTAGAATGAGAGAGTAAGATCTCAGAGTAAGCAAAATCATACTTCTTGAAAACAATGGAGGCTGCAGCCATTGCAGCAGCAGTCTCTCCAGCGATATCGGAGCCCGGGTGCTCAGAGTCAACTTTGTATGCAGTTCTTGAAGTAGTCATGTCCTCTGCTCTCTCCCAACATCGATGATCACTATATCCATCTCCAACCTTCAAGAGATCACAATTAAAAGATTGTCTTGAGACTAACAGAATCATAATTTGTGTAGATTTCCGTAAACCGCCTTTAAATTTGGCGGTTCTTGAGATAAGCCCCTAAAGTGTAAAATGTCACTTATGTCATTTAAAACCCCCTAGGCATATGAAGGAAAGGTGAGAGTGAGTTTTGTAATTAAAACGATAAAAAAAAATGACGTGAAAAGGCTTTTTGGGTTTTTTTCATCAGGAACATTTTAGTTAGACAAAACTTTTTTTTTTGGCGCGGTTGGGGGTGGGGGTGGGGGTGGGGGAGGGGATTGCTAAGCTAAATTTTTAGAATTTAGGAGGGTCATCCCAAGAATGACGAAACCGAAGGGGGTTTTGTGAAATTTACTCAAATTATAACTTTTCATTCACATTGGTATTTATATCTCTGCATTTTCCTTTTGATTGTGTCAAATTCTTCATTTCATTTGATAATTTATTAAATATACATACCTGACTCCAGAGGACATTAGCTTGAGTATGTGCTTTGATTAAGTAATCAGCTCCCCATTGAATAGCATCAAGAGCTTTCTCCAGTTGATTGCAAATATAAATCTCTCTCTCAAACTCAATCACACTCCATGAGATCATAGTCATTGCAAATGCCATCGGGAACCCAAACTTGATGTGGTCCCCTGCATCATAGTATCCTCCAACCAAATCCACCTATTAATTTTTTGAAGGTGAAAGTATTTCAGAAGTACTCACTGGAGTCTTCATAAGTTTACAATGAAGTTCAAATATAGTGAAATCATTGAGACATGATGAGCTAGACAAATTAGTGACAAGTTAAAATATCATACTCATAATTTTCAAAACTTTCAAAAAATAGTAGGATATATTGCAGAGACAACCTTTTTACTATAGGGTTCTAGTCACTTACTACTTCCTTTCCTTGTTATCCTTTTTTTTTTGGTTAACACTTAGACCATCTGATGTCCAAATGGAGTTATCCCTTAGTTATATACACCTAATATGATTGTATAATCAAATTTTGTAGGGCGGTTAGTCAAATAGAATTCAAAATTAGAACTGGGATAATTTATAGGACAAATTTTTATAGTGTTAGTCAATTGGAACTAGCACTAAGATAAAATTATACAGCGTTAGTCAACTAAACTTGGATAAAAAATAGAACTGAGATAATTGTAAAAATTTATCCTACTTTTGTCAAATTTATATAGAAAAGAGAGAGTTCTAGTCTCTAAAATTGTTCTAAGTTTTAAACTAGAATTAGATGGTTAAAAACTAGAACTTTCTTATTTGCTTTTTAATTTTTCATATTTCATTTTCCATCATCTTCAAACCACACCATATGATTAGATCACATCTCTTCTTACCCTTCTATTTAATGTTATTTTTTTTATTTTCTATTAAATATTGGAAGTAAATTAATTAATTTAAATTTAAAAATTATAAAATTCATGTTTTATTAAAAATTAATTAAAAATGAGAGATGAAGGAATGATTTCTAGCAGATTGAAAAATAAAGGGAAAAAAGGAAATTTTTTGTTTTTTAATTTGTATTACAATAATAAGTCCAAATGATCACAAAAGCTACAAATTAATATTATAATAATATCTTATAGTCTATTCAATATTTCTTTGACATTAATTAAAGTAAATAATTATTTTTAATAATAGTAAGTTTTAAAATATATAAATGGTAATCTTATCATCAAATGCATGACTTATATACTTATTGATTACTAAAAATTATCCTTGATTACACTAACAATCATCCCACTAAAATATCCCATTTTAAAAAATTACTCCCAATTTTCCTACTAAAATATTCTACTTCAAAAAATTATCACATATTAAAAATTATTCCACTTCTATTAAAATTATTCCAGTCGACTAACATCCCCCTAGGAGGGTCAGTTAAGTGGAACTATAAACTAAAATTGGGTTAATTTATAGGATAAATTTACATGGTGTTAGTCAATTAGAACTTTTATGGGGATAAAGTTTTAAAATGTTATTCAATTAGAACTGGTACAAAAATAGAACTGGGATAATTGTAAAAAAATTACCTCACTTTTCATTCATCTTACATAGAAAAAGTTAGTTCTAGTTTCTGAATTTATCCCAATTTTCAAAGTAGAACTCAACTAGAATAATTTTGTTCTCTTGTATATTACAAAGCTATGCATATTTACAATTGTTAAATGCATGCTTATTTTTTTCTGCTAATCTCCTATTTGAATCTGGACAACACATCATACATATGACTTAACTATTGAAATAGTTATATAATATATGTGGTTTTAATGTGATTCTATAGTATTGTGCTTTCTTAATTTTTTCCACTTAATAATGCACTTCTTACATCCTCATACTACATCCTTAAGAATTGAAGTGTAATTTATTTTTCATTTTTGCTAATAAGAAATAGATAAATTAAGGTATTTTATCATAAAAATATATATTCTATAACTTTTTTATTCTACCAATTTATCCCATGTTATTTTACCTAGTTTATCCTGCCTCAAAAAATTATCATTCATTATCCTACTAAAATATCCTACTTCAATAATTATCCTAATTCTACATGAAAAGTTCTAATTACTGTCACTTAGAACTTAAAATTGGAACTGGGATAATTTGTGGGATAAATTTTTAAGCTGTTAGTCACATAGAACTAAAACTAGAATAAAATTTTACAGTGTTAGTCAAGTAGAATTCTAACAAAACTAGAATTGAGATAATGGTACAAAATTATCCCACTTAATTTATTTTTCTATACAAAAATAAGAGTTCTAGTCTCTCAAATTATTCTAAATTTTAACTTGAAACTAGGTGGTAAAAAACTAGAACTCATATTTATTTTGTTGTTTTTTATTTTTTATATTTTTTCTTTACTTCTTTCCTATTATGGTTATCACCATAATTAGACCATCATTATAATAATAATTGTTAATATATTATAGTCTAATCAAAAGTTATTTAATAGTAAAGAACATTCTTGTAGTTTAAAATACATAAATAGTATTTATATCTTCAAAATGCAAAAATATATATTTTATGATTATAAAAAAAATTATCTCACGTTATTTTATCAAAATGTCTCGCTTCACTAAAATGTTCCTATTTATCCCACTAAAATATCTCACTAGCGAAAAATTATCTCATTTTAATAATTATCACATTTTACATGAAAATGTTCCAATTAACTAACACCCCCTAAAAGAATTTCTCTCAGAACACTAAAATATCAGGAGATTACTCTGCAACTCATTGATATGTGATACCCACATGGCATATAACATCCACATGGCATATAACATGGAGATCGATATAACAACTGTAGAAAGAATGTATCTCTACAAAATCCTCAAGAAGTTTGGCACATCTTGAGAAGACCCCAAAATTTTGATATCAATTTACCCTCAAAAATTTTTGCATATTTTAGAATCTATTTTCGGATAAACCCCTATGATATTTCTGGGGCTATCTCAAACAATTTTTCTATTGACATTTCCAAATTACTTGGGGGTTTTCTGAAATTTACTTTAAAAATCATTGTTTTTTTCTTGTTGCGCCAATAAACAGTGTGGTTAGAAGGCAGATATCCTGATCTCTGAGCCTCAAAGAAGAGCAAACTTTTGCCAAGAGCATCACAATAGTTGAATTCCTGTGCGCTGGCAATGACTGGCTTCAACGTTTGAGAGTAGACAAGAACCATACATAGAAAAACACTCGAGAGGATTAAGCTTGTTTCCATGGATTTATAATTTGCTAGGTACAAGTTTTCCTATAGCTTACATATATAATATTATAATTTGAGCACGTGACACATGTAGAAAGAGAGAATCTAACACCGTTCTATGTATTATATTTATACATTATATTATTTGTGTGGTTATACATGTGACCAAATAATGTATGTACAAAATAATAATGTTAAGAGATGGAGATGTATATGTATTGTCAGTGAGCATGCATGCGTGTATTGGATGGAATCCTATACAGAGATGATTGCTTCTGGACAAAGAAGAATCAACTATATTTAGCAAGAGATATTTTGTAATTCCCAACGCAACTTTATTAAGAGTCTACAAGACCTACAAAATCTAGTTTAAAAATCTTAAGTACTGAAGTTATTTTTTTATCAAAACTCAGAGAGATGACATTTCTCTCAGACATAGACTGAAATAGCAAGTATAATGATGTTATAGTTATTTGTAAAGTGCAATATAACAAAACCACTTTCAAAATTATTTCATTAAGGTGTATTGTCCCTTAGTTAGTGCAATTCATGTACTTGGTAGGAATAAAACAAAGCTTCACACTCGGCTCATTATTTTCCCAAGTAGTGTTGAGATGACTAATATGTGAGTATAGTCTCACATCGGATAGGATAAGAAAGAGTAATGAGTTTAAATAGGAGTTTGGGTCAATACATGATAGCTATAGCTTTTAGGTGAAAATTGATTCCTAACTTCTGTTTAAGGCCCATCAACTCTAGATTTGGTCCGCTTTCTCCCCCCGACAATAGTATCAGAACTAAGGTCATGGTCCAAGTAATTTAAAAAAACAGATGATCTTCAATGTGAAGCCCGAAGGTGTCAGGAGAATCTACAGATGTCCGTAGGAGTGATATAGTCTAGTTAGCCACCATGAGTGAAGTGGTGAAAGTTCCTACTAATGTTTGATAGTTATGTGTTGAATGCATGGTCTGGTTAGCCCAAGATTAAAGTGAAAGTTTATGAATTGGTTAGTCCACGGGTAAAATGGTGCAAAACTTAGTGAATTCCGTGGAAGATTGAATTATAGTTGAATTGAACTATACTCACAAATTATGGGAGAGTTGTTAAGATGATTAATATGTGAGTATAGTCCCACATCGGATAAGATAAGAAAGAGTGATGAATTTAAATAGGAGTTTGGGTCAATACCTGATAGCTATAACTTTTGGGTTAAAATTGATTCATAACTTCTGTTATGACCCATCAACTCTAAATTTGACTTTATTTCTCCCCCAACAAGTAGCATTATTATTAGTTCCTCTAGTATTCTAATATAAGAAAACAATTGACAAAGAAAATTTTGGGACCATAGGATGAATAATGAATAATAATTCTCTTCTCAAGGTACCCATATACTCTATTATTAAACGACAAAAATATATTTAACTTTTACCAAAATTATGATTGTCCATATATCAATAAAAAAGCCCATTGTCAAAATAAGACATCTGCCCTTAAAGAACAAATCCCACCCTCACCCCC
>BQKN01065410.1:882029-894045 GCA_022839385.1 Asparagus kiusianus
AAAAAAAAAAAAAACCAAACGTCCTCTTACCCCCTCACTTCCACCAATTCAAGAGATAAAAAGGATATTTATTTGCAATTATCATTCTCTCTCCTCTCTTTATCATTCACTAAGGGGGGTTAGCCAAATAGAACTCAAAATTAGAACTGAGATAATTTGTGGGACAATATTTTATATTATTAGTCCATTAGAACTAAAACTAGGATAAAATTATACAGTGTTAGTCAACAAGAACTGGATAAAAAGTAGAATTGAGATAATTGTAAAATTTTTATCCCACTTTTGGTAAATTTATACAGAAAAAAAAGAGAGTTCTAGTCTCTCAATTTGCCCCAAGTTTTAAGCTAGAACTACATGGTAAAAAACTAAAACTTTATTATTTACTTTTTATTTTTTATATTTTATTTCTCCGTCATCTTCAAACCACACCATAAAATTAGATCACATCTCTTCTTATCATTCCCTTCTATTTAATGTTATTTTTTACTTTTTATTAAAATTTTGAATTGTATAATTAATTTAAATTTAAAAATTACAAAATTCATGTTTATTAAAAATCAATTAACATTGAGAGATGATGGAATGATATCTGGTACATCAAAAAAGAAAAAGAAAAAAAGGAAAAACTATTTTTTAATTTATATTATAATAATAATTCCAAAAAAAATCAAAAAGTTAATCTTATAGTCGATCTAATAGTTCTTCAAGATTAATTAACACTAAATAATAATAATAATAATAATAAGTTTTAAAATGTATAAATAGTAGTATGATCATCAAAATACATGACTTATATGCTTATTGATTTCTGAAAATTATCCTTAATTATACTAACAATTGTCCCACTAAAATATCATGTTTTAAAATATCACTTCCAATTATCCCATTAAAATATCTCACATTAAAAAATTATCACATAATAAAAATTATTCCACTTCTATCAAAAATGTTTCAGCTAACTAACACCCTCTAAGAGGGTTATTGGTTAGGACAAGTTGGGGCTAAAGTAGGATAATTGTTCCAATTGAACAATTTTATCCCTTTGGGGATATTTTGAGTGGTGTAAAGTGGGATAATTTAGGATAATAAGACAATTTGAAGCTTTGATTTGATAATTTATGTGGGATAATTGATGATGTGACACCTTATTAAAGTACAATATTTATTTATCAATTAATTCTAAACTAATTTACCTAATTGGTTTAGCATATTATTTGGTATGTTATTATAATGTAATACATTATTTTACTTTATATTAAACTATAATATATTATATTATAATTACTAATTAATTATAACTATATTTAATGTTATTAATTAATTTAATGTAATATATTATAATAATATGATATATTATATAATAATGATATAATATACAAATAATATATTTAATATAAAATATTTTAATAATATAATATATAATCAAATATTATAATATTTTGTTTAATTCAATATAATATTATTTAAAATATTACATAATTATTTAAAATATTAAATTATTATTAAAAATATTAAATTATTATTAAAAATATAATATTTTATTTTATTTAATGATAATTACTATAATTTAAGTAGAATAATTGATGACATGGCTCCTTATTAAAATATAATATTTATAATAATCATAAAATACTATTAATATGTTCAATATTATTAATTAAAAAATAATATTAAATAATATAGTATATTATATTAATTTATATATATTATCATACTTTAATATATAGTAATTTATTATAATTTTTATTTTAGTAATAAAATATTATTTAATACTATAACTACCATAATATTGACAATATATTTAAGACTATTAAGTAATAAATAAAGTATAATAGAAATTAGTAAATTATTATATATTAAATTATATTATAATTGAATTAATATATTATTATATTAAATATATAAACTCTATATTATAATACAATATTTTATATCATAAAAATACTGCAATAATATTTTTATTCTAACTAATAAAATATATACTAAATAATATAAAGTAATATTATAATAATATAATACTAATATTATAATATATAAAATATTATTAACCAATATGTAATAATGATATATAATAATATTATATTAGATAATATTATATAATATTTTATTATATTACGTAATAATAGAATTTTATAATATAATATAATTAAGATATATTATATATTATAATAAAATGGGTTTTTCTATAGAGTGCCCATGGGCACTCTATAAGAGAGGAGAGAGATAGAGAGAAATGAATAGCTCATGGGCCCCTCCTAATTTGCATTAATTTCTGTTCATAATTTATTTTTCTCTGTCTCTCTCCTCTCTTATAGAGTGTCCATGTGCACTCTATAGAAAAACCGTAATATAATTAACATATATTAGATATTTAATAAATTAGTACTTCAAAATTATCCCACTTTCCTCATGATTGTCCCAAAGTTAAGAATGAGGTAAATTTTGGAGGCTGGGACAAAATGTTTGTATAGAAGTGGAATAATTTTGGGAAAAGTGAATGTAGTTGTCCCAATCTCATCGTCTCAATAATAACACATTAAAGTGAAATCTCAATCTCATTTTCCCAATGAATAACACTATAAAATAAAGTCTTAAAAATTATCTCACTTACCCTAAAATTACACCAACCAATAACCTCTCCTAATTTAGAAGAAGAGAGAGAATTAGCGGGTGCACTAGGCCCCACTCTCTCACCTTTTTTCATCTTTGTCTCTCCAAATTAACAAGTGCTCCGGGGCACGCGTTGACAAATTCCTTCTAAAAATTACTAAACCCTCCTCAACTCATTTATTAGCACTAAAGCCTCCCTCTATTTATAAATTGAGGAAGAGGGAGCTAAGTGCTAGTAAATGGCCTGAAGGGGGTTACAGTCCATTTCAAGGATGAGGAGAGTTATGGGCAATTTACCCCCAAAGAACAACCCAAAACCTAATATCTACAAAAATATATATTGACATCAACATCTTCTTAAGAATCAGCACGAGAAAAGGATGAAACAAAGCAAAAATTTGTCGTTCAAAATATTTCAGTTTCAGATTAGTTATGAAGAAAAACCATAAATGCTCGTACACGTATCGGCAACCAATGTGACCCAATTAACACCATTTTGTATCATTTTCAAAGCTAAAGCATCCAATAATAGAAGGGGAAAAATTCACTGCTCTCTCTAAACACCGAAAGTAAACTATACAACAAGCCAGCCAAGAGCTTCTCACTTTTCATTACGATCTACAGAGATATCTCAAAACACCTCACTTTTTGAGTTAATCCTACTCATTTGCACTTATTCGACATAATAACAAATCTGCTACCTCCTCCGAGAGAGGAAAAACTCGTAATCTGGGTGTTTGTTCACAGATTTCTGATTTCCTTTACGAACTGTGGCCCTTGCCATCACCGAAGCTGCATTTTCAAGCGTATGCAACCTTTTGTTCAAGATTCCTGATGGATTTGTTGACATGGTTTTTTCCCTCATGAAGCTTCTTTGAGCAAACCAGCACTCTCCCTGCATAAAAATGGAAATCCTGGAATTACTCTGGGGGGTAATTCAGAGTATTCAATTGAGGTATACACCTAAATCATGTGATGTTTGGTTCATGAGAGAGAATAAAAGTACACTTGCAATTGAATGAAATTATCGCTGTTTGAGCAATTTTTTAGACTTTTTAAAACAAATCCAAACTAAGCATCGACTTGGAACTATATCATCATCCCACTTGGAGTAACTAACATTCAAAATTATTTAATTTTGCTTACTCTGGGGGTAATTCACGGTCACCTAAACTTCTATAGTTCATAGTGCCTGAAACTTTGTGCCAATGACAATATAAATAAAATGCTCAATGCACACACACGCGCGCGCGCACACACACACACAAGTGATGTCAGATGCACATAAAATGTGTATCATAACATGATTTATGTATTGCATAAAAAAGGAATAAGAAATGGGCTATAACAAACTCTGGTGTGTAATTACTCCAATAAAAGCAAAAAAATAATAATAAATAAATAAATAAAATCTAGTACCAAAATTTTAGAGACATGTAAGAAACTTTCAGTTAAGTATGCTCAAGCATATATACCAACTTTTCGGGATGAGTGTCTTCTCAAGGTAGTTCTTGCTCGGAATATTATATGCAGGGTCTATCTTGTACACAGATCTCATAGAACATTTAAAGTACATATGAGAATCACAATTGTAAAGTGCCAGATTTTCACTTTTCTATTTGATTAGGCCTCTAAAAGAAAGCAGAAAAACTAGGAAAGAAACAAAAAGTAATTATGGGAAACCGCAAATACAAAAGGAAAAAGGGACATCAAACAAGGTTGCTAAGATTAAAAAAACACGAACTTCATGATAAAATCATATTAAGCCAGTTATCCTCACCGTACACACAGGGTTATGTGTTTATGACCCAAGTCACAATTAAAACCTCAACCACATTTCTAGAATCCAGTCATGATCAAATAATATAGATTTTTTGAGTAAATTGTTCAGGGAACTTTTAATTAACATCACTTACAAATAACAAGAAAAGCTTTATTCTCGATTTGCATACCTTATCATTGTAAGTCTGCATCCCCACAATTGGAGAAACTATTTGATTAACATCACCAATCACATTGGATGACGTGCCTCTGTGAAGAAAACGACCAAGAGAGTGGTAGGTTAAAAATGCAGCTCGAAAGTTCCCATCAGGTATCCGATAAATGGGGTACCAGGCCACTGAAAACCTACAACTCAAAGGAAGAGTTCAAACAAGGCCAAGAGGTGAGGAATAAGCTCCTACATAAACAAGCTATTGACAAAGAAACAAGGGACAATTGAATTTTAATACAAACCAAGATGCTGGGTGGAGTTCATGAAAATTTAGGCATTCAAGATTTGAGGAATCACCAAAAATCTGGCAATTACTTGATACCTCGCCCCTAGCCAGCTCCTTAATCCTATTAGCATAAAATTAAGGTCAAATTAAGTAATTTTTCATATAAAACGGCAAGCTTAAACTGCTATAGAGAGCGAAAAAGTCAGGAAGTAGCTTAGTAAGTACATGCCCATAATACACTGCATGTAAACTTTAACATGCTAGTATTGAACACATTCCTTTTGCTAAACTGTTGAAGGAACAAGTTGCCAAGACAATCTCTTGTTTGTATAAGATAGTTTTAGTAAAATTAAGTACTTGCCTTAAGTTTGTTTTAGGTTTCTGTAAAATTAATTTATCTAAATTATTAAATTAAAAACACAATTTTTACTTCCCTTACAATATGGACTTTTCTCTTTCTTTCCATAATTTAATTTCTCTTCATCTTTGATTCAATCCTGTCTTTGTTCTGTTCTAGGGTGTTAAAACTTCAAATTTACTTACTATTGGTATATCAAGGGTTAGATTTTTCCAGAGGAACAATCTAATGAGATTTTCTAGTCAGCTGATTCGGTTTTCTAGTTAGCTTGTTCAATTGATTGCGCAGCTTCTGACAAAGCAAGAAAGTCTTTAATGCTAGTTTAGTTATAAAACTAATGGCAGTGGAGATATTCATAGCTAAATTTTACCATATCAACAAAAATGGAGGAAAAGCATATCCAAAGTATCAGAAACATACTATATGCATGCACAGTTAGCAAACAAACAGTAATGCACATCTGCAAGACATTATAACACTATAACTATGTTAATGTACAGATACATTAGACAAAAAAGTAAAGCGGGTAACAGATCCAGTCAAAATAATGCATTGTAGTGCCATCTAAGTATAAAAATTACAACCATACCTTTCTTAGAGATGCTTGTGGAAAAACTGTGTATGAAATACCATAAAATTTAGCAACCACAAGGACTTACTTCTCAAACAGCGGTCTTCTCTGCTGAGGTTGGTCAACTTCAAAATACTCAAAGAGCAACTCTTCGTCAGTAAAATCACTCCTATTAATTATCTGGCAGCAGACTTCATCTTTGTCAGAGGGAACTATTTTTTTGCAAGGACGGGGTAGGAGCTTTGAGAATATTGGGAGAGACTCCAAAGAGACTGAAGATTTTGGTGTATCCTCATTATTGAATTCCTTGGCAACTCTATTACAAACACCACTATCCGAACACACAAAACTCCTAGACCGGGCAAATAATTGTATAGCAGAAAGATAAGGAACAAAATACGCACGGAATTGAGAGCAACGTTTGGGAGACCTCTTTGAGTTATGATGATCCTCTACCTTCACTTCCAACCCGTAACTTCCCGGTTTCTCATACCACTTCCAAAGATTTCCCAAAAAACCCTTAGGAACTTGATGTGTACAAAAAGCATCACCAATGGTTTGATTGATACTAGGGGATGCTAAATCTACAAATCTTTCAAATTCTGCAAGCGGACTACCAGTCACCATGCGAATGGATTCTGATGCAGTTAACAGCTTGTAGGATTCATCTATTGCTTGAATGATTTTGCATAAATCAGTGTCAAAACTGATAAAAGGTTCATCGATTTTTGAAGGGACTAAGTGATGAAAATTTGAAATAGGCAACTCCAACTTGACCTTAGACCACTTTAGCCTATCTGAAATGGGATCATTCATATTAGGAACTTTGGAACTGTTTTTATCAAACACTAACAGATCTTTCCTTCTATCATCGCAAAGCATACTCTCACTTCCAAGTTCCATGATTTGAATGTCTTCAGTGTCCATAATGCCACCATTGGAATGTAGTTTGATAGATGTGTTCTCCAAAAAATCTGATTCCGCAAGTAATGGGCTTATCTCATTTTGTTCTTCAAAGGTATTGATTTGTTTATTCTGGAGTGATTCTGATTGGCCCAATTCAAATATATCAGAGCCAGGGCTCCTACATTCAGCGGTACGATGAGAGGATGATTGACTTTCATTTTTCTTGAGCTTCTGTATCGAGATTTCTACTGCTTTTTCCTGCACCTGAATTTTTTCATTCTCGAGATATTCGTGATTTGAGGCTGAACTGGGTTCCTCTTTCAGGGTTAGAGGAGAATTATGCAACAGTCTTTTATTGATAACTTTGGATAGGCCATTTGGATCAATGTCACTAGATACTGATCGTAATGTATCCATGTAAGCAGTCTCAATCACCCTTTCAGTTGAACATGGGCAGCTGCATAATGCTCCGCTTTCAATTTGATTCCGCTCCTCACCTTTATCCGATTTCTCCCATACTTCCGGGCCTTTAGAAGATACATTGACGTGCTGAACAAAATTATCATTCCTTAATCCTCGAATACACCTATTTGTTTGATTCCTTTGAGTCTTCTGGCCATACAAGTTTGCAGTACCAGATATATGCAAACTATTTGAACTAGAGTATGCTTTCCTTAGCCTGCCTCTCTTTTTGTATACCACAGGATGAAAGCCATCACTTGTAGAGGCTTCACTGCTGCATTGAACTCTTTCATTAGTTCTATCTGTATCCACTGTGCATTTTGAGCATTCAGGGGTATCAAAGGAACAGTAACTGGATATTTCACTACTTTTGTCACATGAATCTGGAGTAATACTGTGAGATGGAACACTGTTTTCCATCAAATTGAAGGTCAGTGGCCCTTCTGAAGAATTACATGCATATTTATTGTGGAATGTTGATTTCATTGAAGCACCACTGCAATTCTCTACATCGCTAAAAATTCCAACGGTCTCAGTTTTCAACTCATCCATAAATGAGTTTGGCTCTGAAGAGTTGGAAATTTGAGAAGTTTCATAGATGGCATCTTGCTTTGGGTGGACATTTGGGGTGATCTCAGAAGATGCGGATAGAATTACTGAAGATATAGTTGAGCATGATGACATAGAATCACTCAAAATTTCAAATCTCCCTGAATAAGCACAGCTGAGATTTTCACCAGATGATTCCCAATGCAAAGAAGAAACTTGTTCGGAGTTATGCATCTCATCGTTGTAAAGTTTCAAAGTGAGTGCTCTTGCTGGATTGTTTCGGCAATCATTGCTATTTTCTGTAATATTATTTTCCTCTGTATCTCGTACCAGCAAGCTAGGAGAGGTTACCTTTTCCAATAATTCTTGTGAAATGCCTTCTTCATATTGAGATATAACACACGCGCTTTTCTGTGCAGATCCTTTGTACTGTTTCCTTTTCTTTTTCCCCTTTTTTCTTGAACTCTTTTTCACAGGCTTCTCCTTCTTAAGAGTGCTATTAACTGACTCACACGAAGCAACTACATTATCAAAACCCAATTCAGAGTTGGTAATCCTCAATATATTGCCACTTTCGTCAGATCTAGTCCAATTTCTTCTGTTAGATTTTCCTAAAACACTTGTTTCAGAGGAGCTGGAGGCTGTGGATAACTCAGCAGAACCTGGACGTTCAGGAGAACTATTCCTCTGCTCTAAAGACTCAACACGATTCAAACTTATATCAACTTCACAGCCCAATTGGTTTCTCCCTTCGGACACCTGATGAAATACACACATGGGAACTAAAATTTTCCATGAATCATGGTCAACTGCAACGAAGAGAACAGTGCACCTGAAATGAAGTCCACGAAAAGCAATGATGTATATATCCTGAGATGATGAACTTCAAGTGAGATTGAAAAAAACCCAGGTAAATCACAAAGATGTTCAGAAATCTAGAAAATCTGAACAAACATGTATCAACCAAACAGTCCAAATCACGCATGATAAATAACACAGCAATATTATCTTTCAATTAGTAATGATGCAAGCCACATGATGCTAACAACAGAGGAATGCATAAGAAAAGAAGAAGCTGGTCTGACAATGAAAAGGAAGGACAGGTAAAACAAAATTCAAAAATAAACAAGTCCCAAAAATGAAGAATCTTGGTCAGATATTGAAAAGGTGAAAAAACTCTGTTAGCTAAAACGTAGAGGCTGCATGTGATATGAAAGAAGTTTAAAGAATCATTGTAATTCACATTTTCGATATTCATCATAACACATACCCCAGCTAATATCACTTTTAGTGTCTCCCTCGCAATCAAGATGCTTTCTAGAAGTATTAACAAAGAGGCATCATTCTTCACCATAAATTTGTAGAATAAACATGTTTTCTTATTTTTAACAATAACGATCCAGATATGGATACACGAAACACTCTAAAGGGTCAATAGAAAATTTCTCCGGAGTTAAAGGGTTTGCCAGTTGACAAACAGTCAAGTAATATCTTAATACACACCATCCATAGTTTCTAGAAACCAACTCTTCTCGGTAATGAGGAATATAATGAAACCAAATGAAACCAGGATAGATATAATGGGCATGGAGAAATCCAGCGAATCCCTGGAGGAACTTTGTTAACACGCATAGTAACTCATAGCGAAAGGAGCTAAATTCCTTATCCCGAAAATAACATTGCATATCAAAATCAACTATCTAAATCCAATAGAAAATATTGTCTCATATAAAACCAACTTAGACGAACAAGAAGTTATCAAAGGCATTCGTATCCTATCACACAATACCTGTCATATCACAATAATTCACCAGAACACAGGCTGGCAAAAGAATATGCTATCCCAAAATGGATGCTTAGCAGCTTAGGTCAGGGTACTTGCCACAGCTATGGTGATCATTTGCACCGGAAATAAGATTAAATAAGAACTTGTAATCAATAGAAGTTCTAATTTATAGCCTCTGTTTAAAGAAACACTCACATGAATATTACAGCTTGGAAATTTTTTCTACACTAGATGTTCATGTGAATCATGCACTGCATAACGATAACTAGATGTACAGGTTCCAATTCACTCTCTTAGATTTTTCTATATTAGATGTTCATGCACTACATGCCTTATGACAGTGACCTGATCCACCATTTTCCATTGAACAATACCACGTTATATTTGATCATAAACTGCTCCTCACTTCAATATGCATATTTATTTGGAAACAGATGTGAGAACCTACCAAGAAATTTTATAGATCTCCTGTACAAAAATTACTAACATCAAAAAAAGATATTAATGGGAGAAAATCAACATGAAGAAACTGAAACGAAGAGCTCAGCAACTTGTGTTGTTTGGCAATGACTGACACAAAGGAAAGAGCTAGGGGTGTAAAATGTCATTCGCTGGCTTAAAGGTATGATGTAAGCAAAAAAGGAATTATCAGATGAACACTGAAGTTTAATATTGTTCTCTAAATGAAATATAATGTGCACAAGAGAGGGCGATTGGTCTGGCAAAAAAAACCTGGAGTTGATAATCCTAGACAGTTATAGAACCCAATAAGTGATGGCTCGTGCACCTGTATAAATGGTAAAAGAATTCTACGACAAAACTAGATAATCACCATCCCTTTTCCTTTTGTTTTTCTCTTATTTGTTTCAGTATGTATACTATATGAGTAATAAACGTAGAATTGTAAAATGAAAACAGTACCAACAAGATAGGTATTTTCTTTAGGAATTCAGAATACAATGATTAAGTAGTGCAAATTTCTGAATAAATCAGATATAAAGAAACGTGCTCCTGAAAATTTGGCAGACAAAAGTAAAGTAATAAAAGTACTACATATGATTGCTTAGTGTCATGAATCAAAATTAAATTCAGAATAAGTCTGAAATCACTTAGCTTTGATATCCCACTAAATGTATTAAAGTACCTTTGCTCTGAGTTTCTTAAACCAGGGACTGAGAGAGATTGTTCCTGCAGCAACATACTAAAACATATCAGTAGAAACTCCTTATAAGCAAAAAAATACTTCATTGGATATCAACTCAATCAAAAGAATTAATATTTTGATCCAGACAAAATTGCTAAACCTTTGAAGGTAAGCGGTGATTATTTCGATTTTGAGATCTTCTGGATAATCTGCAGGCTCCTCGATTCACAACCGTTTCAAGATTGCTACTAATCCTTTCATTGTCACGCGGCATTTCTGTTTGAGCTGTATATGCACAAATAGATTTTAAATAGGCAGAGTGGATCATCCAGTAAAAAGAATAATAAAGAATAAGGAGAATGCACAAATTATTTCAAAATATACACACCATTCCTACAAGAAAGAAGGGAATATAAATCATCTTATAGACCTAACACTGCTCATGATAAAACGATAAGAAAAAAATGGTCATGTTTCTAACTCTGAAAGATGAAGGTGTCTCATCAGCAGGAATGAAAAGAAACGTATAAAAAGATAAAAACAATTCACTTGTTTTTACCATTGTCTCCGACATATAATCAAGAGGTTTAGGTAGCCAAGGATTTTTTTTTTTTTTTAACCATCTAAGAAGCAGACAAGAACACCAGCAGCCATCTCAGTCATAAAAATGAATATGTAGGCAAGAAAAGTGGAAGAAATCAAGAAAGAATAAAGAAGATAGATGAAAGAGAAAAAAAGAAGGTAAAAACAAACAAGTAGGGAAATGATTAGAAAGTAGAGAGAAAAACAAAAGAAAGTACATGTAGCTAAAAGCACAAAGGGAAATGAAAAATAATTTCATGATGGAAGCAATGTGGAGAATAACGGGAAGAGCATAGCATGAAGGGATACTACAGAAGCAGAAATATGACAAAAAAGAAAAGAAAAAGGAAATAAAATAGGAAACACAGGAGTCCCATAGCCAGTCGTCATATTCCCGCCAGATTTACGATAAAAATCTTGTCAAACACAAAACAAACAGGGTGTAACTGCAACTTAAGTGAATGTACCTCCAGTCTGTAAGTTTACAACAACCAGAACTAATTTACGTAGTACAACATACGAGTTATATTTGATTAACAAAACAGATGTTTGAATGGAAAGTAACAAAAAGTCCAATCTCTTCAGTATAGGATGAATTGTAAAAAAAAGCATTTCCCTCACCTCCTTTGGAGCATAAATTAGTAATTTTACAACAAGATTGATACACTAAATATCTAGTCATTTTTCTTTGACGATCTTGTAAGGATGAGTGTAGTATGTAGGCAACCTGCACAAAATTTATTCTACAACACTTCTTTTTACAAAGAACACCTTATTTTCTAAGCCAACACATAAACTAAAAAGTTCTTAATTTACTATATATATATAT
>BQKN01065410.1:909045-924187 GCA_022839385.1 Asparagus kiusianus
ATATATATATATATGTATGTATGTATGTATGTATGTATATACATATACATACATACATACATACATATATATATATATATAGGGAGAGGTTCAAATGCAAACCTCACTATCCTAAAAACTAAAAACCAATCCTCTCCATTGGATCTAGATTCATCCAATGGCTGAGATTAAATCTGCATAAGGGTAATAAGGTAAAATAAACATCCCACTAAAGAGAGGTAATTAATGCTTCTCCATTTCCCAAAAGCTTGAACCAGCCCACTAAAAACCAATCCTCTCACGTTCTCCTCTCTCTCTCCTTCATTTCCCAAAAGCTTGAACCAGCCCTCTCTCTTCCTCTCTCTCACCATCAAACAACCCAGATCCGAGCTCCTCCACCCCCTGCCACCTCGCCGTCATCCACCTCCGATGATAGAAAGAGGGGATCCATGGCCAAGAGTTCCTTCAAGCTCGAGCACCCCCTCGGTTCGTCACCTTTTTCTTTAATTTCAATTTGATTTTGGTTTCTTTTTAGGGTAATTGTTGAAGATGCGATCTTGGTTCTAGGATTTGTTTTAGCTTGGGGTTTCTCTTATACTCGATCTTGGTTGTTTGTTTTGTTGGATTATATTTCAAAATTTGCAATCTTTTTTAGGGTTTCTATTAAAATATTTTAAAAATTGCAATCCTGTTAGGTTTTTTGTTAAAATTGATTAAAGTTCAGAATTTTAGTTGTAGGGTTTTTTTTAGTTGCTGTCCTAAATAATTGAATTCACTGCAGTGAGTCGAGATTCACTGCAGTGAATCGAGATTCACTGTAGTGAATCCTCGATTTTTGCTGTCCTAAATAATTGAATTCACTGCAATGAATCGAGATTCACTGCAGTGAATCCAGATTCAGTTATGTGAGGTGTTTATTTTTACCATAAAAATTGTAACTTTTTGCTTAAAATCATCAAACACGTTCTATAAATACATGAGTGAATCTAGATTCACTTCAGTGAATCTCGATTCAGTGCAGTGAATCTCGATTCACTGCAGTGAATCCAGCTTGTTTTTACTTCAATAAACGCATGAGTGAATCTAGATTCACTTCAGTGAATCTCGATTCACTGCAGTGAATCCAGATTCAATTATGTGAGGTGTTTGTTTTTTACCATAAAAATCATAACTTTTTGCTGTAAAAGGTGAAAAATTTTCATGTAAAATTTTATAGCTTGTTTTTTACCATAAGTTTCTTATTCTGCTTGGATGGTTAGAATGATTCACAAATCCAGTGGAGCAGCAAATCGATTGGAGTGAATCCAGATTCAATTCGTTGGAGTGAATCTGGATTGAAGATCACTTCAGTGAATCCAGATTCAATGCGTTGTTGTGTTCTTCATGAGAGATTTACAGAGATCGGGAAGTGAGTTAGAGAGAGAGAGAGAGAGTATTAAAGAATGTAGCACTATTAATGTAAGAGAGAGTATTAAAGGACGTGTATTAAATTTGTATCATTGTTCCAATGTAATCAGTCACCATTAATGCAATGAATTGTTCCAATTTTACCCTTTTCACATTAATGCAGTGTATTAAATTTGTCTATATTTACAATTCTGCCATCGAAATCTAGGCCATTGGATTAGATAGATTGGAGGGTTAGGATTAGTTTTTAGTTCTCTAGGTTTTTATTAGAACCTCTCCCTATATATATGTTTATCTATATGTATGTATATGTAATTATGTATATATGTATATGTAATTATGTATGTATGTATTCCCCCTTGAAGAAACTGACTGCGGCAACTAGATTACCTGGTATTGACCAGGTGATGAGCCAAACGATACATTATATCAAAAAATCACGGTAAGAGAGCAAAAAAAGGTCGGATTGTCACAAATCAGTTTTGTTGCATTTAGGGAGAATAAGTAAGGACTCAACAATGACTGGATATGATGATTGTCAAAGTTGTGTGCTCAGAATGAACGTGTCTTATTATCTGAATACTTCTTCAATTTAGTGACAATCACCAAAATAATAGAATGCCTAGTTTGTATATGCTTATATATCTTGATAGGTTTAAAAAGAATAATCACTTTAAATAAAAAGGGAAAAGACCAAATTCACCTCGCAAAATCAGTGCACATACAAGTGTGAGAAAGTAGAACTTAAGAAGCTCACAGGGTCATGAAAAAGTGTTGTGGTTGTGTACACTCCTATGGATGTACGCTTGTGTATGTGTGTGAGGGGGGCGAGAGGATTCCGGAACACAATGGAGAAACACTCAGATGGAACTAGTACAACAAAAGCAATTGCATTTCATCAATAGCCCTCCAGAAAATCCTACCAAAATAAAATTTTGGTCAAATGGAGAATAGAACAAGGAAAGAAATGTCAAAATGTGAATATTTTTTCACCTTCAGAAAGCTTCTTGGAGCAAAACATAGAAAGAAGTTTGCTTATGGTATCACAGTTTTACAGACATCAATGCTACAATAATCCAATGTACATTGCCAATAAAATGCTAGAAAAAATGAATGCACATATTGCTCATGAATATTGAGTCTATAAATATGACATAACTTTAAAAACTACAGTAGGGTTTTATCCAATTTAAAATCTTAATTACCACTAATCGAACACTACATATAACACACTTGGACATTCATGCAAATTCTCAGAGATGCGCTGATAATACACTTGGAGATTCATGCACCTCTACATACTTCCATATATTGTGCAATCTCTTGCATATGAACTATACCATGCATCTCATAATCATTAAGTGTTAATTACCTAATTCATCTATAAACAAAGGCACTAACTGCAAAGTTGCTTCACTGGAAACCAGTACAGCTTTTGCTTAGAACAATAGTTATCCACTATGAAGCTGCAGCTCAATGTGCATAGTAGAAAACTAAGAGAGTACCCCCAAGAACATCAAAGTCCGAAAATTGTATTTTCAATAACCGTGGGTTTGTCCCATTAACTCAATCTAGACTATACAAATTTCAAAAAGATTATTATACATAGCTAATTGTTCCTGTAAATAACAAAACAAAGATCGCAGTCCTAAATCCCAGTCAAAGATGGAAGAACCTAATATTCTAAACCAAATAGATTCAATCGCAAAAAAAAAAAAGCATTTTGAGCCCAGGTTGATAGTTTTTGACAATAATCGGTGAAACCCATAAATTATTATAGAGCTAGACATGAAAATAAAAACCCATGATCAAATTTGAAGGAAAAATAATATTTTTAAAAATGGGTTTCAATTTTTTCCCCAAAAACCTAAAGAAAAGCGTTCTAATTATAGTAAAGTAACTCCAGACACACAGATTATACCAGAAATTGAAAAATCAAGGAACCCAAATCACCTTCAGGTCTCCTTTTCTTCTTCGATGCTAAATTTTTTCCTTCTCTCTTTTTTTTCCCCTTCTTTTTAAACTACTTCTGTTTGATTTTTCGGGCTCCGACCAAACCGAGAGATGGAGACGGAGACGGAAGAGATTCGAATTTGAGAATTCAGATGGGATTTTTTTTAAAAATAATAATTTTGTTTAACTTAATTGAATGTAGTTGATTTTACTATTATATATTACAAGATTGAGGAACAACTGGCTTCCTACCCAGGAAATTGGGAAAAATTGCAGACAACACCCACATTTGTAGGGATATTTTGTAGATAACGCCTCCTACTTTGAAAGATTTGTCATTCAACCTCCCTTTTATTGTGATGTTTTCGGGACGTAGACGTAGTAAATTTTGTCTTTGCTTAGATTTTATTGAAATTTGCTCGGCGTGTTCAGCGAAACAAACTAGCAAGTGAAATAACAATTGAAAAGTGACGCTATCAATAAAAATAAAAAAACATTGCAAAGTGACTTTATTTTATATATTTTTTATCGTTTAGCAATTGAAAAATGGTTAGAGAGTAAAATGGAGAGTGAGAGGGTGTCACATCAGTTTTTTAGCTCCCTATCTCAAAATTTTTCAGAATATATTTTAGAAAATGATTTGATACAAGTGAAAGCGAAACTTTTTTTTATTATCTCTCATTACTATATTAGTTTTAAATAATATTCACTTTCTAGTATGTTTTCTTTGGTAACCAAACAGGGTGTTTAAAAAATTGATACAATAATTTCACATCAACCGTATATGTTTTCTCTTTCTAACATCTAAGCAAGAGTTATATTTTCTTCTTATGCTAAAGAAATGGTCTTCTCAAAATTGTTACTATTGACAAACCAACAAATTATAATACTTCTTTTTAAAAGAGTTCTAAGGACTTTTTTTTAAGATTTAAAGCTTAACAATCCTTTTTAAGGATCTTATCGTGATGTCTTTCTTAGCTTTAATGCTTGTTCCTTCCTCATATAGTAAGCAAACGTTTTTTAGTAAAAAAAACTATCAGACAATAGGATTTTTTTTGCATCTGACGATTGTTTTAAAATTTATTGACAACGAGATATCTCGACAGCCCTGCTTGGATTAATGGATTACATACAAATGATTTTGCACATAGTTGTTAAGATTATAGTAGGCACATTTATGATTCAAGATGCAAGGTATAGCGTTTGTGTATGGAAATATATATATGTTTAGGAGAAAGAACATACATGTTATTTAACATTTTTAAGTCTCAAGAATTGGTTTTTTCTAATAGAAAAAGTTACACAAAAGATGAGTATAATATGAGTTTAGCGTGTTGGGGATTCGAAACAATCAATCGAACCATTGCCCTTCCGGACCTTGTGTTGAAAGTAGGAAAGTAGGAATAATACCACAAATAAAGATCTAACCTTGCAAAAATAGTAAAGGAGACGAACACACAGATTTAACGAGGTTCGGCAACGTGCCTACGTCCTCGGGAGCCAAACCACACAATTTTTTTATTAATTGAAGAAGAAATACAAGCTCTCAAACTAGGGTTTAATCTCGCTGAGATTCTCTCTCTTTCTGCAGCCAAAAAGCTCTTTTTTCGTGTTGTACAAATCCTAATTAAAAACGTTTAAGGTATATATAGAGTCCTGGTAGAAACAGAATCCAAAACAGTTTAGGAAACTGTTTGACGGAGTCACGATCGACAGTCGTGCAGGTCTCGCGGTCGACCGCACACTAATCGCGGTCGACCGTATCAAAAACCCGTGACCAAAAATCCTACAGGGTTGGCGCTGTCGACCGCCTTCGGATCCAACTCCTCCTGAGCTCCTGTGCACGTTCGTGGTCGACCGCTAGATTCTCGCGATCGATCGTGGATCTATCAGGTCGTTTTCTTCGTCGTTTTGATTCCAGCTTTCATCTCGACTTTGGGTCTACACATTAGACTAACAATCTCCCACTTGGATACCAAAGTACCTGCAGTGAGTTCACCCGAACTCTCCCCTTCTTTGCATGTATCTTCTCCCCGGGAAAAAATTCTTTCTTCAATCAACAATATCCCGGCGATCGTGCCAATCCTCGTAGTGTGGCTCCGCCTTCGTCTTCTACTCGTGAAGGCCAACTGAAGTTGCGCACAACTCCAGTTTCTCAATGGTGACTGCCTTCGTCAACATGTCCGTCGAATTTTGATTCCCCGGATTTTGACTCCCCAAAATCTTTATCAAATGCAACTTTCTCTCTTCAACTAGCGAGCATATAAAATGGTATTTGACGTCGATGTGCTTTGTTCTGGCATGATATACTGGATTCTTGGCAAGATGTATAGCGCTCTGGCTATCACAATAAAGAACTCCTCTCCCTTGCTTCAGATCCAACTCTTCTAAGCACCCATTCAACCAGATCATCTCCTTGCTTGCTTCAGTCACCGCGACATACTCAGCCTCGGTTGTAGACAAAGTTATAATCTTCTGTAGACGTGAGACCCAACTCACTGCTGTCGACGTTAAAGTATAAACATACTACGTGGTGCTTCGCCTCGTATCATGGTCACCGGTGAAGTCCTCACCCATGTATCCCTGTAGCACCAACTCCATCCTCCATAAACATAATGGCTTGTTCGTTGTCCCTCTCAAGTACCGCATTATCCACTTCACGGTCTCCCAATGCTACTTCCCTGGATTGCTTACAAATCTGCTCACAACTCCCACTACATGAGTGATGTCCGGGCTCGTGCAAACCATCGCGTACATGAGACTCCCAATGGCCGAAGAATATGGCACCCTGCTCATATGCTCTCTATCTGCATCTGTCTTAGGCAATTGCTCCTCAGATAGCTTAAACTGACTTCCAAAGGGTGTGCTAACAACTTTAGCAATCTGCATGTTGAACCTCTGAAATACCTTCTTAATGTATTTAGCTTGGCTCAATCTCAATGTCCCTTTATCTTCATCCTTACTGATTCATATCCCTAGAATCTACTTCGCTGCACCCAGATCCTTCATTGCAAATTCCTTTGCTAGCTGCTTCTTCAAACTGTTTATCTCTTCCAAACATGGTCCTGCTACCAACATGTCATCAACATACAATAACAAAATAATAAAGCTGGATTCGAACCTTTTGAAATAACAGCAATGATCCAAATTACATCTTCTGTAGCCATTGTTCTACATGAAGTTATCAAACTTCTTATACCACTGTCTCGAAGTCTGTTTCAAACCATATAAGCTCTTCTTGAGCTTGCACACCATCTCTTCCTTTCCTTCTTCAGTGAAGCCAACAGGCTGCTTCATGTAGATTTCTTCATCCAAGTCACCATGAAGAAAGGCAGTCTTCACATCTAACTGCTCAAAAAAGAGGTCTTCTGCAGCCACCAAACTCAACACTACTCTGATGGTTGTGTGTTTCACAGCAGGAGAAAATATCTCCGTGTAGTCCACTCTTTCCCTCTGTTGAAACCCCTTCACTACTATTCTGGTCTTGAATCTCTTGCTTCCATCACTCTCTTGCTTGACCCGGTAGACCCATTTGTTATGTAAGACCTTCTTCTGTGCAAGTAGCTGGGCTAACTCTCATGTCTTATTAGTGAGTAAAGAATCCATATCCTCTTGCATCGCATGCTCTCACTGCTGAGATTCACTCACTTGCATTGCCTCTTCATAGCACTCCGGCTCACCGTTATCTGTCAATAATAAATAGTCAAGAGATGAAAGATATCTGGGATTTGGTTTGGGTACCCTGGATGACCTCCTAAGCTCTATGCCCTGGGTAGTTTCTTCTGCACCTGGAGCCTTCTCCATTCTCTGATCAGAACAAACATCATCACCCCTATCTGAAAGTTCCTTTATATCTATGTACTTAGATCCATCTGTATCTGAAATGCTGCTCCCACTGCTTTGGCTATCCTTAGCATCTTTCCTGTTCTTGTACATAACCTCCTTATTGAATATCACGTCCCTACTTCTGATGATCTTCATGTTCTTCTCATCCCAAAGACGATACCCGAACTCATCAATATTGTATCCAATGAATGTGTACTTCTGTGACTTAGCTTCTAGCTTGTCCCTAACATGGTCACTTATATGAACATAAGCCACACAACCAAATACCCGCAAGTGTGAGAGGTTTATCTTCTTGCCACTCCAAACCTCCTCTGGAATCCCAAAATCTAATGGAACTGATGGCCCGTGATTAATAAGGTAAGCTGGCATATGCAGCACATCCGTCCAAAATATCTTAGCCAGACCTGCATGTAATCGCATGCTCCTGGCACGCTCTGTCAAGGTCCTGTTCATCCTCTCCGCAATGCCGTTCTGCTATGGCGTCCCTGGAGTAGTCCTCTCTAAGCGAATATCATTCGTAGCACAGAACCTCTTGAACTCCTCCGGCTCGTATTCCTCACTATTGTCTGATCTCAGACACTTCTCCTTCAGATCTGTCTCGTTCTCCACCATGGGCTTCCACTTCTTGAAGATTCCAAACACCTCTGACTTGTGCTTCATGAAGTAGATCCATACCTTCCTCGAGTGATCGTCGATGAAGGTGACATAATATCTCGAACCGCTAAAAGAAGACACACTGGCTGGACCCCATACATCTGTATGAATTAACTCTAGCTTCTGAGCCTTAGGTGGCCTTCCACCCTTCTGAAAACTAACCCTCTTTTACTTCCCAAAGATGCGGTCTTTACAAATCCCGACTTCCACGGCGTCGATCCCGGTTAGCTTTCCTTGTGAATGCAAAATCTCCATCCCCTTTTTACTCATGTGCCCTAGCATGTTGTGTCACAGATCTGTACTCTCTTTGCCAGCTGTAATTGCGAGGGTGTCACTCGCATGTAAGGTGAGGTAGAGAGTTCCTAGCTTGTTGCCTCGAGCAACTATCATCGTACCATTGGAGATTCTCCACGAATCCCCTGTGAATGTCGAAACATAGCCTTCTGCTCCAAGTTATCCCACCGAAACAAGATTCCTCTTCAGCTTCGGCACGTGTCTCATGTTCTTTAAGGTTCACTTAGAGCCCTTCATCTGAATCTGCACTTCACCCTTTCCAACAATATTACATGGCTTGTTATTCCCCAAATACACTTTTCTAAAGTCCCCTGCTACATAATTCTAAAATAGCTTCATGTTAGCAGTGGTGTGGAAAGAGGTTCCTGAATCGATAACCCAAGAATCCGAGTCGCTATCCATAGCAAGGATTAAGGCATCTTGCACGATATGAGCATCCTGCTCACCCGCATCCTTCTTTGGATTTTTGTAGAATGAAGACATATGACCCTCCTGACCGTAGTTCCAACACTTCCTTTTGATAGGCCTAACCTTCGAGTTCGACCTCTTCTTCACTGATTTTGACCGATTCCTGTTCTAATTTCTTTTCTTCTGGCTTATGCCTCTCTGCTCGAAGTTTAGAGTTGAACCTGAACCTTCTGATTCGGACGGTTTCCTTCTAATCTCCTCGGATAGAATCATGCTAACAACCTCACTCAGCTTCAAATTCTCCTTCCCCGCCGAATTGCTGATTACCGTCACACAACCTGCCCAACTATCCGACAACTGCGATAGAATCAATAGGGCTTGCACTTCGTCATCAAACGTGATGTCTATGGAGATAAGCTAATCAACAATCATGTTAAACTCGCTGAGGTGCATCGTGAAGGACCGTCCTTCTGCCATCTTGAGGTTGAAGAGAGTTTTGACAAGATGCACCTTCTTTGTTGTTGACGGTTGCTCGTACATCTTAACGAGCGCTTCCATAAGCCCCACTGTCATCTTCTCCTTCAAAATATTATGGGCTACTGATTTGGTGAGCGACAACCGGATTTACCCTAGAGCCTTCCTATCCAATATCTCCTAATCACCATTTGACTCCTCTTTCTTCTGTCCCTTTTCATTGCCCATCAACGGGCGATACAAGTCCTTCTCATACAGATAATCCTCCATCTGCGACTTCCAGTAGGCAAAATCTGAACCGTCAAACTTCTCGATCTTTGATTTGATTTCCTCTGCCATGACTTTCACATAAATTGCTGAACGAAGCTCTGATACCGGTTGTTGGGGATTCAAAACAATTAATCAAACTCTTACCCTTCCGGACCTTGTGTTAAAAGTAGGAAAGTAGGAATAATATCACAAATAAAGTTCTAACCATGCAAAAGTAGTAAATGAGACGAACACACAAATTTAACAAGGTTCGGCAACGTGCCTACGTCCTCGTGAGCCACACCATATAATTTCTTTATTAATTAAAGAAAAAAATACAAGCTCTCAAACTAGGGTTTAATCTCTTTGAGATTCTCTCTCTTTCTGCAGTCAAAAAGCTCTCTTTTTCATGTTGTGCAAACCCTAAAAATGTTTAAAGTATATATTGAGTCCTGTTAGAAACAGAATCCAAAACAGTTTAGGAAACTATTTGACAGCGTCGCGGTCGACCGTGACGGTCGACCGCACACCAATCGTAGTCGACCGTATCAAAAACCCAAGACCAAAAATCCTACAGGGTTTGCGCGGTCGACTGCCACGGTCGACCACCTTCGAATCCAGCTCCTCCTGAGCTCCTGTGCACGTTCGCTGTCGACTGCCAGATTCTCGCGATCGACCGTGGATCTATTAGGTCGTTTTCTTCATCATTTTGATTCCAGCTTTCGTCTCGACTTTAGGTCTACACATTAGACTAACATAGCGTTAGTATAAATTGGTGGATATGGATTCTCTTCCTATCCGGAGAAAATTTGGTTACACTATCGCTATGTTCCGGTGAAATATGGCTTAAGGAGGCATCGACCAAAGAATTTGAGCATAACGCAAAAGGATGAGAAGTCAATTGTTTGTGGTAAAAAATGCAAGAAAATTGAGAAGTAAACTTGTATTAATCTTCCTAACTAACTTAGAAAAGGAATAAATACAATCTCTCATAGTTAGGGCTGAGCATGGTTCATTCCAAAAGGAAAAACCGATCGAACAGACCCAAACTGACCCGAAAAAATTGATTTTATGAGTAGGGCGGTTTGGGTCGGGTTGAAAACTTTTCAATCCGAGCCGACCGAATATAGTGCAATACTACCCATTCTGATCTCAAACCCTTCCCCAAAGAGTCAAAGACTCAAACCCTAACTCATTTCCTCTCCCAACCGTTGCCCCTCGTTCCCTCTCTCTCACTCTCTGTCCGCCTCTCTCACTCTCTCTCTCACTCCTCAGCCGCCAGTTCTCCATAGTCTTCATGGCTGAGGCCACAACATCTCCTCGGGCTCAGGATCTATCTCCGGCTTTGGGGGATACTCGCACCCGTCGTCGTCGTCGAGGCCGAGGTATAAACTGAAAATCATTCTTCTACATCTTAGTGATCTCTTTTCTTGTCATGTGATGTTCTTTTGCTCTTCTTCAGGCTTCCTTCTCATTCAATGTTGACTGTGATTATTCTTTGGAAAGCATATGTAATATTCAACCTCCCTTTCCTTTTTAACTTTATCTTTAATTTTGTTGGTTATGTTAGTGGATGATGCTTCGACGCTTGACCATTGATAAAAATTATGTTTCAAATTTTAAGTTCTCTTCAGAGGCAAGGATTGTGATAAAGCTTTTCTTATGTCTTTTCTATTTTTGCTTGATATTTACATCATGCATATTGATGATTAATCTTTGATTTCCTTTTCTTGTGAAGAAGTTCATCTTGGTGTTAAATTCTGTATTTTTATCTTGGTGTTAAATTCTTGTGAAGAAGTACATCATGCAATTTGAGTCAACATCGAAGAACTTTGGAAAATGAAACTCTCAGATTACATGTTTCTGTTGACCAAATTATTTATATTATGGTCATCATTTGTCATTTGTTTTACTTTAACAGTTTGAACTCTGAACATTAAGTATGCTACATATGTATCAGGACTTGAATCATTATGGGTTGAAAAAAATATCATTATATCAGTGTTTAATGCTTCATAATCTCCTACTTTGTTGATATCTTTTTTCTTTAACACGGTTTGTTGTTTGATAAGAAGTTTGATGAAGTTAGAACCGAACAAACCAAACCAAACCGACTTGCAATGATTCGGTTTAGTTTTGAATTATAGGTGATTCGGTTTGGTTGTTCAAATTTTTGTAAAAACAGAACCAAACCGACCGTTGCACACCCCTACTCACGGTAATCTCTCTCTAACCGACTTAGAAAAAGAAATCATAATATTCTCTTATCGGTTTCTCCGATTTACAAAAGAGAAAAAGATCAACAGAGATTCTTCCCTTTGTTTAAAACTAGGTTCTTCTTGGTGGCGATGGGAGTTTGAATCTTATATCCCATTGACGATCCGAGCACTTCACTGCATGGAACGTTCGTCTATTCCTCTTGACTTAATGTCGGGAAGAACTTGCGAAGCAAGCTTAGAACACTTAACGAGTTTAAAAACTCTATAAAAGAGTTTATTTCATAAAGGAAAGCAATCCTTTTTTTTGCAAAAATCAAAGAGTAACTAATCACACAGTTCTTCAACCGAAAATTGTTCAAAAGCCAAGGCAAAAAACTCCAAAGCTCTTAAAAAGCCTTCGCAAAAGCTCCAAAGGGTGCTAACGCTTTTTTAACTGTAAACACGGCTATTTATAGGGTTTAAGGGGTGTAACTGACCCCTTAAATCACTCCATAATAGGGTTTAATGTCCTCATCACGTGAAAAATGGTTTTGGAACCGTTTAAAACGTGTTCGAATCAGTCAAACACGAGGTTCGCGTCTGGGAGTGAGCCTCGCGTTTAGCATATGAAATGCAGAGGTGAGCTCGGCGTTTGAAACTTGGAACGCGGTAGTGAGCTCCGCGTTTTGAACTTGAAACACGGAGATGATCTGCGTTTTGAACTTGAAACGCGGGGATGACCCTCACGTTTTGGAATTAAAACGCAGGGATAACCCCTCGCATTTTGGTTTGAAGAGATCATTAATTTGTAATCTCTTTTTTCGAGTGTTGCAAGAATCATCATCTTGTAATCCTTGCATTTAGCTCTTTGAAATATGAGAGTTGTCAATTTGTAACTCTCATATGATGTTGTGAATGTCGTCAAATTGTAACATTCATCTGTTGATGTAGAAGTCGTCAGATTGTAACTCCCATCATCTATTACTATAAAAGTCGTCAGATTATAACTTTCATCAGTCGATATGCAAGTTGTCAGATTCTAACTCTCATCATCAGTGCTTTATGGGGATCAGCTATCCGCAGTAATTTTTAGACAGCCTATATCAAACGGTGAACTGATTGGTTGATCAATCGATCCTGGGTGGATTGCTTACGGGGAGTCAACTGACCATTGACTTATCCAAATGAACTTGTCCAGTTTCAGAATCCTAATTAGAATTGGATCGCAGAAAATTAGGGCTTATTAGAGATGGTAAAATTGGGGTGTTCCGTCAGGTCTATTATGATAGATAAGATAAATAACTAATGGAAAAAATAAAAAAAAGAGAGGAGAAGACGACATCATTGTGGTAGTTCTTCCGGTGATTTCGTTGATCTTTTGTCAGTAACTTATTCTCATTCACTTTGTACTCCTGTTTCTCCGAGCTGGGGCTCTTTTATGTCCGAAATTTTCGAAGGGTAGAAAGAGCACTAGCATTGTTATCTTTTTAGCATAGAGATTATTTAAGTACTAGTGGCAACCGTCAGATCCCCCCCCACCCCACACACACACAATTATATGTTTTTTCTCGTTAAAAAGTGCTTATGTTTTTTAAGTGATTTTCTTTTTTTTGTTGATTCAATCTATTTTGGCTATTTGTATTCTCATGAATTGTGTGATTGATGAGAATTTATTCCACCTTACCGTTTTCATCCGGACGCCAATTAATAAATCCGAACATACTAAACGAGACATATATCACATTTTATTACATTTTCGTGAGAGAGAAAAGTTCTTGTTAAGTCTTGTCATGAATGTCTTTTGTATTAATTCTAATCTCGTTATCTAAGCTAGCGAGACTGTCAAGATTACTTAGCAGCTTCTTTAAAGTGGCATGAAATATTTTTTCTCCGAGATAACTCCAAAATATTCCCAGGTTTGAATTTAAATTGTTATTGATGAGAGTTTGACCAATGAAACCAATATTTATTTGGAGTTAATTCAACTCTCTCTCTTGATGAGAGATTGAGCAATGAGAGTCCCGTTATTTGACGAACTTAGGTGTCAGTCCTATTGAAATGGAATTTGAAATTGCAAAACAAGCTTTGAACTTCTCATTTTGGGCTAAATAGCACATAAATACCTTATAACTTCACTCCTTAAGCACTTATATACTCTCGATTGTATTTTGTAGCATTTATATATACCCTGAGCTATTAAGAATTGGTACATTAATACACTATGTTATGCAAATTTGAAAATTCTCATTCGAAAGTTCCCGTATAACATTGATATGTTAATTTTAAATCTTTTTAACCATTAACATTTGTTAAATTACTATTAAACCTTCCCAAATAAATTCTAATTTAAATATATCCTCATTCTATTTTCAAAATAGAATTTGGAAAATATTTAGTAATAAATTCAATAAACTTAATGGACAGAAAGTCATAAAATTAGCATATGAATGTTATATAGAAACTCTCGGATAAAAATTTTCACCTCTACAAAATGGAGGGTATTAGTGTGCCAATTTTGAACAACTTAGGGTACATAAATGCTACAGAAATATAACTGATGGTATATAAGTGCTAAATGAGTGAAAATATAAGGTAATTTAAGTGCTATTTAGCCTTTTGCAAAACTTGAAAATTTCAAGGGTTTTAACGCAATTTTCAATTCACGTGCATACAATCAGCTGTTGTCCATCATGATAAGGACAGGGGATCTATACCTTTGGATATTCTTCTTCTGCTGATTTGGTAGGTACCGGACCTGGCCGAAGGCGAGGTCGGATATGGAAATTAAGGTAAGGTAGAGGGTGGTATGTATAAAAAGAGAACCAAAGAGTTTAAAAAATTGCAGGGCCCTCCCCCTTTTCAATATCAGCCGTCGTTTGTTGACTCTCGTTTCCGTGGACTTGAATTTCCTCTTTCGCCCACGAGACGAGGATCTCTCTCTGAGCGGAATCTTCAGGTTACGCCGGTAGCATTCGGGTGGTGGTAGGTGAGGGATCCACTTTTGAGCAACTTCGGGTGGTTATTGGATGGGATGAGATGGGGCCAAGATAATTATTCCAGTGAAATTTTTTTAAGGGGACGTTAGAGCAAGTGCATCAAGCTCCCAGTTGGGAGTCTTAATCAGCAAACGCTCAAGAGCTCTCAAACATTTTAAAATAAAAAATAAAAAAAATAAGTCTTGGGAGGCCATCCTTCTTTTATGGAGCTCCAACAAGCTCCTAGTTAGGAGCTCCAACAATATCAAAAACCCCTCTTCTATTTTAATATTTTATCTCAACTATTTTTTCATTATTTTATCTTTTATTTTATGCTTTGTACCAGCTCCCTTCTCCATCGTCACCGTACTCCTGGATCAAGCAACAAAATTTGTGGTCCACAAACCCAAACTGGGCAATGGAAGGGACCAAAAAAAAAGGAAAAGGATCAGTTTTGATTACTGGGTCACGAGGAGGGCTCGAAGAGAGGCCGAAGCAAGAGGCGCCGAAAGCCCTAGACCTCGGGCGGCGGGGCCCACTCGTCGCCGGCGATGGGTCCTTGCTGGTCCCTGATCCCATCGATCGACCCCGATCCGATCGGACCAAATCGAGATGCGTAGAAGTTTGTTGCGGTTTCATTTCATCGGGAAATGGAATAAACAAGAACAAGAAGAAGAAGAAGTTGGGGGGAGCTTTGTGCAAAAT
>BQKN01065410.1:949914-1022177 GCA_022839385.1 Asparagus kiusianus
ATCAGGGAAAATGAACATGGGCCTTTAAAACCCGAAACCAAGTCAAAATAGGAAAAACAACGTGCAGGTATCACGGTCTACCGGACTGCAGTCGACCGTGGCGGTCGACCAGACTGGAATTTTCCAGCTCCTCGAGATTTGCCTTTGTGCATGTTTTCGATTCACCTCTTTCTCATCTACTGACTTGTTTATACTCAAAACACTTGTTAGTGTACTCATACACCATTAAATGCTATTTATCATCTTAAATATCTACTTATTAAAATTAATCACATATTAATTATATTATCATAAATTTTTAGGGTTTTACATCTTCTCAAATTCTTCCACTTCTCAACCCCCTCATTTAATTGTTCTCTCCTCTGGCCCTCCCCCGCCCCCGCTTCCCCCACTCATCTACCTCTTCTCACATTCTTCCGTTTCTCAACCCCCCTCATTTAATTATTCTCTCCCCTTGCGCTCCCCCGCCCCCTGCCCCCACTCATCTACATCTTCTCAGATTCTTCCGTTTCTCAACCACTGACGCCCCCTCATTTAATCATTCTCTCCTCTGGCTCCCCCAGCTCGCCCCTGCTCCACCCCATCTCTCTAAATCATTTCGAACCTATACATCATCAAGTTCATACGTTTTCAAACCCTCTTAGTTTTGGTCATTATTATAAATGGTAGTAATTGTTCGGGCTTTACATTTCTTAACTGAAATTTTAGGTTATTTTGTGGTTGTATAAATTACGTGTTGCTTCAGTTTTGATGGAGCAAAGAAGATGTTTATTTTTAATTGTAAGTGTTGGTTATTCTTATTATTGTTATTATTATTATTATTATCATTTATTTCCATATTCTTAGTTTTTATTCTCTGGTTGATTGGTTCATGACTTACCTTTTTTTAAATTGATGATTGATGATGTTAGGAATCTGATGTCGATAGGAGGAGTACAAAGCTATCAAGGTAAATTAAAATTTTCTGTTATCTCTGTTATCTCAGGTTTTTTGTTACTTATTGTTGAGAAAAGGAACTTTTACATGGTATTTATAATTTCTTTGGTGATAATCCCGCATGTTAAACTAAATGGTGCAGTTAACAAAATTTTGTGAGGTGCTATTTATATCGCTAATATCGACTTCATTGTATATTCCACTGGTTTTAAATTAGCCTGGTTAGGAGTGTAAATTTCACTAAGAGTTTGGATATTGTACAAGAGATGTTCATGTTATAATATATAACATACTTTAAACTAAGATTTTGATTAATTGATTTTAAGTTAGCCTCAATCTGCTGCAAGAGAAATTTCATTTTTCTTTGGAGAAATATCAGGTCAGTTACTTTGTGTGTACACTTAATACCTTGTATGTTTATTCACATACACAACCTTTTCGCGAACATAACCCTCAAGCCTACTTGACATATGAATCCTTCTTAGCCTTTCATCTGGAATGAAAGTCTCCATTCTTTATTAGAAAGCACACTCATATTATGATTCATCTCATAGTAATATGGTCATGGTTTTTATGACTGGATGACATCTTAACATTTATCCTCCTCTTTAATGTGGGGCCCGGTGAGGTATTCTATGGCTGATCTTTATGAAGCTCAAAGTTCTAGGTATTGATCTTATTCTTTTAATAAATTCATTTTGATTGTTCTTTGCTTGAAATAATAAACTTGTGTGAGCGAAACCATTATTTAAAAAAATATTTTCCTTCAATACTGTTATACTTCATTATTATGAAAAAAATTATTTTCTAATGAAATTCACTTACAAAACTATATTTTTACCAAAAAATATTTCACAAGATTGTTTTATTTTATAAAAATATATTAGTTTTTAAACATTGATTTTTAGTAAAACAACCAAATTTAGATCAACAATTAACGTCGTTGGTCCAATGTAGATTCCATTCATGATCAGAGGTTTAGCCCTATTTGGATCTATATTAACTGTCTTTTTATTAGAATTAATTTCTCTGGTTAGTTTGATGAGAACTTCCTTTGTAGATGTTTATGCTTCACCTTTTGAAAATTTTCACAATATGTACTAGTGGCATCCCATGCATGACTTCTGCATATTTGTATGCCCCTCCCAACCCACACCCATGCACATGCATACACATGTGAATGCCAACACGAGAACATAATGTAAGGACACAATTTTGCCAGACGAGGTAATTTCCTTATTGGGTAAAAGTTGTGTTGTGTGCATTTTGTATGGGGATGCGTGTGCATGGTTCATGTATCTGCAGCTCTATATGTCAAGTGGCAATCTTTTGAAAGGAGTTTGCAAATATAATCAAAGTGCATCTAAACTTTAGGGTAGAAACATTATAATCGCTAGGCTTCAAATCCCTCCAATCTCTGTTAATAAAAAAAGTAAGGAAAAAAGTCCTTCAAGCAGTGTGGAACTAGGCAGAGTGTAATGGAATCAAGTTGAGGTGGTTGTAGTTTTCATCTGACCACGAACAATGAACAATAAATAATGATATCCCCTTGCACATTATCTACTTTTCAGACTCTTCAATGAGCAACTCATAATTTTTCTCACCTGGTGATTGCTTTCAGAAAAACCAGCATATCACAGTACGTACACTAGTACATAACAGGACAGCCCAAACGGTTGGAACCGTTTGGGAAAATGCACTCCCAAACGATTATAACTGTTTAGGCTAAAAAAAGCATGTTTGGGCTAAAGCCGTTGGGGAAGAGTCTACCCCAACAGTCGCCCAAATGGTTACAACCGTTTGGATAAAATCCCAAACGGTTGTAACCGTTTGGACAGAGTAATACAGTCCAAACGGTTGTAACCGTTTGGACAGAAATTTGTCCAAACGGTTGTAACCGTTTGGGCTAATTTTCGCCCAAACAGTTACAACCGTTTGGACAAAAATCTGGCCAAACGGTTACAACCGTTTGGCCAAATTTCTGTCAAAACAGTTACAACAGTTTGGATTGTGTATTTTAATATTTTTAAATTTTGGCTATTTTATTTATCTACCTATTTACATTTAATATACACATCTCACACAATGATTATTTAATATCTCATAATGAAATCAAAAATATATACATGCACAAAAATGTCTTAAAAGTGATGAATATCCAATTCAAATAGATAATATAATATTAAAGACAAAACATATATATACACAATGATTACTCAATATCTCATAATAAAATGAACATTCAGCAATATCTTTCAACTCAAATACATGGAGAATCCTGTCATAGATGTTCTTTGCCTCAGAGAAATTTCCAGTAGCATGCAAAAATACTCCATTAGACAGAAGCATTTCCTAGAAACAGCAAAAGAGCTCATTTTCAAGTGCCAGCTACTAGATACGAAGAGAGAACTAGTTTCTTTATCAGCTGAAGAAGCATAAGGTACCCATTTGATCTTTATGGTCCTCCAAACTGCAGTCTTGACACCCATCAAAAAATATTTCCACTGATACAGAGAAAGAGATCTCAGTTATCCTCTCCAGTACAATGTATCAAACTAATTTTAAAATAAAGGAAATTTACAAAGATAAGTATGTACATGGTTTTAAGAATTTAGTCCTCCTATTTGCTTCAATGTTGAATCTTACTGGCCCTTCCTGCTATTTCTTTAGCTTTGTTTGTGTTTTGTGCATTGCACACAATTTCTATTGTAATAAAGTCCATTTGTTGCTCATGGCTACTCCCTCCTTGCAGTCCCGCATTTTGAAAAGATGTTGTATGACCAAGGGCAGCTTGTTAATGCTTATCTGGATATATTTTCAATCACCAAAGACATCTTTTATTCATCAGTGACACGTGATATTCTTGATTTTTTAAGGGGGGAGATGATTGGAGCAGAGGGTGAAATATATTTTGTGGAAGTGTTGGAAAAAATTTAAATAAAATTATTGCATGTAAAATAAATCCGAAATAAAATAATAAGAATGTCTGGCCACTAGTAGAAAATCATGTATTCTAGACGGAAAATTTTTCGTCTAGTTTGCTATTAAACTAGACAAAAAAATTTCGTCTAGGATAAAACATCCTAGATTGAAATTTCCGTCTAGAATAGCAAAGTAGACAGTTTTTTATTTTTATTTTTATTTAAAAATGAGCAAGTATCCTAGATGAAAATTTGCGTCTAGGATACTTGCCCATTTTTAAAAAAAATTTAACCCAGCAAAACCCCACCCGCCCTCATTTCCCCCTAAAATTAAAATTTTCATCCCCAACATCGGAAATTTCAGGGACCCCCCAATCCTTCCCCGCTTTGCATCCATCCGATCTCTCTCACTCCTGTCTTCAACTCGTCCCCAAAACCCTCTCTTCTCTCTCTCTCTCTCTCTCTCTCTCTCTCTCTCTCTCTCTCTCTCTCATGCGATAATCCCTCGATGTCAGATCTAACTTCTCCGTGGACGTAGCGTAAGCGAGGATGTACGGCGGCAGCGGGTCCAACGACGATGACAAGAACCCATTTTCTCGCATGCCTCCTCTGCCTTCGTGTTCGAAGATGGAGTATTTGAAGAAGAACGGCGACGAGAAACAAGTGGAGGTAATTAATTTGCTAATTAAGAATCTTACTCTAAAACCCTAGAAATTAGGTTAATCTAATTAAGATTATGATGAATGATGCAGTTTACAAGTGCAATATAGATTACATTCTTATGAAGAAATGCCTTGCTTGTACATTGTAAGTACAATGTAGGTTGCATTGTCTTCAAAGATTGTCTGACCTGAGTATTGTAGTTATGATCTAAGTTACATTTTCAAAATATTACTACGATCATAACCCAAAAATATAAAGCAACAAAGAAACGCATACCAGAGCATGTTTAAAAGCTCAAATGATGTTTAGCTAGACATTGACATCAATATATCCCTACACCAAATGTAAAACAATCTATGATTAAGCATTACTATCAACTTATAATATAGAAGCAACAAGTTATAATAGAAAATAGTAGCAATTCATCAATTGCATTCCATCCTAAGTTAAACTCAAGAACACAACAAGCTTGTTTACATAGCATTATAGATTACAACATATAAAGTTTGCAAATAACCAAAGAATATGTGAGTAGCTTGGGATTTATGTGCACTAGCAAAATGTATATTTGTGTACAAACAAAAATATCCACCAAAATATAATAAAATCACTACAAGTTAACCAACAGTCCAATCTTGATCCTTAATCAGGTTGGTGATGTATCTCTTCTGAGCTTTCTTGGTTTTTATAAAAAATCTTCTACCCTCATGTTCATTGTCGCGTGAATGATCTAACACATTGTCGAGAAATTTATTAGAATATCCATCACTATGATCCTTTAACAAAAGAACATATGTTGATTTCTAATTGACTTTCAACAAAAGGACATATCATTTGATCATCATGACAGGATTTCTTGTCTTTTTTGTTTGAGGATGGCTTCATTTTTTCTTTACTTTTATATTTGTGGTTAGTGGATTTTGTTTGATTGTTAGTGTTAGATTAAGGTTTAGTTTCACTTTCTTCTAGAAGCACACCACCATCATTAGGAATAGGCATGGCAACCAGCCCCAATGTTCTCGTACATAGACCTAGTAAATTCACCCCTAGTTTGGTCATCACCCATGGTTAGACCCTAGAAGGGGGGTGATTAGGGTCTTATGCTAATCTAATCCGATTTTATACCAATTAAAACTAATTCAAACTATTCTTCTTGCAAGATAGATATACAATATGTTATAAGCAAGAAAGCAATATGAGCAAATGAATATATCCTAGCAATGAGATATACTATGAAATATATGCAAGGATATATAAACTAACACAAGGGTGTAATAAACAATCTACAAATGTGATAGGGAAATTTACGATGGCGACAAGAATGTAATGAACACTAAGTACTGTAGGCGTATAAAATTTCCTATAGGTCCCTTAACATGGCTCGGCACGATGATTCGACAAATCAACGGACGTTCGAGCAACGAAGCGGACTAACGAGGCTAGAAGCCAACGAACCGCACACAAGCAACGGAATACGTTCGCATGTGGAATCGATCCAACGGTTCGGAAAATCAACGAGTCGTCCAACAACAAAATAGGATTTGTACTCAAACACCGAGGCGGAAATACTGCCAAATAAAGACGCGAGCTATCAAATCAAAGTCCGGGCGAATCAAACGAAGAACCGAAAGACGAAAAACACCGGAAAACGACGAAACACGACACACCCGGGGACTCGGCTTGAACCGAGCCAACCCGGGGTGGCTCGGTGGCCGAGCCACCCTAGGGTGGCTCGGCCAAGGCCGAGCCACCCTGAGGTGGCTCGGCATGAGCCGAGCCACCCCAAGGTGGCCGGGTGTTCCCCCCCTCCCTCGTGTGCACGCGGGCACAGTTCAGGTACCCTATAAATAGGGGGGGTGGTTGTTCATTTGAGAGGACTTTTGGTTGAACTTCTAAAGAGCCGAAACTCTGCCGGATTGTCATCTCAACTCGGAATTGTGAAGGCTTGAAGCTTGGACCCTCGGATTCAGTTCTTGGCGAGCACCCGCAACAAACAAAGCAGGAGTTCGAAGAGGCTAATCCTCAGATCTACATCGTTCTACTCCGGATCTAAGCTTGGTTCTTAGATCCCGAGGTTCGAGCGGTCGTTTCCTTGGTGAAACGATCCCTTCCGGCTATTATCTCCTTGGTGGGATAGTACCCGTAATACGTCGTAGATCTGCTCGGATCCAGATCTCACGGTGGTCAACGGTAAGCAACCCCGGCGCAGGTGAAGAACCCACAAAGCGAGCAACCGGAAAACAGGAGCTCGCGATTTGTTCGTTAAATAAGGAAAGTTGTAATTTTTCTTTGTTTTCTTCGATTTTCATTGTAACCGGCTCTTATAAAAAGACCGGATTTTTGTAAACGCAAAAAGTTGTTAACAAGATAGCAATGACATCGTCAATGAAGAAAAGTTTGATTTTCTCCGCGAACAATCTGGCGACCACAGTGGGAGCCACCGATCTCGCTGCCGAGATCGGAGCGTCGCAGCCGCGGATCTCGATCCCGGTCGTGGAGGAGGTCGAGTATGAATTCGACCAGCAGAAGTACGAGGAGTACGTGTCCTCGTCCGGATCTACCTCCTCCCCCAAGTCCAAGAAGTCCCAAAAGCTCTCCTCTAGGAGAAAGGTGCATTGGTGCGAAGAAGTCGAAGCCACCAACGACGACCTCACCCCGATCGACGCCGAAGTTGCGTTGGGTGAAGTTCTACCGGCCTCTAAGAAGGTCAAATCCGCCGTTGAAGGCGTGGTGACTCTCTCCAAGAGAGCCCGCCAGAGGCAGCGTCAACGCCTCGCGAAGCAATTCGCCAAGGCTATGGAATCCGTTGACGGGATCCGTTATCATGCGGATCTGAAGAACAAACGAGGCAAACAGCCTCGACAACAAATGCAGGGTGGTTCCTCCAAACTATCAACAATGGAGTGGGTCCATGTCAAACGGAATCGCTCGACACTGGAGGAGCGCATCCGCAAACGCCGCGCCTTATCGGCGCAAGCACGGGCCAAAGCTGAAGAAACCCGTCGGAAGCTGCAGAAGGAGGTGGTCAAAAAGCCGCCACCAACTCGCAAGGTTTGGAGGCCAAAGTCTGAAGTGGTTCAGGCTAAGGAGCAAGACCCACAGCCTCCAAAAATTCAACACCCGGCAAAGCAACCCAAACAGCCGGTGATTGCCGCAACTGCCCTGGGAGATCCCGCAGGATCATCCCAGAAGAAAAAATCCATTTTGGAGCGACTCGGTCCACTTCCGAAGGAACGAGGTAAAGCTCCAGTTCAAGAACGCTTGGGGCCAATGAAGAAGCCCAAAACAATGCAACACGCTGGGGGTCACCGCAACCCTCAACACTTGGAGAAAACCGTAGCACCCAAGCGCACAACTTTGCGCATAGAAGTGCAAGAGCCCGCTGAAGATTCACGCCCACAAAGGCGCGTTTCAAGGCGTGTGACTCTGGATGGTCCGAAGAAGACAATTATTCCTCAGAAGGAAACGTTGTCATCTGATGACGACAATGTTATACCTGAGAGATCGTACCAACACACGATAGCTTGCTCCGACCTTCAAACGGACGAGCTGTACTATCATGCCGGGGGTACGAGTAAAACCAGAAAGAGGAGCCCTCGAAGGCTCGAAACACAATGTCCTTGTTCGAAGCTCATTCGGGAGGTACTCTCTGAGTGCAACTGCGCCAAGGCAGTCCCTGAGAGAGTCTCTGTGTTTGAAAGACTCAGTAATGGAACGCCAAAACTAAGGCATAGGCGTTTCCAACGAAGAAGGAAGATGGTCGAAGATGGTGAGCATTCAAGGGTCACCGCAAATATGACCAGCACAGGAACATCGGCTCAGGATAACCCCGAGGCGGTTCCAGAAATACCCCGACGTGTAACTCGTCTACAATCCGGGGCTATCATTCGCGCGAAGTATGGTAGAGTCCGAACAAGAGTACCGTCGGGAGATGAAGAATCAGATGCCGGCTCAGCAGTGGCGTCTGATAATACAGTGTCCAGTGAGGGACAACCCCGCGAGGCGTTTATGATAAGCGCGGAGCAAGTGGCCAAGATGCTTGAAGATGCCATGGCCAAACAACAGGAAACCTTTAGGTTCGAAATGCAAATGGCTATGCAGAACATGAGAGAGATGCATGACCAACAGCTTCAAGCATTGAGGAACCAACAAGGCGAACCAAGTCGTCCCAACCAGAACAACCTGGAAGATGAGGACACAAATGAGGGTCACAATGCTAACAACCCTCCCATCAACCCAGGGGGTAGTAATGAAAATGCTAGCGAAGACACAGGTGAAAGCCTGAAAATTAAAAATCTCGAGAGCAAGATCAACACATTGATCTCTGCTCAAGAGACGAAAAAGACGGGCATTCCTTGTCCATACCCAAGAGAGTGGGAATCAATCCCATATCCGGCAAAGTTCAGTCTAATTAACTTCACGCCGTTTAATGGGATGGGTTCCCCTACTCAGCATTTGATCTATTTCAAATCGCACTTGGGAGTCATCTCTGGTAATGAGCCTCTGATGGTGCGGTCATTCGTCGGCACTCTTCACGGAGCTGCCTTCGATTGGTATCGTCGCCTCAAGCCAGGAAGCATAAACAGCTGGGACGATATGGAGACCAAGTTCCTCACGAATTTCTTCGACGATGATACCGAAATCTCTATCGGATCATTGCTCGATGAGAAGCAGAAAGACGGAGAGTTAGTCGACACCTTCGTCAAGAGGTTCCGGAACAAGGCGATGAATTGCCGGGACCCGATCACTGAGGAATTCATCCTCCAGACCTGCCACAACAACCTTTCACTGGATGTGTTGGAAGCAATGGGCACAGCACCATCCAAGACTTGGAAGGATTTGAAGGTTCGAGGAGAGCAAGCTGAGCGATTCCTCAGAAGAAAGAAGGCGGAGAGAGGCTAACCGGCAACGAATCCTCCAAAGCAGAACTTCAACCAGAAAGGGAAAGGTAAAGCTCATGTTAATGCTGTTGATGCTAACCAGACATTTCAATTGCAACCTCAGCAACAGCAGCAGCAAAGAGCGCCACAACAGTCGTAGCCGCATTGGCAGCAAAGGTCTCAGAAGCAAAAGTCTTCAGAGCCGAGGTTTCCCAAAGTCTACTCCTTCAAAGATGATGAAGTTCCCGGCATCTTCAAGTATCTGTTGGAGAACAACAAAATCCAGTTGCCGGCAATCGTGGATCATGAAGGAGCCACGAAGGTGACGGACCCGAAGTACTGCGCGTACCACAGAGCGGTCCACCACCCAACAAAGTCTTGCTATCACCTCAAGGACAAGATCCAAGCGTTGATCGATGTAGGAGTCATAACTCCGAAACCAGCTAAGAATGTGGGAGCAAACGCGGTGTCGATTAGTTTTGGGTCAGTGCCTACAGCTTGGTTCGACCCAAAGCGCGTCACCCAAGTCGGGATAAAGACGGTGAATGACGACCCGCACAGACAACGCCAAAAGGGACTTGTGCCTCATACAGCCCCAAACGGTGAAATTCTCTGGGTGCACCCCGACCTGATTGAAGATGAACAATGGGCCGGATCGTCATCCAAGAAGAAGTCCAAAGGGAAAGGCAAGTCTTGTTACGGAGTTTCTGCCATCCCGGGTGAAGACGATGAAAGGATCACCGCTTTTCCGTTTTCCGACGAGGAACAGGAGGTCTTTGCGACTCGGAGCGGAAACGAATACCATTTCAAATATCCATTTCCTGGGAATCAAGTAGCTGAACAAGGGGTGACAAAACGGGGACCAGGCAAGACTCTCACAGAGCTGGGGGTGATTACAGTTCCCAAACCGGTTGAAGATGCTCGACGACAGCCGGTTGACAAACAGAAGGAAAAAGGGACCCTTTTATAGGTTGGGCCAAGTTGAACCGGACCGGACCAAGTTGAACCGAACCAGACCAGTCCAAATTAGTTCAAAAGAGGCCGAATCAAACGTCAAAACGACTTCAAATCAACTGAGGGTCCCATCCTTGGTTTATTCCTGTCTCTCCCACACATTCGGAAGGAACGGAAGAAATCTTTTGAGCCAAATTACTGCCTTTTTTGGCTCATTTTCAAGCCGGTTCAGTTTATTTTGAGCACGGAAATACTCCAATAAGGTATACGAGTATAAACTATTCCCTATTTTTATTGAGAAGTTCCTGGAGAATATTTTTCTAAAAATATTCTTAAGGATAACTCAATAACATGACGCCGGACAACGCGTCGCAAATGAAGACTTAACGCCAACAATCGAGGGTTAGTTGTACGTCGAACCAATGAGCACGAGCTAAAAGATTGGAAAATCAGGAATCGACTTCAAGTTCAAATTCCGACGACGGTCAGACAATAAATGCAGCACCAGAATCCTTACAAGCATTCGACGAAGCACCGAATAGCCTGAAGGAGTGAAGGAATACAGAACAAAAGTCGTTCCAGGTCCCGTTACACCGACAAAGGGTAGGGGCAATCATATCCAAAGTATTCCAGACTCTTCCATAAAAGAATGAGGCTGGAACACTTTGGAGGGGGTATCTGTAGGCGTATAAAATTGCCTATAGGTCCCTTAACATGGCTCGGCACGATGATTCGACAAATCAACGGACGTTCGAGCAACGAAGCGGACTAACGAGGCTACGAAGCCAACGAACCGCACACAAGCAACGGAATACGTTCGCATGTGGAATCGATCCAACGGTTCGGAAAATCAACGAGTCGTCCAACAACAAAATAGGATTTGTACTCAAACACCGAGGCGGAAATACTGCCAAATAAAGACACGAGCTATCAAATCAAAGTCCGGGCGAATCAAACGAAGAACCGAAAGACGGAAAACACCGGAAAACGACGAAACACGACACACCCGGGGACTCGGCTTGAACCGAGCCAACCCGGGGTGGCTCGGCCCAAGCCGAGCCACCCCAGGGTGGCTCGGTGGCCGAGCCACCGTGAGGTGGCTCGGCATGAGCCGAGCCACCCCAAGGTGGCCGGGTGTTCCCCCCTCCCTCGTGTGCACGCGGGCACAGTTCAGGTACCCTATAAATAGGGGGGGTGGTTATTCATTTGAGAGGACTTTTGGTTGAACATCTAAAGAGCCGAAACTCTGCCGGATTGTCATCTCAACTCGGAATTGTGAAGGCTTGAAGCTTGGACCCTCGGATTCAGTTGTTGGCGAGCACCCGCAACAAACAAAGCAGGAGTTCGAAGAGGCTAATCCTCAGATCTACATCGTTCTACTCCGGATCTAAGCTTGGTTCTTAGATCCTGAGGTTCGAGCGGTCGTTTCCTTGGTGAAACGATCCCTCCCGGCTATTATCTCCTTGGTGGGATAGTACCCGTAATACGTCGTAGATCTGCTCGGATTCAGATCTCGCGGTGGTCAACGGTAAGCAACCCCAGCGCAGGCGAAGAACCCACAAAGCGAGCAACCGAAAAACAGGAGCTCGCGATCTGTTCGTTAAATAAGGAAAGTTGTAATTTTTCTTTGTTTTCTTCGATTTTCATTGTAACCGGCTCTTATAAAAAGACCGGATTTTTGTAAACACAAAAAGTTGTTAACAAGATAGCAATGACATCGTCAATGAAGAAAAGTTTGATTTTCTCCGCAAACAAGTACAAATAAAACGCCAAAGCAAACTCAAACACAAGCAAATGATCACGGAGTTTGGACCTTCCGTCCTACGTCTCTGCTCCCCACTCCCGGGGAGAAATCCACTATCACAACCGGGTTTTCTACGCTCACCCGAATAATGTTTACACCTCACACTCGGTTTTCTAGCAAACCGAAAACTTCACAACTACACAATTTATCTCCACGAGATCGCACTCACAATGTCGGTTTTCAACGTTTACCGATCAACGTCTACACTCCCTCACACTCGGTTTTCTAGCTAACCGAAAACTCTACAACACTCTCAAATAACAATAAATGATTTGTTCTCTAATACAAGACGAGAACTCAATTAAAGCACAACTCAATGTTACAAATTCTCACAATCCCAATTATACTATATATGTAAATACTATAAGCTCATGTGGGTGTGTGTAAACAATGAGTGAAATCAAATCAAATCAAACTAAACTCAAATATAAATACTAGCTTAATAGAATGATAATCGAACAATACAAAATGTAAAGCTAGATAGAGTTTAGAAAACTTCTCCAATAAATGACAAGAGAGAGAGAGAGATGGATTGAAGTTTGGTCTCCACTTCCTCTTGTGGAATTCTTCACAAACCAAACCCTTAAACAAACTTAAAACCAAACTTAAACTCTTTTAAAACTTGTTTAAAACATTTCTTGGGTTAGGTTGAGAACTAAGATCAAGGGGGTATTTATAGCCTCCCAAAACCTCAGCCAAGAACCCCAAACAAAAGACCAAAAAACCCCAAACAACGGCTGTAGGAATATAGCCATTGGTAATGAAAAGAAAGTGCGGTGGTCGACCGTGGGAAACTCGCGGTCGACCGCGAGCAACTAAATGGCAAAATTGGGCTTTTGAAAAGCCGACGGTCGACCGTGGCGGTCGACCGCGAAACTCTCTAGACTGCATACGATCGATCGCCACGGTCGACCGCAAGCCAACTAAACTTATACTGAGTTTCTAAACTCAGGGGCGGTTGATTGTGGCGGTCAATCGCAAACTGACATATGTAAAAATCTGATTTTCTGAATTTAAAACTCTGTTTAAAAATATCAAATAAATTCAGAAAAATATAAAACTTTCAAAAATGATTGTAGACATGATAATACACATGCTACAAAAACTGGTTTTCAAAAAGGACTTCCCAAATGAAAAATATCATCATTTTGCAAAATAGTCCAAAACATAAAAATGTAAACATATGAATTTTGACATTTTGGCTAAACCATGTTTTGAAACTTACAAAATGATTTTGTAAACTTAATAAAATATTTATATGAATATTGTTAAGTCCAAAAACTAAGAATACAATATTTTCACAAATATGCATATTCTATGCAATGTTTTCTAAAGCACAATAATAAATATGAAATATGTAATCTCATATTTATAAACATGGAAACCAAAACACATGTATGTATATATAACTATATATATGCATAGAAACCAAAACTTATGTATATATATAACTATATATATACAAAGAAACCAATAAATGTGTGTGTATAGATAATTGAGCTTAGAGTACTTAACACACATAATATAAACTCCTAAACTAAATTACCCAAGATTGATTGATCTTCGATGTAGCTCAACTTGGTACACTTGCAGATGAAGCTAGAACTTGGATCTTCAATTTGAATTGCATAGGCTTCACTCCACAATTCCGCCAACCTCCATTGGATATGATCGTGAATGTGCAATTCCATCCATCCTCCAACTCGTTGTTTGCCTAGAATAAATACGAGAACACAAACACTAGACAAACAACAGTAGAAGTAAATTATTTGTTAAACATCATCAAGACAAGAAGGCCAATACCCATGACCAATTGTAAATTCTTAAAGTGAGGGAGATGCTTCTTTGTGTATCCTTAAGGCCTAGAATTATTTTTATCCTGCAATGAAAAATGATCACACAACTTGCTAACTACATACTAATATGTGTATAAACTACCAATGGCATTCTTGTTTCTAAAAGAAAATATACCCGAGACCATGTTTTCAATGTCTCAACATCCATGGTAATAATGTTAGCTTTGGCATTCCACCTTTTCGCCCTCTAAGCCGTGCAACTAGGTTAGAGGGTAACACTGTGTCTATGCGTGTGTCATCTATAATACCAATGTAATTCTATAAAAAATTATACATTATAAAATAGTTAGTAATATATATAATTATTTAATTAAAATTTTAAGGTAGGGAATTTATTTGTTTTTACCTTGAAGTGAGGAAAATAGTTTAGATTGTTTGCAATCTCGAGAGGAACTTCATTAGGAGCTTGCTTCATGTAGCGATCGCGTGACTCATTCATGGCTTGTAGGACTTTATTAAAATACCTACTAATTTTTTCTCCTGATCTTATAAACTCAGCCCTTATTGCTCTATTTTTAGTTTTATGACCCCCGCTGTACTTAGGAACATAGCGAGTTGTTCTTCGACTTGCACATGTCTTGTATCTTTTAAGAAATCATCTCTCATTATTTTTGCAAGATTAAAAATTGTTATTAGTCTCATTTTAATATAAGATCGACAACTATCACTATAGCCTTCCTGTTAGCCTCTTTGTTTTGATGATGTTTAACAAATAATTTATATCTAATATTATTTGTCTAGTGTTTGTGTTTTGTATTCATTGTAGACAAACAATATATTGGAGGATGAATGGAACCAAACTTTCACAATCATATCCAATGAAGGTGTAGACGGTAAAAATTACCGCGACGGACTAACGAGCAAATTCGCCCACAAGTCAGGACCATCCACTTAGATGAAGAATGGATTGTAGCCACGAAACGGGCTCGCTGACGCAAGGGTCCCCCCATTGGCCCTCACGTGCCAAATCACATGGGCTCGCCAGTAGGGTGAATCCGCCCTCATGAGCCAAACCCGCTTGTAGGGTGAATCCGCCCTCATGAGCCAAATCCGCTGGTAGGGGTCCAAATCCACCTACGTAAGTCGAAAGTCGGGTTCCCAGGGACAAGCCTCCCCCACTTCCCGCGATGCGAAGGGAAAGGCGCAGTGCTCTAAACTCGTCAGATGGCCGCCCACAATCTGAGCGAACATACAGGTGTCAGATCAACCTGCATGCTCATAAATGCGACTCACCTCAACCATCAAGGTCAAGAGCTGGAGCTGCCGGCATGCGGCAAGCTGTCCAAGCCGATTCAGGTGCGAGCCGTCCATTCTCCCACCCCTATTCAGACAGGGGGAGAGGAGAGGGGGCACATCACCCCAGGACCGTCAGATGGTCACTCGGTGGCTCACAGCACAAGTGAGCGGACAGGCGCCAGAGTAGCCTGCGCCCTCATAAATGCAGCTTGAAGGGCCAGAGCCGTCGAGGCTCAATGAGTTAGCCAAATCTACTCAAGTACCTGACAGCCGCCGTCACTGATACGAGGAGGGGCTTTCCCGCTCCTGTGCGATGTGATATAGCGCGCAGCTCCTCGAATGACTGCTTGTGCCACAGAGGGACAGCAGGATATCTCTGAACGATGTATGGTCACATCCCATAATTCAAGGAGCAGCCAAACTGTCTTTCTTCCATTTAAGAGCTTCTTTCAGCAACCTTAAAGGGGATCATTTGATCAACAAAAAGAGGGGAGATCAGAGGATCGGCAAGAAGCTCTTTGCATATTCCTGCACTGCGGCATCACCTCCTAGTTCCGAGCTCCGATCGCCGGCGAATTAGAAGATTCGAACTCCATCGACCCGAGCTTCTACTGAGTACTGAAGCTCTCCAGCAACCTCGATCAAACCGTCCAAGGGAAGCAGACTCGGCACGAGCACTGAGCGAAGCATCCTACAGCTACCGAAAAGTCCCCACACTAAACAAAGAGGGCATTCCCTCTGCTTCTGTTGTAAATCCGATTGATTAGTTTGTAATAAGCCATTCTTATAAATACAAACAAAATCTTCCTGTTTCCGGGAAAATCAGAAATTTACACCATACAGAAGATGGCGACCACAGTGGGAGAAGCTGTTTCCTCAAACGAAATGATGGTAGCTCAGTTCGACGAGATTGCTATTGGGACGACGGTGGAGTCCCTAGAGATCGAGTTCGACCAAGCCAAGTACGAAGAGTACTTGTCTTCCTCCTCTTCCGGTGGCGAAGCGTCCCACAAGCGCCACAGAGTCGTGCGCAGGAGCCAACCTTAGACGGTCAAAGCTCCCGTGCTCGAAAGCTCTACCCGAGTCTCGTCGGAGAACCCTGCCCCAAAGTCTCTCACGGCCAAGCCGCAGATCGAGAGCATGGGACGAAAGCCTACTAGATGGGTCGCCAAACGACCCTCAGTAACGCCCATCCCAAAAGAGGCACCAGTTGACTCCGACGTGGTTCATTCTGTCCCAGTTCCCGCGAACGCTCTTCCTAGAAGAGCTCGCCAGCGGTAAGGAGGCAACCCCTCTGGCATCGGAAGGCCCTCCAAATCACGAGCGCCAATGGGAAAAGACAAGGCCACTCGCTCAAGGGAACTTCGCTTTTCAGGTCACATCCCTGATGCGAATGAACTACCGCGGGCGCGTGAGTCTACCCACGCAGGCGAATCCTCGAAAATGGGCGGATCTTACCCAGGCCACCTGGCGAATAGCTTCAGAGGCAAATCAATAGACGATGACTCGCCTACTCGCCCGTGCGAGCGGGAGGTTGAATTTCACCCGCATGTTGGGATTCGCCCGAACGCGGGAGTTCGCCTGTCAAGGCAAACTAACCCAACTCCTACCTCAAAGCGTTCCACCCAGTGTATAGCAGGGGGTACATCCCAGACCCTCTCGTGCGATCACTCGGGCGACCCATCTAACCTTGGGGGTATTCGTCAGTCACCCACGAAAGACCTTCGGGAGTACTTAACTCGCAAACGCGCCATACATAAGGCAAATCCTCAGTGCCATTGCGAGAGACTCATCCACACAGTACTCACCGACTGTCAATGCGTAGGAACGACGAAGCCCTCGGTATTCGAGAGGCTCTCTCTACGACCTTCTCAGCCTAGGCCCACCCATCAGAGATGCCGCCGCCAGAAAGGGCGTGTTGTCGATGACCTAGAGCTCGCGTCCGCCACAATCAATATGACGGATAGGGGTAAGGCAATACTTTCCGATTCCCTAGACTCAGACTCCGTTCTGAGACCTAACCACCGGTTCACCCAACGCGGATAAGGCGGCATATACCAGCGTACCCGTAGTCGTAAGGGGGTAAGCATCGGGTTTGATTACCCCGCCCTGGCACCCCCCTCCTACGGTGAGGACGAGGCCCATTCGGCGGCAGCCACGTCCCAAACCTCGCATTCGAGCCAAAACGAACCGGCAAGGGTACACATGACTGAACTCGCCCACGAGCAGACGGTGGCTCAAAAGCTAGAGGAACAGCAGGCGACCATCGACTCTCTAAGAGAGATGATGGAGCAACTTCTGAACAAGAAGAAGAAGAAGAAAAGAACCTAACGCCCCTTACCCCGGTGAACTGGGGATAAGGAGTGGGTACCTCCTCGCCGTCCGGCGACTAAAACGGAAGACAACAGTAATCCGTAATCCGATTACTCTTCCTAAACGTCGCTAGGGACGTCGCATACCAGGGATAGTGTCCATGACAAGAGGTTCGACGAGTTCCAAGACCAGCTCAACGCGTTGAAGCTTCAGCAAAACATGAACAAGCTGGGGGTGATCCGTCCCTACCCTATTGAGTAGGATACGGTCCCATACCCGACAAAGTTCAAGCCGATCAGCTTAGTGCAATTTGACGGCAATGGCTCGCCCTTGTAGCACATCTACTACTTCATGGCGCAGACTGGATTCCTTACGGGGAACGACGCCATTCTTACGCGACTATTCATCGACACCCTCAAGGGGGTGGCCTTCGAATGGTTCCGTAAGCTGGAACCCGGCTCTATCAAGTCGTGGGCTGATGTCGAAAGACTCTTTTTGGCCCGCTTCTTCGACGACGACACGGAAGTGTCAATGGCCACTCCCCTTGCTGAAAAACAACGGAAGTCGGAGTCGGTCAACGACTTCGTGAAGAGATTTCAGAATCGATTAGTCCACTGTCAAGACCAAGTTTCCGAGTCGACACTGATCGAGATGTGCCGCAACAACCTGTCGATCCATATTTTATCCAAAATAGGCGCGGTGGAGACCCGGACGTGGAAGGAGCTTGTGCGTCAGGGCGAGCAGGTGGAAAACATGATCAAGAGGCTGGAGGCCGAAGAACCCCAGCCCAAGAAGGGAACCGCGGAGCCGGCTGCGCCAAAGAATCCCCCTCGAACGAGAGGAAAGGAAATCATGGCAGTTGATTCCGCCCCGACGCCAAAGGCTGCACAGAGGCCAAAGCCCAGGCAATTCGAACAACGCCCCCCACGGTAATACGACTTCAAGGAAGACCAAGTAGTGGCAACGTTCGATACGCTGCTCAAGAGCGGTCGAATCAAACTGCCGGAGGCCGTGAAGCCTGAGGAGGCGGACAAAACCAGTGACCCGACTTACTGCGCCTATCACAGGTTCCTCGGTCACTACACGACCAAATGCTACGTCCTCAAAGACAAGCTCCAGGCCCTCTACGATGCGGGGGTCTTGAAGAAGGAGAAGGTCTAAAAGCAGGTGACCACGAACATGATCACCTTGAGTTTCGGGACAGATCTCCCAGAGGTCCAAGCCCCAGCAAGGGTAATTCCAATCCCTAAGGCGGTTTTGAAGATCACCAACGATGATCCTCACAACCAGCGAGGGAAGGGTTTGGTCCCATAGACTCTACCATCGGGGCAGATAATGTGGGTCCATCCAGACCTCCTCAACGATGAACAATGGACTACGAGACCTTCGAAGGAGGCCAAGGGAAAACATTGCAACGTCGTCTCTGCCATCCCAGATAGAGATAACGCAGCAATAACCGCTCTGACCGATTCCGAAGAGGACGCCAACGTCTTCGCCACGAGAGCGGGGAAAGAATTCGCGAAGGAATATCCCACGAGGGCGGAGAACCCGGTAGGACCTCCTGTGAGGCCGACCGCGACAACCCCTCCCAATCCGGACGGACCAAGCTCAAGCTGCCAACCTTTTTGGTTCAACGTGCTCGCGCAGCTGAAAAGCATCCGTACGCGAATTACCATGTACGACCTTCTCCGGTTATCTAGGTCTACACTGGAGGCCCTGCAAGAGGCATTGGCCGACTCAGAGGCGTTCTCCACTCATTTCTCGAAGGAGACAGAGTCAGAACAAGAATGTGCGGTTTGTTGCCAAGTCTCCGAGAGACGGGTCCCGTGCATCACTTTCACTCCTGAGGACATGCTCATCAAGAGCACGTCTCATGACCGACCGCTGTACTTCATGGGATACGTCGGGTCGGCGAAAGTGGATCAGATCCAAGTCGACCCGGGTTTTGCGTTGAGCATCGTACCCCTGAAGCTGATCAAGCACCTGGGGATACCACCAAAACGTCTGTCCTCGACCACCACAACCATTTTTAGCTTTAACACTACGGGGACGCGGCCGCTGGGCAAAATCCGCCTGAAATGCCGAATAGGCGACATGAAGACGGAAGTGACCTACTACGTCATCGATGCCGAGCCTTCCTACAACATGCTCTTAGGACGCCCGTGGATCCATGGTAACCGAATAGTCCCATCCACCCTTCACCAATGCTTGAAGTATGTGGACGACTACGAACGAGTGAAAACAGTGGTGGCCGACAAACAACCATTTAAAGGCGTCGAAAATTATTTCACGGATTCTCTGTTGTACCAGGACCCCGTCGAGCCACCGGTTGAAGAACCAGAGAGCGGTAACGAGGCGGATAGCGAACCTGAGTATAGCGATAACCTAATTCTAAACGACTTCGAGTCAATTGTAATCGGTTATGAAAGTCATCATGTAACCAACGCCGTTCAGGCGGAGAAGATTATCATGAATGAAAAGTCCAACTTTGCTTATGTGTCGTCTTGTTCTACGTCTGAGGATGATGAACCCAACGACCTATGTGCAAAACTCTACGGCGATCCCTCCCTGCACCTGCTAGTATGCTCGTCATGCGTCGCGAGGACACGGTCGATTGAATCGTCGCGAGCTGTATTTGTTGTGCCGGCCCGAAATAATTATCAAAAGACATTATTTTCGGCCAAATCGATTGTCCCCTATGCACCCTATGGGATGAATCTGAAGACGAGGACCCCGCGCCTCAATTTTCGCAGTACAGCCAAGTTGCCAAGCGCATGATGAGCGACATGGGGTATGACCTCACGTGCTTAGAGGGCCTGAATTACGGCCGAGGGTGCAGAACGGTCGTTCGACCTGCCCACGTACCCAAGGGTAAACCCTCAAATTACTTCAACAGGACTCGGAGGGGCTTAGGCTACTCCTCTTCCTCATCAGACCTATGCTGTTATGTCAACGAGGACTCCGACTACGCGTGCTCAGGAGATCGATCATCAGTAACCTCGGCATGGGACTCGGATGTCAGCATGAGAGATTTGTTCGATAACTCTACAGTCAACATGGCTACAATGGACCCCGCCAAAATGGCGGAGGATGGACAACTTCCCCTTTATGACGAAACATGGGATCGCCATGTTAACGCCCAGTGGAATAGTCGCTTCGAACAACGGGAACCACCAACCGAGGATGAAATCCTCCAGGTGAACATGGGCACTGAGGCGAATCCTAAGCCCATATTCATCAGCGGTAGTCTACCTCTTCAAGAAAAAGAAGATCTCATCACCCTCATACGGGAATACATTGACGTCTTCGTGTGGAACTACGAAGACATGCCTGGTTTGGATCCGCGGGTTGCCACGCTTCGCCTTAACATCAGCTCAGACGCCAAGCCAGTCAAATAACAGCAAAGGCGGTTTCGCCCTCAGATAATGGAGGTGATCGAGGCTGAAGTGAAGAAGCTCATCGAATCCGGCTTCATCAGGGAGGAACAGCACCCTGACTGGGTGGCCAATATTTTTCCGGTTCTGAAGAAAAATGGTAAAATCCGTATCTGCATCGACTTCAGAGACCTCAACGCCGCGTGCCCGAAGGATGAATTTCCTTTGCCCATCACGGACGTCATCATCGACAACACGTGCGGATTTGAGAGGATGTCCTTCATGGATGGTTTCTCCGGGTACAATCAGATCAAAATGCATCCCGAAGACGAGAAGCACACTTCGTTCCGCACTCCTATGGGGGTATACTGTTATACAGTCATGCCTTTCGGACTCAAGAACGCCGGCGTGACCTACCAACGCGCCATGAGCACGATCTTTCGAGAGCACCTGCGAAAGATGGTGGAGTGCTATGTAGACGACCTGGTCGTAAAGAGTCGCCATAAAGACGACCACCTCCAGGACTTGAGGACGATGTTCGAACTCATGAGGACTCATCAACTTCAAGATGAATCCTACGAAGTCATTTCTAGGAATGTCTAGTGGTAAATTCCTCGGTTTCGTTGTCACAACGAAGGGGATCCAAATTGACCCCGATAAGGTGCGAGCCATTCAAGAGCTTCGACCACCCCGGAACCTCAGAGAATTAAGAGGTCTCCAGGGACGATTGGCCTACATCCGAAGATTCATCTCAAATCTTTCGGGCAAATGTCAGCCATTCTCCAAGCTTATGAAAAAAGGCACTTCCTTTGTGTGGGACGAGCCTTGCCAAAAGGCCTTTGAGGACATCAAGGCTTACCTCTCAAACCCGCCCGTTCTCGCCGCACCAATCTCAGGGAGGCCATTTCTCATCTATGTACGGGCCATGGAGCATTCTCTGGGGGTTCTCTTGGCGCAAAATGATGACGCGGGCCACGAGCAAGGCATCTACTACCTAAGTAGGACCCTGTAAGGCGCCGAGCAACGGTACCCGATGGTCGAAAAAGAATGTTTGTCCTTGGTGTTCGCCATCCAAAAGATGCGACATTACCTGGTCGGCCAGAAAATCCATGTCATCTCCCGAGTGAACCCCATCCGGGTCTTCATGACACAACCTGCTGCGCTAAACTGGCGCCTGGCTAGGTGGGCTCTTCTACTCTCTCAGTACGATATCCACTTCATACCACAAAAATCCGTCAAGGGACAGGCCATCTGCGACCTCATGGCTAGTCATCCGCTAGGGACGAAGACCGACTTGTTCGAAGACTTGCCAGACGAACCGCCCGAAGCAAACGTAACTTCGTTACCGGAGGTATGGCGGATGTTCTTCGACGGCGCGTCTCGCGCAGCCACGGATGGTTCTATTGTTGCAGGAGTGGGAGTGGTTCTCGCTTCTCCAAATAACCACGTGCTGCCCCGAGCCTTCTCCTTGACAGAGCCATGTACCAACAATATGGCCGAATACAACGCATTACTCATCGGGCTCGAGTTAGCGAAGGAGTTAGGGATAAAGCACCTCGAGGCTTACGGCGACTCCCAACTCATCGTCAAACAGATGACCGGCGAATACGAAGTTAGGAACGACGACCTAATCCTACTCTACAAAGCGGCTATCCAGCTAGTGGAGTCACTCGAGAGTTTCCGCATTGAGCATGTGCTACGTTCCAAGAACACACATGCGGATGCCCTCGCCTCTTTGGCGGCCAACCTAGCTCAGCCACTCGGGACAACCCAATGGGTCACAGTGGCGAGCAGAAGGCTCTTTCGACTGAAAGACGCCCCAGAAGCGAACGCCACCCACCAAGTCTCGGATCAGCCCAATCTTGAGGACTGGCGCCTCCCGATCATCGATTACGTCCTATACGGCGTGTTGCCCGAAGATGCAAGGGAACGGGAGTCTGTCCGGAGACGTGCTACGAGATTCTACTACGATTCGACCACCAAGACGTTGTATCGAAAGTCATACGACGGCTTGTTGCTCCGATGTCTTTCGAAGGCAGAAGCACAAGAAGCTCTATGTGAGGCCCACGACGACGTTTGCGGAGCCCACCAGGCTGGACCCAAACTTTAGGATCGCCTGCGAAGGATAGGCTACTTCTGGCCTGGGATGGTTCACGACACAGTCGTCTACGCAAAGCGCTGCCATGAGTGTCAGATCCACGCCAACTACATGCATCAGCCGCCCGAGGACCTACACCCGACAAAGGCTTCATGGCCTTTTGAGGCATGGGGATGGACATAGTCGGACTAATATCCCCGCCTTTGGCGAGAGGTCATCGCTTCATTCTTGCGATCACTGACTACTTCTCTAAGTGGGCTGAAGCCATCCCCTTGAGAGAAGTTAAGACTAACAACGTGATCAGGTTCATCAAACACCATGTCATCTACCGATACGGCATGCCCCGACATATCATTCATGACAATGGCACACAATTTGTTAGCCATGCGTTCACTAGGTTCTGCGACAAGTTCCGGATACAGAATCTCTCCTCCACGGCCTATAACCCATCGGCGAATGGCTTGGCCGAGGCCTTCAACAAAACAATCATCAAGATCTTGACCAAGTTAACCTCCACCAGCAAACACGATTGGAATAAAAAACTTGGCGAGAGCTTGTGGGCATATCGCACAACGGTTCGCACACTAACTGACCACACGCCTTACTCATTAGTATACGGCTGTGAGGCTATATTGCCATTGGAGATTCAAATTCCATCCCTCCGCGTCGTCTTGGCAACGGGGATGACGGTGGAAGACAATCACCGACAACGACTCGCCGAGCTTAAAGCGTTGGACGACAAACGATTAGAAGCTCAACAGCACATCGAGTTCTATCAAGCTCGGATGGCTAAGGCTTTCGACAAGAAAGTCAGACGCCGAGCCTTCAAGGAAGGGGAACTGGTACTGGCCATTCGCCGACCGATGATTCTCACTTCCAAGAAGAAGGGCAAATTCCAGCCCAAATAGGAAGGACCGTTCGTAATATAGACAGTCTACTCGAACGGCGCCTATCGCCTCGTCAAACCTAACGGCGATAAGATCATGATGCCCATCAATGGCAGATATATGAAGAAGTACTACCCTTAGTTTTTCTTCGCCCACTCCCATGAGTGCATGAGTCTAAACTGGCCCTCACATCCTCCAACTGGTATAAGAGGTTAAACTGTTCCTTACACTTCCATATCTTGGGCCAAGCTCCCAGTACAGGCGAACCGCTCAAAACAGGCGAGATTAGCATCTCAGATGAGCCACGCCGAACACCCACTTGGTCAAACCTTCGGATAATTAGGACCAGAGCCATAATCCCCCGCCAATCCTATTCAACAGGATGGCGGGACCACCACTGTCACCTTCGACAGAATCAACTCACCAATCCTCTTCTAAAGAATGATAAGTCCTCATAGTCGCTCCGATCGCGACAAAACTTCATCAGGTTAATGATTACCTCCGATGACTGGCGCCGCTATTTCTACGAATAGCACAGCCTAAGTAATAACCTACCATGCGATGTGTTATTACTTCGGTCGATAGTTACACTCCTACGTTCCTGAACTACTTGACCTATTCCATATACCCTAACGCCCCCTTAGGGTAACTGATAGGTAGCGGCCTACCACGCGATGGCTCCTACAACGGTCGATCGTCATATTCCTACATCCCTGAACGACTCGATTATCACCTGTGTCATCACCCTCGCAGACGATGACAACTATCAAGGGCGGCTCGACAGACGTCACGCCCGATAGTGCCTCCAAACGACAACCCACCGAGTGGCAAGTCAAAGATTGGAGACATTGGTTGATCGCATGCACGAGCAACTGTACCTGATTTATGGCTAAGTGTTACCCTCTTGGTCCTACCGAAGCTGCAACGCGAAGGTCGGGATCGACCCAACCCCACGTCACAGACAGCCAAGAACAGAGAAAAGGCCAAATGACCAAGTCCAAGGCAAGTTCGCCAGAGAAGGCATGGGCAAAAGCCAAATAACGCAGGCGAATTGAACCTAAAGGTAAAACAAGCCAAATACACACCAGAAAAAAAAATCGAGGAAGAAGAAAACTATGCAGGCGAAATGAAAGAGGGATCAAAACCAAAGGCCATTACGGGCCAAAATTTACATGCATAAGTTTTAGTTTAGTTCTGATGCACACGGCATCGAGTAACTTACAAAAAAAAAGAAGAACAAGAGCGGGCGCTACAGAAGCTTCAATAGGCTGAAGGTGGCGAGCTTGGCTTTGACCTCCGAAAGGTCCGCCGCACGCTGGGCCTTCGCCACCTCCTCCTGCTTTTGCCGCATCTTGGCAAGGGCGGCTTCGCCTTCCTCTTCCTCCTGGCGGAGAAGCTAAAGCGATTGATTTGCCTCCCTAGCAGCGTAGCAGATCCGCCTGTTCTCCAGCTGGAGCCTCCGTAGCCGCACCTCGCCGCGAGAGGACCCCGCGTCCTCGAAGAAGGTGGCGTCGGTGTAGGCGTCCATCTTGGCAAGCATCGCCTGGTGTTGCTTGCGCAGACGCTTGAGCTCGGGCTCCTTCACCTGAATCCGCTTTGCCCGCTCCTCACGCTCGAGCAGGAGGCGTAGCGAGAGAGGCGGTGGCACGTCAGAGGCGTCGTCGTGTACCAACTCCTCGAGTCGATACATCCATCCCTCCACACGAACGAGCTCCCGCTCACACCACCGTGCGAGCAAGGTACCACCCGCGCTGCGGACCGCCCTTAAGCCCGATTCCACGAGAGGAAGCGCATCATAGTACCTCCCATCACCCACGCCAACCGAGATGGCGATCCCTTGCACCAAACCCTCCAACCTCCGAAGGGCCTCGAATGCGGGGTGAGATGTTGGGTCTGGGGCGGAGGACCCCTGGGCCGAACTCACAGGGGAAGCGGGTGGAGCACCGTCGTTGACGGCGGTGGAAGAGGAGCCAACACCCTCGGTAGAACTATGATCAGAGGCGGAGGCCATGAGGGTTTATGCGGTGATTTTCGCTTGAGATTATTTCGAAGACGTGAAGACCTTGCTGAAAGGACGGCAAGTGTGGGATATATATTCGAGAACCCGACGGCTGAGATTTGTCATCCCAAGCGATCGAGCGGCACAGGTGTCCTGCGACGCCTCGAGTTCCACGCTAATAAAGGTCATTCCTCTTGGGAGCCCAAAAGGACCGATCGGATTGAGCCCAAGAGGCGAGGCGTCCCGTCGCTTCACCATCAATGAGCATTAATAGGAGACCTTAGCTGGCAAGCATAAGGGCCCATAAGCAGACGCGTGGCACGAACCTCGCCCGCACTCCAGATCTTCGACTGAGGGACGGATTCGCCGTCGCTTGAGTTTGATTACAGTACGAACTCGCCATCGATCGAGTTCAACTGTCAAGACAAATTCCCTTCTCACGAATTTCGCTTGATGCCTAAAGTCGCCGGCAGCCAGCTCTGGTTCCCAACACGAACTCGCCTCCCCATGAGTTTCGCTAGCAGCCTAAAGTCGCCAGTGGCCAGCTCTGGTTTGCAACGCGAGATCGACATCGCGCGAGCTTCTCTTGTAGTTGGAATTCGCCAGCAGACGAATTCAACCTTCCGGCCGATTCACCGCAAGTGAGTCCCACTGACAGCAGGAACTCACCAGCACTTTAAAGGGTAACTTACGGCATGATCATTCGAGTCTTGGCCCGCAGCATGAGCTCACCTACACTCGAGTGGGGCCGAAAGAGTTCGCCGGCGGTTTAGTATGGCTTCCCACGCAAACTCGCCATCACCCGAGCCTCCCTGCAGCGTGAACCTGCCTGTACTTGGGTTGAACCTTCAAAACAAGCTCGTCACCGCCCAAGGGGTGCCATCTAAAATCACTGTTGACCATATCAGAGAAGCATTGAATGGTGACATTCTAAAAGGAAGTGTGGAAACACGAACTTCATCAGATGCTTCTAGACAGTACATTTGAACAAAGTTATGATTCTACAACTAAGAAAGTCATAATATTACGTTCAAGAAGCAAAACATACACCAGTCTGTCTTTAAGACAATACATTTGAACAAAGTTATGACTTCACAAGTCATGGCATAGTTCCAAAAGCAAAACAAACAGGCAAAATGTCTTAACACAAGCACAAGTTTGAGATCTCAGTCGAACAAATTAAAAGAGGAGAGATCTTCTTTGACCATAGCCACCCTTCTCGCGTGGTCCTCCCGAGCTTTGTCCTCAGCCGCCTTCCGAATCCGGTCTTCAGAGCTCGACCTGGCGGCGGCATCTTCCTGGCGCAAGGCTTGGAGACTTCGAGTTTCCGCCTCAGCGGTCTTACTGACCTTTACAACGTCGGATTGGAGCCCCTTCAAATTCACCTTCGCCTGTCCTAATTCAGCTCTCAGGCGAGATATGGTGCGATTGAGATCGATAACTTGCTCCTCCAATATATGTTGTTGACTCACCCAGAAGTCGACAACAGACTCCAAGTCCGCTATTTCCTTGGAGCGGACCTCCTGTTTCCAGGCCTCCTGGCGCCTGACACGAGCCAGGCAAGATTCCATGTCAGCCTCCGGACCCTCCCGTAACAGGACCTCTAGGTTCCCCAAGCGAGACTCCAGGAAGAGGAGCTTCTGCATACAGCGCGTGGCAATCCGGTTCTCGCCCAACCGCCTGAGATCGACCATGTGATCTAAGAGAGACTGTTTGAAGTGGTTGTAGCTTCCCATGCCAAGGATGACAAGGGAGATCACCTGCTTCACGGCGTTCTCAAACTCCTCAAGACGGGCCTACAGAGACAAGGAAGCAGGAGAAGCCGGTTCTTGACCCAGGGTGAGCACCGCAATAGGTGGAACCTCGAGGCAGGGTTCAGTTCCTGACTGGGGAACGAAGCCTGAGGCAGGAGAAGTCGCGGGGCTCTCGGATTCATCGTCGGAAATCAAGATGGGCTTGGCCTCGTGTTGTTCGTGAGGCGGCGCATCTTCATGGGCTGTGGAACGCGATAAAGACACAAAAAGGGGTCAGACGAGAAACACCTACCCGTACTTGAATGGGGGTTGAAGTAAAAAAACATACCTTCAGCGGCGGCGGCTTCGGTGGCGCCTGAAGAAGACGCCTCCTTTCTCTTTTTTGAAGTGACCCTCTTCACCTTCGGCGCCATCTGGAAGACACAAAAGAAGTTTGTATTTTCTCTGAAAAGATGACAAGGAAATTGCAGTCTTTCTCGACAAAGGGGAAGGGTACTAAATACCCTGACCCTAGATAGTTATCCGCGGCTCGATTAGACCCTTCAGGCCCAAATAGTTAAGGGGAAAATTGAATAATCCGGATCCCATATGAACGGCCAGGATTCGATAGTTCCCTGGCACGATCTCCAACCAACGGCTTGAATCGGGCATGGAGGACGAAGAGGCCCATCGCGCCGCATTTAATGCGAAGCGACGTGCCCACATCTCCGTAACTAACACACGCGTGGGTTAACACACGACCCGCTAAAGGCGGAGCTCGCCCACAGCAGAAGTCGTTATTGGTATAACCCCACGGATTCGCCCTCAGATAGAATCCGCCTGTAGGCGAGACGAGTCCGTAACTGAAATCCGCCGATAAGAGTTTCTTACAGCCAAACACCGACTGGCGCATGTTAAAAGAAAAAGATATATAGAATACGCGCACAAGTAATAGTCGAAACAAAAGGATAATTTTATTCATGAAAAGGAAATCCTATTACAACAGGGAATCAAAGGCAAACTACAGAGCTCTCAATCGCCGTTCTGCCTCACGGATCTCCCCGGCATAACGAAGCTCGAATTTTCGCAGGATCTCTCGACGAAGATCTTCCTCGGTGCGCGATACCAAGTCCTGGACGGTATCCTTGACCTCCTTGAGGGCTCGATCCTTCTCCTCGATGGACTCAGCGACCAATTGCCGACGAGACTCGATATCCTCCGATTCCTTTGCCACTTGCTCACGAGCCTTCTCTTGAATGGCCAAGGAAGCCTGAGCATTCGCTATAACTTGCTTTAGCCTCTCTATCTCGGAGGATAGGCGAGAGAGGCGGTTATCTACCGTCTGTTGTTCATGGGCCACTCGTGCATCCTCGGCCTTGGCTTGCTCTAACTCCGCGGACAACCTTATCTCCAGTGACATAGTCTCATTCAGATGACGATCGCGGTCTTCCATGGCTGCTCGAACTTCGTTGGAAGCGAGATCAATAACTGTGGAGCTCTTTGCGCGGAGGGCGATCAACTGCTGAACAGCCACCTCCACTTCTTCCAGACGCCGAAAATATGGTTTCGTCGCAGTGGCGCCAATCCACTTGACTAAGAAGAACACGTCGCGTTCGAGATCCTCCTTGAACTCCTCGAAAGGACAACTCTCCTCCAAGGCCAGCTTGATGCTGTCAGCCAAAGTGTCCTGGAAGTTAATCAGGGCCCGCGCCACCTGCCTCTTTCGCGAGCGTTCCAAGGAAGAGAGGGTGGCCTCCTCTACCGAGGATGAAGTTACGATTGAGGTGCTGGTGGTCATGACCGCAGAGACAGCGATTGGCGCCGTCAAGGCCGGTACGATCGTTGATGCCATCAGGGTAGCAGTGGCAGAATCGCAGGTCACCACAGACAAGAAAGTAGTCACCAGCCTAATGGGGGTCCCTCCTTGAGTCGGAGACTCTCGCACTGAATGCTCACCTCCGACCGGTGCTCCCTCAAAAGTGGAGGTTTCTCCTTGTTGGCCTGCAGGGGCTGACACTTCCTCCTCGCTCGATAGCGCCTCGTGGATTGAGGCGTCATCATCCGTCTCTGATTCGCCTGAATGACCCGCCCAAGAGGGGGGATCTTCCTTGCCAGCAACTGCATGGGAGGGGCCGGCTGCAAGTGTGAGGGGAACATTGACAAAAAAAACCCTAGCATGGAAAAACCAACAACGCTAGAACCTACACTTACCTGAACCCCCGAGTTCAGCTTCGTCTCCACTCCCCTCCTCTTCGTCAGAAGGAATGGGGATCACTCTCACGACTGCATCTGCACAAATTCAATAAAAACAGTCAGAGGATGCGGACCCGACTCAGTACACTAGGATTCCACGCTAAAAGGTTACCTCCTGGTGTCGACATAGGAGTTGTTATCGGTGGTCTCACAGCAGATTGCGGAGGAGCGTCCTTCGGGGATACTAGAACCTCCTCCGACACGATAGGGGGAGTAATCTCAACCGTCCCCTCACAGCGGGCCTTCTTGGCCGCTTCCGCTCCAGAGCCTTCGGCCACAGCCTCCCGCTGCCATTTGGAGAGCAACAAACTGCTCGGAGATAAGAGGGGCATCCCCATCCGCCCAGCAATCATGCTCCGGGCTTGCTCCAAATGTTCACCCGCCCGGGTTAACTCGACAGGCTCCCTCCGTTCGCCAATGGGGTCCGACGGAAGACTAGGAGAAGGAACTCGCGTCTCGGGCACCTCGTGTTCATCCATTCCCATGTCGAAACCCTCGGTGTCCTCGACGGGATCCTCCGAGAACCATTCCTTAGCGGTTTGGTGGCCCCTCCGCCTCGAAGAGCGGGTGGCTCCTCTTGGACGACGCCCTTGCTCCGCCAGACACGAGCTCTGGAACCAGAAGCCATTGGGATTAGTGCTGGCACCTCGATACCACCGGCAGTACAAGAGCGTATGATGCATATTGCGATCCCTCGCAGGTAGTCCAAAACGAGCGTGGGTACCACCGGCTTGGGTCCAGAACCATCCCCGAGCTCCATCCACCAGCCCTCCTTCGAATAGCAGGTGGGGGTTAACGTTGCCCACATATAATTGGTCGTACCCAAACTGGCGGGCAAACCTGCAAGGGATATACGACTCGAGATAACACGTAGAACCCGTTCGTAGGACGTGGTACCCCGGCCGGATGTTCACCAACCAGCGAAAAGCGCCGCAGGAGAGAACTGTGTGATGATCCGCCGTCGGCATATCCCTGAGGGATTCCCCATATCCTCCCCCACTAAAGTAAGGGAAGAAACGGCGAAAGTTATAATGCCTGAAATGAGAAAGCGTCTTCTGTGCATCGGGGATGTCCTTACACTTCCAAGAGCACATAGCTAAGCGTTGGACAAACGTGACGAATTGGTCTCCTTGAAGAGTCGCCGGGGCACTCATCAAACATTCACAATGGTATACGAACCATGCCATCAGATAGGTGTATGGCAACCCCACCCTGGGATTGGGGGTCCTGACAACCTCTCCTTCCCCCTCATCGAGAATCGATACGCGGCAGAATTGGGCTGTCAGAGTGCATAGTCCCCGATGGATGCACGCTATCATCGCCGACACTAAGGAATAGGACTTCCCGTGGGCCAAACAAACGGTGGGATATACGACCTCCACAGGAAGCGCCTCAAAAGAGTGAGTGGGGATTACGCACCTCTTCAGCCATAACATGAGGTACCCCGCGAACAGAGCCTTCCCGGATATGGGGGACTTGGCCTGATGATGGAATGAGTGAAAGACCGTGCCGGACTTAAATCCACCCTCGTCACGCTCAAGAGTCATGGTACTTCCCTCTTCGGCTGTCCTCGCCTCCACTTCAGACTGGTCACACTCTCCTAGCGGGAGAGCAGGCTTCCCCTTAACGTCGTTCCCCGGGAACAGATAATCAGCCCAATTCTTGTGGCTGATCCCCGGAGTTCTCTTCTTCTTCCCCTTATGATCCGACGCCCCTAAGATACTGAGGCAGATATGGTAATGACAGAGCAACTCCCACAGAGTTTCAACCACCAAGGGGGAATGGTCTGAAAGCTGGTCGATCTCATCTTGGCCTGGGACGTACTCCTCATAGGGAAAGTCTCCCAGAGGTAACCCCGACACGTTATACATCTCGTGATGGGTTATGCCAAGTTCACCTTTGGGGGTGAAGAATGTGCCGCTTTCCGCACAGTACAGTTCCAGGATGCTGTGGAACTGGGAAGCATTAATCCTCAGACCATGTCGAGTGGCTTGGATGGCCACGTATAGCTCCGAATTCTTGAGGTCAGAATTCTCATCCAGGACGTGGTCGGTGATCTTGGACCACCAAGTGTCGCTGTCCGGCGCAGAATATACCCACCCCGGGGCTCTGAAGTCCTTTGGAGGAAATCTCCTACCAGCGCGGAAGAAACGATGGCGGAAAGTCTCCGCTACTGCCGTCGTCTCCCCTGCAGGCGGCTCATTGGACGGCAGGCCAGGGCGCAGACCCGTCACGTGCTTGCAAGAACTCTCCACTCCATACCCAGCCGTGGAGCCTGAAAGACGCCGCAGGTGACCCCGTCCTGAGTAGGGGTCAAATCCCAGCTCATCATTCGGGGGACTGCGAGGGACCGTAGCTCAACGATTGAGAACCCTCTCGGCATGCTGGGAAGGTAATAGGGAGTCCCCTCCACTATGCGGAACCACCTGCTCTCCTTGAGCAGCAGAACAGAAGGATCAGTCATAGCATCGTCGAACAGAAACTGAGGCTTTGGCAGCTCCATCCTAGCATCATCTGTCAGTGTCGCGTCGGTCGTCAACTCGCGTAATGTCAAGTGATGACCGTACGTAACCCTCTTTATCAGGCCACATGGCTTATCAGCAGTGAACGAGGGTACCGGGGCCAAAGAGGGGAATCAAGGAGGCATCGTAGAGCCCGTGCCCCTGGCAAGGCCAATGGCCACGCCCTTCGGAAGAGCCTCATCAGAAAAAGTCACTGCAAGAAAGAACCAAAGAATCAAAGCGAAATCCGCCATGAGGGAAAATCCGCCCAATAAAAGCGAGACATGGTCACGCGGGCTACATTCGCCCTTATCAGATAGAAGTCGAACTCGCCAAATAAAAGAAAAGGAGGGAGTTCGCCTTCACCCAACAAGGGTCGATTTCGCCTGCAAAGGCGAAAATTTCCTATCTACAAGTAGGTATAAAATTTTCCCCCATCCAGGAAGGGTTGAGTTCGCCTGCGGAGACAGAAGTCATCCTTTAAGGACAAATGTAAAATTAACCTAAAAAGGGCTAACTTTGCCCCAAATCGGGGAAGCTGCCAAAGGATGACGGGATTACGGGAAGATAAATGACCATCGTCCTCCCAATCCGACGCATATGGTCTACACGAGGTCGTCTAACAAACCCATTGACTTACCCAAGCGCGGTTCCGATGCACGGGCGGACACGTCGGCGGAGAGGCGGTCGGAATAGCGTCCGGGGCCTTTTCCCCTCACAATACACCTCTTGGATTTCGGTGCCATTGAAGGATAGAGCGGGAACTCTCTCTTTAGAAATTTGTCAAAATTCCAAAGCACAGTAACTCCCAAAGGAAGAAAGCGGCTTATTTAAAAAAGCAGAGTCGTCCACGTGGCCACGATCGCCCTCGAAAGGTGAAACCCCAGCGGACGGAGAACGTGGCCATGATCGAATCTGACGGCCCAGATCGCTCCCTGTGTGTCGAAGGAACCATGGAGATGGGAAACAGGCTGATCATAACCCGAAACCTGAACCAGGATCGACGGTTATATCCGGTGGTTAAGTTCGAAAACCACGGCCACGATCCAAACGTGGCGCACAAGGCTGACATCAAGTTGTCAAGTCGTAATAAAAACGACGTGACGGAACTGCGCCGCCTTAGCCAGGAGGGCACGAGGCCCCACCAGTGGACACATGGTGCGCTCACATTGAACCTAATTTCGCCCCAAAGGAAAGGTCTCATCAGCGGAAACCCGAATAAAATCCGTGAGTAAGGGAAAATTCCGCATTCAAAGCCTAGCTTCGCCTGAATGGCCCACCCGCCTTCGGAAACAGGCAACTCGCCCGGAATCTTGGCGACTCTGGTTAAACCCACGCCCCGGATGGCTAAGGGTCAGAGTGGAAATCTTAGCATCAAGCCTAAGAGAAACTACTCGACAACTCATCATACTGAGGGGAATAGTATGGCTAGCCCGATCCAAACGGTAATCGGTAAAGGCAAATCAAACCCGTTGATATCTGAGGGTTTGCTGAAAATCCTAAAATGCGCTTGGTCCGCCCAGAACTTCTTTGTTCAAAGTATTCCAGACCACACGCGAGCCGGTTTAGGTCTAAAAACTTTGAAGGGGGTCTTGTAGACGGTAAAAATTACCACGACGGACTAACGAGCAAATTCGCCCACAAGTCAGGACCATCCACTTAGATGAAGAACGGATTGTAGCCACGAAACGGGCTCGCTGACACAAGGGTCCCCCCATTGGCCCTCACGCACCAAAGCACATGGGCTCGCCAGTAGTGTGAATCCGCCCTCATGAGCCAAACCCGCTTGTAGGGTGAATCCACCCTCATGAGCCAAATCCGCTGGCAGGGGTCCAAATCCACCTACGTAAGTCGAAAGCCGGGTTCCCAGGGACAAGCCTCCCCTACTTCCTGTGATGCGAAGGGAAAGGCGCAGTGCTCTAAACTCGTCAGATGGCCACCCACAATCTGAGCGAACAGACAAGCGTCAGATCAACCTGCATGCTCATAAATGCGACTCACCTCAACCATCAAGGTCAAGAGCTGGAGCTGCCGGCATGCGGCAAGCTGTCCAAGCTGATTCAGGTGCGAGCCGTCCATTCTCCCACCCCTATTCAGACAGGGGGAGAGGAGAGGGGGCACAGCACCCCAGGACCGTCAGATGGTCACTCGGTGTCTCGCAGCACAAGTGAGCGAACAGGCGCCAGAGTAGCCTGCACCCTCATAAATGCAGCTCGAAGGACCAGAGCCGTCAAGGCTCAATGAGTTAGCCAAATCTACTCAAGTACCGGACAACCACCGTCACTGCTACGAGGAGGGGCTTTCCCGCTCCTGTGCGATGTGATATAGCGCGTAGCTCCTCGAATGACTGCTTGTGCCACAGAGGGACAGCAGGATATCTCTGAACGATGTATGGTCACATCCCATAATTCAAGGAGTAGCCAAACTGTCTTTCTCCCATTTAAGAGCTTCTTTCAGTAACCTTAAAGGGGATCATTTGATCAACAAAAAGAGGGGAGATCAGAGGATCGGCAAGAAGCTCTTTGCATATTCCTGCACTGCGGCATCACCTCCTAGTTCCGAGCTCCGATCGCCGGTGAATTAGAAGATTCGAACTCCATCGACCCGAGCTTCTACTGAGTACTGAAGCTCTCCAGCAACCTCGATCAAACCGTCCAAGGGAAGCAGACTCGGCACGAGCACCGAGCGAAGCATCCTACAGCTACCGAAAAGTCCCCACACTAAACAAAGAGGGCATTCCCTCTGCTTCTGTTGTAATTCCGATTGATTAGTTTGTAATAAGCTATTCTTATAAATACAAACAAAATCTTCCTGTTTCCGGGAAAATCAGAAATTTACACCATACAGAAGGTTGGCGGAATAATGGATTGAAGCAATGCAATTTAAGTTGAAGATCCAAGTTCAAGCTTCATCCGCAAGTTTACCAAGAAGAGCTTATTGAAGATCAAGATTATAGCTTGGATATATTTAGTTTAGGTTTATATTATGTGTGTTGATACTTTAAGCTCAATCACTTACACACATATAAGTTTTGGTATATATACAGTTATATACATACACACGCTTTGGTTTTTGGTTTTTATATTTATATAAATATGAATTTGTGAAAATATTGAGTAATTTGTTTATAGATTTCATAACAATAGTTTACATCTTTCTTTAAGTCTGTAAAATCATTTTATAAAGTTTTAAAACTTGGTTTATGTCAAAACATCAAAATTCAAGTATCTCATATTTTCATATTTTGGATATTTTGTAAAATAATAAGTTTTCACAAATAAGAAGTGAAATTTCAAAAACTCATTTTGTAACATGTTCATTAACATGTTTACAGATATTTCCTAAAGTTTTATAATTTTTTTCGAATTTATTTGTTATTTTTAAAGTACTTTAAAAATCAGATTTTCAGCATGAACAGTGTCTATGCATGTTTATAAGTCGACTTATAAACCCTGATAAGTCGAATTATAAACTCCTCTAGAAAGTGCATTTTATCCTCTGCTAAGTCGACTTATCAAGCAATGCAAGTTGACTTATAGCAAGTCGACTTATACCTTTATAAGTAGACTTATGAAGTGTTGCATTGTTATGTATTTTTGACCAGTTTACAAAATAAATTATTTCTCTCAAATGGGAAGAGATATTTAATAAATTCTTCTTGTAACTTGATTATATACATGTTTAGAAACATTCCACAAAATTTCATAATTTTTAGAATTGGTTTACTATTTTTTATCTATTTTACAAAACAAGATACGCAAAATTCCATACTCTGCCAAAAACCTGAACTGTCTTCTAAGTCGACTTGAAGTCGACTTATAAGCTGTGTTTTTGACCGTAACGACTAGTTATAAGTCGACTTATCATTATAGCAAGTCGACTTATAACTGTATAACTGCTATATTTCCCGATTGTATTGTTTTTGGGTTTTTTTGGTCTTTTGGCCTTGGTTTCTTGGTTTTTGGGGTTCCCCTTGAGATCATATATATATCCCATGCCTCATAACTTCTAAGGTACTTATATTTAAACAAGTTTAAGGGTGTTTGTTATTTGTTTAAGAGAGTTTTTACAAGTTTAGTTTGTGAAGAGAATTTCACAAGAGTAAGTGGAGATCATCTATTTGGTGTTTGAGCATTCAACTCTTCTCCCTCTCTCTTGTTATCTATAGAGAAGTTTTCTAAACTCAATTTCTAGTATTGAATTTATATCCTTTGATTATCATTTTATTAAGCTAGTGTTTATATTAAGTTTAGTTTGATTTATTAAATCTCTTTGTTACACACACCCACTTGAGCTTATTGTATTTGCATTCATAGTATATTTGGGGTTGTGAGAGATTGTAACATTAAGTTGTGCTTAATTAAGTTCTCACCTTGTTTAGAGAACAATCATTTGATTTGTGAGCTTTAATTGTGAGGATTCACTTTGTAATACATTAGTACACCGAGAGGAGTGTGTGGTGAGAGACAGGATCGTCCCAAGAGGAGTGACGTAGGTGGTAATGCCTAGAAAGAGGTTATAATTCCTAACACTTGAGGGAGACACGGGCTAGAGACCAACACTTGAGGTGGTAGTTAGTATAGTTATATTGTGAGATTGTGAACGTTGATCGGTGAGCGTTGAAAACCGATATTATGAGGTGTAAACGTTATTCGGGTGAGCGTAGAAAACCCGATTATGATAGTAGAGATCTTCTCGAGGTGAGCAGCGGAGATGTAGGTCGTGGGGACCAAACTCTGTGATCATATCTTTTATTTGTGATTGCATTGGCGTACTTATTCTTGTATTCATATCTTATATCGCCTTTGTGTATTACTCTTCATATTGCTCTATCACATTTGTAGATTATTTATTTCATCCTCATATTAGCTTATATATCCTTGCATATAATTCGCCATATATCTCTTTGCTAGAATATATCCCTTTGCCAGAATATATCCCTTTGCCCATATTGCTTATTCTTGCTCATAACACATTGTATATTTATCTTGCAAGAATAGTTGGTTGAATTAGTTTTAATTAGCATAAAATCGGATTAGATTAGCATAAACCCTATTCACCCCCTCTAGGGTTCTTTCCTAGTGGCATTAGGGTGTTTTCAATTAGTATCAGAGCTTGATGCTCTTTGATTTAAGGTTTAATCGCCTTGAGTTAAAGATCCAAGTTATCTTATATTGCTAATCTTGTTTTGATTTTATTTTAATCTTGCTTGCATATATTTATAATGATGGATATGCATGTTGCATCTTGTTTAGGCTATGATATAAATGTTGCTCCTTCTTTCAATGATTTCCCATATGCTCAATGATATTTTAGATTTAAAATATTTGTTCAATCTAAAAATATCGATTTGTGGGAAGTCATTGATAATACTTATATTGTGCTCACATTGGAGAAATCCAAGTGGAGTAAACATGATAAAAAGATGTTTACTATGAACAAGCTTGTGTTAGAATTTTTATTAAATACATTTGATTCATCCATGTCTAACAAGCTTGATTCTTTTGATAGCGCTTATACATTGTGGAAATTCATGGAAGTGCATCAAGGGAAGTTGGAGGCTATCCGATAAGCTTTGGCGGCTTCATCTTCAAGATCTATTAGAGCATCATGCACACGTCTACTAGGGGATAACCCTAGTATGGTAAGCGATTCTGATTCTGAAAGTGAACTTTCAATTTATGAACTCGCTTGTGCATATGATAGATTAACGCATGCTTACAAGAAATTGTAAAATGATTTTATTGATCTTAAAAGCAAGCATGTAGAATTAAAATCCGATCATGAGTTACTAGGTTCCAAGTTTAATATTATTGCTAAAGAGAATGTTATACTTAAAGAAAATAATGATATGTTGAATTTGGAAAATAAAAATTTGAGCTCATCTATTGCTAGCTTAACTCATGCAAATAAAGATGCCATGCTAGAAGTAGAATGCATTAGAAATAAATTTGATAACCATACATGCTCTACTTCTATTATCAATGATGTCGTGCCTAATGTTGAGTTGAATCTTGTCAAAAATCACATATATCTTTAGATTCAATATTAACTTCATGCATTGATAATCATAAGAAGCTTATGAATATGTGTGCTAAATCTAAATCTAAATCATCTACTCATTATGCACACATATATAGCAAAGTTTACAAATGCTCTATTTGTGGCCGTAAATGCCATTTAGCTAAATTTTGCTATGATGCACACAAACATAAGAATGATAATGTTCTTTGTGCGTCTCATCAAGCTTCATCATCACATTCACATGTACACACACATATAGATTATCATAAACATGCCCATGTGTACAAATATGAGTTTTGTGGTCATTTTGGTCATTTGACCATTTTTTTTTTTGATTTGAGGAGAGTTTCTCATTTGTAAAATCATTTCCAAGATAACCCTATTATTGCAAATGAGTCCCGTGCACAACCGTTTGGTCAACATAAGCAAATGCTTCCTTTCCATTGTACTTATTACAATCGGAAGGGTCATTTGAGTAATTTTTGTTATGACCATGTCTGTACACCACATGCGCCCAAGAGGGTTCAAACCCTAGGGTTTTGAGCTTAAATGAGAGGGGTCATGTTCCTAACCAATCCGGCACCAAGAATGCTTCGGTGCCAAAATCTTTCTAAACCAAGAATTTTATTATTTTCTATTTTTCATGTCTTGGTTTTGAAAAATATTTTAATTTTTTTTGAATATGAAAATAATTTTTCTTTGATCAATTCTTTTATTTTCATGATTATTAATTTTGATTTTGATGAGTGGTTTGTGTTTATATAACCCCCGGGTTTATTGGGTGTTTATTCCCAAAAATCTTGTTTACCAGGTACTAAAAGTCCTTATATGGGTTGGAACAAGCTTAAGAGCTTGATATATTATTGCCTCTCTTACATTTCTTTTGTCAAAAATTTGTTTTGATTTGTTGCTTTGAATTCATTATATAGCACGATCAAATATGCTTTATAACGTATTCTATGAGTGGTTTGATCAAGTCCTACAAAGAAAGTTTTCTTTATTGATCAAACATCGTTTTTGGATATAAACTTTGATTTATGATTTCTTTTGGTTGATTTGTTTTCATTTAAAAACTTTTTGCATGATTCTCATGTTCCTCTTCTTTTAATTTCATAAATCTATTCTTATACATGATTTTTATGTTAGTATAATAAGACACTATCTTCATAATGACATATCTATAAGTGTTCTCATTATCTTCTTGTATGTGAGTTAAATTTAGCATATTTTTTCATTTATGCTTACTCACATGTTTTGCCTTAGCATTCATTTCATGTATCCTATGAGGCATTTTGATAGGGGGAGCAATCCCTATATTTGTTTTATACTCACCCATGCTTATATGTAGGGGGAGCTTTCACTCTCTTCATCCTTTGTCCCCTTTTTGATGTTGTCAAAGGAGGAGAAATATTATGAGTGTATTCTTTTTGGATATATGCATGATTATTATTATTTATATATTCATTCCCTTCATGCATATATATATCTTTTCGTAATTTTTTGTCATTATCAAAAAGGGGGAGATTGTTAGCCTCTTTGTTTTGATGATGTTTAACAAACAATTTACATCTAATATTGTTTGTCTAGTGTTTGTGTTTTATATTCATGGTAGACAAATAATATGTTAGAGGATGGATGGAATCAAACTTTTACGATCATATCCAATGGAGGTTGGCGGAATAATAGAGTGAAGCAATGCAATTCAAGTTGAAGATCCAAGTTCAAGCTTCATCCGTAAGTTTACCAAGAAAAGCTTATTGAAGATCAAGATCATAGCTTGGTTATATTTAGTTTAGGTTTATATTATGTGGGTTGATACTTTAAGCTCAATCACTTACACACATATAAGTTTTGGTTTCTTATATATATACAGTTATATATATATATATACACGTTTTGGTTTTTGGTTTTCATGTTTATATAAATATGAATTTGTGAAAATATTGAGTAATTTGTTTATAGACTTCATAACAATAGTCTATAAAATCAATTTATAAAGTTTCAAAACTTGGTTTATGTCAAAACATCAAAATTCAAGTATCTCATGTTTTCATGTTCTGGATATTTTTGTAAAATGACAAGTTTTCACTAATGAGAAGTGAAATTCCAAAAATTCCCTTTTTAACATGTTCATTAACATGTTTATAGATATTTCTTAAAGTTTTATAATTTTTGGAATTTATTTGTTATTTTTAAAGGCACTTTAAAAATTCAGCATGAACAGTGCATGTGAATGTTTATAAGTCGACTTATAAACCCTGATAAGTCAACTTATGAACTCCTCTAGAAAGTGTATTTTATCCTCTGCTAAGTCGACTTATCAAGCAATGCCAGTCGACTTATAGCAAGTCGACTTATACCTTTTATAAGTAGACTTATGAAGTATTGCACAATTATGTATTTTTGACCAGTTTACAAAATAAATTATTTCTCTCAAATGGGAAGTGATATTTCAGAAATTCTTCTTATAACTTGTTTATATCATGTTTAGAAATATCCCTCAAAATTTTATAATTTTTAGAATTAATTTACTATTTTTAATCTATTTTACAAAACAAGATACATAAAATTCCATACTCTGCCAAAAACCTGAACTGTCTTCTAAGTCGTCTTGAAGTCGATTTATAAGCTGTGTTTTTGACCGTAACGGCTAGTTACAAGTCGACTTATCATTGTAGCAAGTCGACTTATAACTGCATAACAACTATATTTCCAGACTGTACTGTTTTCGGGTTTTTTGGTCTTTTGGCCTTGGTTTCTTGGTTTTTGGGGTTCCCCTTGAGATCCTATATATACCTCATGACTCATAACTTCTGAGGTACTTAAGAAAGTTTTTCAAACAAGTTTAAGGGTGTTTGTTGTTTATTTAAGAGAGTTTTTACAAGTTTAGTTTATGAAGAGAAGTTTACAAGAGCAAGTGAAGATCATCTATTTGGTGTTTGAGCATTCAACTCTTATCCCTTCTCTTGTTATCTATAGAGAAGTATTCTAAACTCAATTTCTAGCATTGAATTTATATTGTTTGATTATCATTTTATTAAGCTAGTGTTTATATTGAGTTAGTTTGATTTATTAAATCTCTTTGTTACACACACCCACTTGAGCTTATTGTATTTGCATTCATAGTATATTTGGGGTTGTGAGAGATTATAACATTGAGTTGTGCTTAATTGAGTTCTCATCTTGTTTAGAGAACAATCATTTGATTTATAAGCTTTAATTGTGAGGATTCACTTTGTAATACACTAGTACATCGAGAGGAGTGTGTGGTGAGAGACGTGATCGTCCCAAGAGGAGTAGGGTAGGTGGTAATGCCTAGAGAGAGGTTATAATTCCTAACACTTGAGGGAGACACGGGCTAGAGACCAACACTTGATGTGGTAGTTAGTGTAGTTACATTGTGAGATTGTGAACGTTGATCGGTGAGCGTTGAAAACCGATATTATGAGGTGTAAACGTTATTCGGGTGAGCGTAAAAAACTCGGTTGTGATAGTGAAGATCTCCTCGAGGTGAGGATCAGAGACGTAGGTCGTGGGGACCGAACTCCGTGATCATATCTTTTGTTTGTGATTGCATTGGCGTACTTATTCTTGTATTCATATCTTATATTGTCTTTGTGTATTACTCTTCATATTGCCCTATCACATTTGTAGATTATTTATTTCACTCTTGTATTAGTTTATATATCCTTGCATATAATTCACCATATATCTCTTTGCTAGAATATATCCCTTTGCTCATATTGCTTATTCTTACTCATAACACATTGTATATCTATCTTGCAAGAATAGTTTGTTGAATTAGTTTTAATTGGCATAAAATCGGATTAGATTAGCATAAACCCTATTCACCCCCTCTAGGATTCTTTCCTAGTGGCATTATCTAGGGTTCTTTCCTAGTGGCATTAGGGCATTATAAAATATTCAGTAATATATGTAATTATTTAATTAAATTTTAAGGTGGATAATTTATTTGTTTTTACCTTGAAGTAAGGAAAATAGTTTAGATTGTTTGCGATCTCGAGAGGAACTTCATTAGGAGCTTGCTTCATATAGCGATCGCGTGACCCATTCATGGCTTGTAGGACTTTATTAAAATACCTACTAATTGTTTCTCCTGATCTTATAAACTCAGCCCTTATTGCTCTATTTTTAGTTTTATGACCCCACTGTACTTAGGAACATAGCGAGTTGTTCTTCGACTTGCACATATCTTGTATCTTTTAAGAAATCATCTCTCATTATTTTTGCAAGCTTAAAAATTGTCATTAGTCTCATTTTAATATAAGATCGACAACTATCACTATAGCCTTCCAATACATGTTTAAAGTTTTCATCTCTATAATATATTTTCTTCATCATTTCTTCCCATGATTGACTAGAATTTGACTTAAACACGCATTCTCAAAAGACAAGTTATTATCGTAACCACGGAAGAAACAATTTTATTAGCACATATCCTCCTTAATTCTTCTTCCTCTAATCATGCATCTACATTCATTACAAAATTAATATTAGGCATGAAGTTATTTTTTGATTTATTCAAGACTTGACTATAGTTAACTGGGTAATTCATATATGAAAAAAAATAAGGGGATAATGAAATCTTAAAGCTATTAGTAAATATCTAACAAGCAATTACATACCAACTATTATAATCACTTAATATTTATTCATTTTGATTCATATAGACATGAATCTACAATCTGAAATTCATAAAAAATATTCCAACAATGCATAGACAGCATACATCAAAAATCTAAAAATCATAAACAACATGCATTTCTTACAATATCATTCATGTAGAGAACGCAATGCATCCGTTTTCGACAAGAACACAAATATGTAATACAAAAGAAATTTAATTTTAGACATTCAAAATTAAATCACAACATCATTCATTCAAAAAAAATAATATAAATAATTTTAGAAATTTAATTTTAGAAAATTCTAAAAAATTAGTAGCTAATAATATAAATAATTTTAGAAATTTAATGTTTTCAGAAATTTCTGACAAATTCATGTAAAGAACGAGTGCATCCATGATCAATTGCATCAAAACAAAAAATAAATTGAGATTCATGATTTATACCTCGGATTGTAAAGGTACAGCTATAAATAAGGAGATCAAAGATGGACAAGTGAAAGTCGAGATCCAAACGTAGCAGACATTGTACAAATGCACCTAAAAAGTACAAACCTAATTCCTACTCATCATTAAGTTCAAATCTACAACTGATTTCAAAGCTCAGATTCTACAGATCTAGTCGAAATTAGGAGAGGTGGGAGAGACATAAACAACAGAGGGTAGAGGTGGGATGAAATTAGTGGAAGATAGCAAAATAATAAAGGGAGGAGGATTCTAGGGTTTCTTCTTGAGGAGAAATCCATAAAGGGGAAGAATCAGAAAGGGTTTCGATTTTTTATAGTGACAAAATAGCATATGTCTGCTTTTTACACCAAATCCACCCAAAATCAAAGTTCGGGTTTCTATGAAACACCTCCAAACTCTTAACTTTATAGAAACCTTCTTCTAGAAAAAACTTGTGAACCAAACATGGTATTAGGATACCCAAAGAAAGCTTTTTTTTATAAGGATACCCTGTTAGGTAGGATTCCTATTCCTAAGGTAAAATTAGGTGAACCAAATAGCCCCTATATGTTTATATCATTTTTCTACTTCCAACTTAGTTGCTTTTCCTAACCAGGCTAAAGCAAAATTGTAATGACCGTAAATTTCTAATACTGGTTTAAATAATTTTCTAGTATTTAAATATTAAATATTATTTTTCTAAAAGAGTATTTATAATTTCCCCATTTCTCTAGAATTTTCTACGATTTAAAAATACGGTATTATATTATTTTAATAGTTTTGCTAATTATAAATTTAATTATTTCGGTAAAAATTTTAAATTAATAGTTAATTATTCATTATTGTTATTGTTACTATTATTTTGATCATAAATTTTTAATATTTATTTGAATAAATTTTTTGATATTTTAAATTATTTAAATGGGTATTTTTACTGTGTTTTTCCCTGCGGTATTTCACTCTGTATCTCTCTCTCATTCTCATACTCTCTCTCCCCTAACCCACTTCCCCAATTCACTCCCTAATTCCCGCACACACTCACCTCGTGTTTCCCCCCTGATTCCCTCGAAACCCACGTGACTCTCTCTCTCTCTCTCACTCAATCCCACCTTCTCTCTCTCTCCTCTATTATTTCCTCAGCATCTCTCTCTCTCTCTCTCCTTCATCACCCTCAACCCAACTCCTCAGCCACGAACTCAGCTTCTCTCCCTCTCTCTCTCTCTCCGCCCTCGAGCTCGAGCTCGACACCGCGAGCTCAGTCCAGCCCCGCTCCGCCACAGCGAGTCGCCGCACCTAAACACGCCACCGCACCACCATGTCCCGACCACATCTCTCCCTCCTCTGCAACCACCGTCGCTGTCTCCTCTCACGACCGTCGCTCGAACCCCCTCCACCGCCAGCTCCACCCAATTCATCGCCTCCTCACGCTGCTCCTTCCGACGAGATCTGACGACCGCGCCCAAACCCGCCAGCCTCACCGCCCCAGCTTGTCCCACCACCCTTGTGCCTCCCATAGCTGACCAGCCCCTCGTCCTCCTCCCGTTCTCCATCGACCAGCACCTCAACCCTCTCCCCGTCAGCTGCCCTCCCTGTCAGCCGCCCACCTCCATCACACACCATGTGTTTGATGATATGCCAACGCAGATCCAATTGCAGAACCGCACACCAACAGCCCCCGTCGAACCCCGTTGAGCACTCAGTGATGACAACCACCGTCATTGCCGTCCCCTACAACCGCGTCGTTCAGATCCGCTGCTCCCTTTCAGACTATCGTACCGCATCCACAGCAGATCGCTGCCTCGTCATCAGGCCCCCTGGCCTCGCAGGTAAGATCCCGCTTCTCTTTGATTCGTTATTTTTATCTGATATTTATAGATTTGATTGGTATGTTATTATCTGCGCGGTTTGTTGAGAATATTACGGTGGTTATATTTTGTGAAGTGATGCTATTTATGATGAGTAGATATGTTGGAAAGTAGTTTATGATTAATTACGAAATATTTTAGAAAGAAAGAATAATTTGTAAAAGGGAGTATTCTGAATTATTATTATGAGAAATATTTTAAAAGGATTTACTTTGGAAGAAGTAATAATTAAATAGAATATTTAAAGATTATTTTATAGTTATTGTAATGAGAAAAGAATTTACTTGATGAAAAGGGATTATTTATAATAATAATTTAAAGGAGTTTATTTTATAGAAAAGATTATTTTAGAATGATTATTATGAATTAAAAGAATTTATTTCGGTAGCGGAATCATCTATGGATAATTATAATAATTTTAAAAGAAATTATTTAGGAAAAGAAAATATTTCTGAATTATCTAGACTAAGTTTATGGTTTATAATTCTTAATCTTGTTTAGCTGATATGCCACGATATTACTGCACATGATTAGTTGCATTGATTGTTCCTGGTTGTGTTTGAGAACTATTAGTAGTTCATGACTTAGTAGCCTCGTGTGTCATGAACAGACTTAGTGACATGTGTGGGTGTGTTGACTGAGTTTAGGTGGTGAACCCGAGTTTCAATGAGGATTATGGTTGATTTAGAAAATACAAGAGAGTTGGGATGGGGAAGTCCATGTTCGTATGATCAAATAAGGCTGTTGATGTATCTTCCAGACTAGAACTAGTGAACCGTTTCGCACTAGTTAGTTTGTTAGGCCAAGTGAACCGTTTCGTACTTGGTCAGTGAAATCATTTCATCACCCGAGTTTTGCTTGAGTTCGAACCAGGCCAAAATCGGATTGTGTGTAGTCCTCTCACCGAACTGTTTCGTGGGTTTGGATGCACGTAGGGGATTTGTGAACAGCCAGTTATCCGGTGATATGAGCATTGACTCTGTGTGAGATGTGGACCAGTGACCTGTTATAGAATGACTAGTTACATGACCTTGTTACTTAAGGTGATTAGGATTCTTGTGTGAGATGTAGGTCAGTTGTGTTCTTTTCATACATAGATTGGGGTTAATATTTAATTATCGACAATTTGAGACATATGTGTATACATGAGGGTTTCCTTGTTTGGATTATTTTGCTCGACGTACTACGTCTCTTGTTATAGAGTTTTAGGTATTAATTACATCTATTGTATGCCCTTGTTACTTGGATGATTAGACTGATCGCTAGCTGCATGATCTCGTTACCTGATTGATTCTGGATGCTTTATGTTATCATGATTTAGTAGTGTTTGCATGTTGATTTGTGGATTTTAGTTGTACGTTCTTTTGTTGTTTCTATTATCGTATCGTTTTGGTATTGGATTTCTGTTCGTTATATTTTCTTTGTGAGGTCGGGTCTTGCCATGCGCCATGCACCTGACGTACACCTATTTTCTCTGGTGTACGTCAGACTTAGAGGAAGAACAGGTTCGGCATGAGTCAGAAGATTCTCAACAGGAGTGACTTGTAGACGGAGCAGAAGAAGGAGTCGAAGCCTATTCTTTGATGGTTCCAGTTTACTTTTGTAGTTCTTTCTTTTTTCATTGATCGATGTATTTTTGTATCTCTTTATTCATTTGTTCAGATTTATATAAGGGCATGTTTGAACCGTATTTTATGTCTCGGATGTTATTCTATTTGTGATATGTATTATTTTATTCTATGTTATTCATTATATTCTTGCTATATGTGATCGGGGACCTGTGACTGCGCATTATATTTATTTCTAGACACTTAGCGTATTGGATTGAGAAGAAAAGAAAAAAAAGGAAAAAAAAGATAGTATATATTTCTTCTCAATCTAATACGTCGCGGGCTTGTTCACGTTCCGATTCCCGGGTATGTTGGGAAGCGGGGCGTGACAGGTTATAGTGGTGGCCCATGCAGGTCACAGTCCTGGTCACGGTTCCGATCCCGGTCCTGAGATCTTACTAGTAAGAATATATGGACAAATTAGATACATATCATGATTTCATCCGTAAGACTATTCTTGAGCCATTATCCTATTTTCTTGATAGATTTCGTTTCATCCCTATCTTACCACTCTTTGACTCCGGAGTGTCCCACGGTTTTTGTCTCATCGCTTCGTGATTATCCTCTCTTTGTATAACCTCTCTTTTCCTGTGCCGGTCATTATTTTATATGATATTATTTTACAACTATATTCTCTTTGATTTTGACTTGTGTATCGTTTAAGTGTATTGATTTCTGTATTATTTATTATATTATTTTGTGTATAAAATACAATATTATATTGTATGTTTTCATTTGTTTATAAATGTATTTTATCATTCATAGTTCATGTTTTATGTATTATACATTTTATTTATGTATATTACGCTAATTGTATTTATGTGATTTTTGACTACTACACAATATACTACTATGTCTAAATTGATTTTATATAGTGATGATTATTATTGTTGTATCTTGTTTATATTTATGAATATTACTAATACTTTTAATGTATCATATTATTTGTCGATTATATAATTATTTTCTTCTTATTATGTTTTATATAATATGTTTATTTTGAATCACGTGTTTACTCTTATGTCTATTTTATCATATAATATTTTGTGACTCTTTCCATCAAAATTTATTTTTGTTAGCATGATTAGTACCATGAGTATTCAGATTTTATATGCTTATTATTATGTATGTGTTTTTATTTTTACGCTTATTATACATAATGATTATATTTATTATACACATCATATGTTCGTGAATCTTGTTTATCCCTTTTGCTTTTATATCTTTTATTTTTGTACTTTGATTTTATTTGTGTTTCTTTGAGCCTAACTATGATTTTGTATTATTTACTTTGTTTTATATAATTATTTGTATGCTAATAATTATTGTGTATCGTTTTATTCTGCTATTGATTATTATTATGATTGCCTCTGTTGTTTGTCTATATGTATTGATGTGATTCTATCTATGTTTATTCCTCAATGTTATTTTCAATTGTGATAATGTATGTTCTGTATACCTTATTATAATCTTTATTGTTCTTATGCTTGATTGTTCTGCATTCTTGTTTTATATCTTGTGCTTTTCTAGTAATATTGCGTCATTATTATGTTTAGTATATTTCAGTTATTTTATATTATCATTGTCAGCTATTATATTATAAGTATATTATTAACTTGCTAGTTTGTTTTATTAAGTATAAAGTAGTTTCATTTAGTATATTTTATTTTATTCTTTACTTTCAATTACATGTATCATCATTGTTTGATTTAATTTACCAATCATTTCATCTTTCTTAGTTTTGTTTATGTTTTGCTTACTTATTTTCTATTTACAGTTTCTTATTCATTCTAATACTTATTTTCTATTTTGTTCTTTGTTTAGGTTAGTCTGATTCATTTATTTAGTCACAATATTATATAAAGTGTGTGTTTTCGATAATTATTGTTGTGATATACGAATATAATTATTTATTTTATTTTGATATGATATACTACATATAATTCATTTCTTATATGTTGTTGTGTCATGTCACATTGTCCTTCCATGATTATCTGCTTCATAGTGTTTTGTATATCATATCTTTTTGGTTTATGTTCAATTATCTTTTAATATTTCACTTGCATTGTGCTGCTTATTTTTACATAATTATATTGTTTGTCGCATTCTAATTTCTGTGTATAAAATTTGTAATTTTCCAATATTTGTGTAATGAATTATTTATCTGCTAAATTTTGTATATTGCTTCACATAATTATTTGATTGTATAATTGTTTTAATAATTGTGTTTAGCTATTTATACTTGACTGTCTTTGTATCTTTTCTATGTTTCAGACTACTTTTCATCATTCCATCAATTAAATATGTTTTCTTGTTATTGGTGTTTATTTTGTATGTATTATTATTCTAATTGCTTTATGATTGCTTTTCCTATTATCTTTGATTTATACTTATTATTATATCATTCTATTTTTATTATATGATCCTGTTCATGTTCGTTTTTCGCTCGTTTACTCATTTTTTTATTTTATATCTTACATTGTGTTTTTAATATCTTTAGTTTGAACCTGTATTGATTGTGTTCTTCATAATTAAATTTCTTTTGTTTTTGATTAACCATTGTTATACCCTGCTATTATGTTTTGTTTAAACGGTTATACATCTTAGCTTTTTCGACTTTTCTTATTATGTTGTTTATGTTTCTGTCTGTTTCTATTGTATTTGACTTATTTTGGTGTTTGATTTAGATTTATTGTTTTTACTTGACTTTATTCTTACTTAATATGTTTCTGCTTTGTTTCTATGAACGCTTGTATATTATTTGTATGATTGTTTATTTATAGTGTACATGTTTGTTTTGATTCTATAATATTGCTTACCTTATACTTTATACTGATTAGATTGCTTATATATTTACAAGTATTGTGTTACAAGTTTACACAGTTAAATATGTTTGTATCATAGTATTTGCTTGGATTTGCTGCGAGTCTGAAATGCGATAGCGATATCTTAGCTGTCACATCTTGTACCTTACCTTGTGTCATTTTATTTTACATTCTCCTCTGTTTATGGATATCGTTCCATATCTCTGTCCTTGGATTCTTTCAGCATTATTTTTATTTTAATTCCGAGGACGGAATTTGTTTTAAGGGGGGTAGGATGTAATGACCGTAAATTTCTAATACTGGTTTAAATAATTTTCTGGTATTTAAATATTAAATATTATTTTCTTAAAGAGTATTTATAATTTTCCCCATTTCTCTAGAATTTTCTACGATTTAAAAATACGGTATTATATTATTTTAATAGTTTTACTAATTATAAATTTAATTGTTTCGGTAAAATTTTTAAATTAATAGTTAATTATTCATTATTGTTATTGTTACTATTATTTTGATCATAAATTTTTAATATTTATTTGAATAAATTTTCTGATATTTTAAATTATTTAAAGGGGTATTTTTACTGTGTTTTTCCCTACGGTATTTCACTATGTATCTCTCTCTCATTCTCATACTCTCTCTCCCCTAACCCACTTCCCCAATTCACTCCATAATTCCCGCACACACTCACCTCGTGTTTCCCCCTGATTCCCTCAAAACCCACGTGACTCTCTCTCTCTCTCTCTCTCTCACTCAATCCCACCTTCTCTCTCTCTCCTCTATTATTTCCTCAGCATCTCTCTCTCTCTCTCTCTCTCTCTCTCTCTCTCTCTCTCTCTCCTTCATCACCCTCAACCCAACTCCTCAGCCACGAACTCAGCTTCTCTCCCTCTCTCTCTCACCGCCCTCGAGCTCGAGCTCGACACCGCGAGCTCAGTCCAGCCCCGCTCCGCCACAGCGAGTCGCCGCACCCAAACACGCCACCGCACCACCACGTCCCGCCTCCCCGTCGAGCCATCTGAGATCGCCACTCCAAGCTCGCCTTCGACCACATCTCTCCCTCCTCTGCAACCACCGTCGCTGTCTCCTCTCACGACCGCCGCTCGAACCCCCTCCACCGCCAGCTCCGCCCAGTTCGTCGCCTCCTCGCGCCGCTCCTTCCGACGAGATTTGATGACCGTGCCCAAACCCACCAGCCTCACCACCCCAGCCTGCCCCGCCACCCTCGTGCCTCCCTCAGCCGACCACCCCCTCGTCCTCCTCCTGTTCGCCATCGACCAGCGCCTCAACCCTCTCCCCGTCGGCTGCCCTCCCTGTCAGCCGCCCACCTCCATCGCACACCATGTGTTCGACGATATGCCAACGCAGATCCAGTTGCAGAACCGCACACCAACAGCCCCCGTCAAACCCTGTTGAGCCCTCAGTGATGACAACCACCGTCGTTGTCGTCCCCTACAACCGCGTCGTTCAGATCCGCTGCACCCTTTCAGACTGTCGTATCGCATCCACAGCAGATCGTTGCCTCGTCATCAGGCCCCCTGGCCTCGCAGGCAAGATCCCGCTTCTCTTTGATTCGTTATTTTTATATGATATTTATAGATTGGACTGGTATGTTATTATCTGCGTGGTTTGTTGAGAATATTACGGTGGTTATATTTTGTGAAGTGATGCTATTTATGATGAGTAGATATGTTGGAAAGTAGTTTATGATTAATTACAAAATATTTTAGAAAGAAAGAATAATTTGTAAAAGGGAGTATTCTGAATTATTATTATGAGAAATATTTTAAAAGGATTTACTTTGGAAGAAGTAATAATTAAATAGAATATTTAAAGATTATTTTATAATTATTGTAATGAGAAAAGAATTTACTTGATGAAAAGAGATTATTTAGAATAATAATTTAAAGGAGTTTATTTTATAGAAAAGATTATTTTAGAATGATTATTATGAATTAAAAGAATTTATTTCGGTAGCGGAATCATCTCTGGATAATTATAATAATTTTAAAAGAAATTATTTAGGAAAAGAAAATATTTCTGAATTATCTAGACTATGTTTATGGTTTATAATTCTTAATCTTGATTAGCTGATATGTCACGATATTATTGCACATGATTAGTTGCATTGATTGTTCCTGGTTGTGTTTGAGAACCATTAGTAGTTCATGACTTAGTAGCCTCGTGCATCATGAATAGACTTAGTGACATGTATGGGTGTGTTGACTGAGTTTAGGTGGTGAACCCGAGTTTCAATGAGGATTATGGTTGATTTAGAAAATACAAGAGAGTTGGGATGGGGAAGTCCATGTTCGTATGATCAGATAAGGTTGTTGATGTATCTTCTAGACTAGAACTAGTGAGCCGTTTCGCACTGGAGTTAGTTTGTTAGGCCAAGTGAACCGTTTCGTACTTGGTCAGTGAAATCATTTCGTCACCCGAGTTTTGCTTGAGTTCGAACCAGGCCGAAATCGGATTGCGTGTAGTCCTCTCACCGAACCGTTTCGCGGGTTTGGATGCACGTAGGGGATTTGTGAACAGCCAGTTATCCGGTGATATGAGCATCTGTGTGAGATGTGGACCAGTGACCTGTTATAGAATGACTAGTTACATGACCTTGTTACTTAAGGTGATTAGGATTCTTGTGTGAGATGTAGGTCAGTTGTGTTCTTTTCATATATAGATTAGGGTTAATATTTAATTATCGGCAATTTGAGACATATGGTATATACATGAGGGTTTTCTTGTTTGGATTATTTTTCTTGACGTACTATGTCTCTTGTTGTAGATTTTTAGGTATTAATTACATTTATTGTATGCCCTTGTTACTTAGATGATTAGACTGATCGCTAGTTGCATGATCTCGTTACCTGATCGATTTTGGATGCTTTATGTTATCATGATTTAGTAGTGTTTGCATGTTGATTTGTGGATTTTAGTTGTACGTTCTTTTGTTATTTCTGTTATCGTATCGTTTTCGTATTGGATTTCCGTTCGTTATATTTTCTTTGTGGGGTCGGGTCTTGTCGTGCGCCATGCACCTGACGTATACCTGTTTTCTCTGGTGTACGTTAGACTTAGAGGAAGAATAGGTTCGGCAGGAGTCAGAAGATTCTCAACAGGAGTGCCTTGTAGACGGAGCAGAAGAAGGAGTTGAAGCCTATTCTTTGATGGTTCCAGTTTACTTTTGTAGTTCTTTCTTTTTTCATTGATCGATGTATTTTTGTATCTCTTTATTCATTTGTTCAGATTTGTATAAGGGCATGTTTGACCCGTATTTTATGTCTCGGATGTTATTCCATTTGTGATATGTATTATTTTATTCTATGTTGTTCATTATATTCTTGCTATATGTGATCGGGGACCTGTGACTTCGTATTGTATTTATTTCTAGACGCTTAGCGTATTGGATTGAGAAGAAAAGAAAAAAAAGAAAAAAAAGATAGTGTATATTCTTCTCAATCTAATACGTCGTGGGCTTGTTCACATTCCGATTCCCGAGTATGTTGGGAAGAGGGGCGTGACAAAAATACAATCCGCAATTGAACTTTAGTCACTTCAGTATTATGCTTTGATCCCTCAAAGACTGTGACAAAAAAAAAACAAAAACAAAAACAAAAACAAAAACGAAAAGAAAGGAATATATAATCTATCATGTTTGTAGCTAGGTTATTAAATAATTTACTAAATGGGTTTGAACCAAATTTAGTCACCTTTTTTAACTAGATTTTTAGTTGCTTGAAGTTGACAAATCTTGAAAGTGTCCACCATTTCTTGAAAGTATGAGAAGAAGATGTGTGATAGTTATACAATTAATATATATACTATTTATCAAAGAGGATTGAGGTGGTAAAAATTTTGATTGGCTCTTTTATCCTTCCAAATTTTAATAATTTCTAATAATGCCTCAAAATTTATTCTATTCATTCTATTTATTACACTATAATTATTCTTGCAATAAAACATAAGATCTAATATTAAAAACTAAATATATATTATAAATTTTAATCATATTACTTGAATGTTATTCAATTCATTCTATTCATTACACTATAGTCGTTCTTACAATAAACATAAGAACTAATATATATTATAAATTTTAACCATGTTAGTCATATGTTAAATAAGATAAATATTTCACTTTATGTATTAGGTGTTATACAATAAATATATAGTTTTAATATATAAGATAATAATATCATAACTTATATTTATAAATTATTGTAATTTAAGATAATTTTAATATTTATATTAAAATCTAAGATCTAGGCTAATACTATAATATGTTAATATGTGTCTGATATATAAAAAAATTTGTATAGAGGAACACTAATATAAATGCTAACCTCTTAGTGTAGTCTAGAAATAGCATATAAAATTGTCATGATATATATTACTAACTATTGCAATATAATTATCATAATATTTGGATACGAGATAATTCTGAGCATGCAGAATTCCAAACAGTGTGGGAAGCTATTACATTTGCTCTTGATACTGGATGTGAAAAGGTAATTTTCAAAGAAGATGCGGAGGCGATAATTAGAGATATCCAAAACGGAGCAGAGCTACACTCCATTTTTAGACACTTTGATGATGATATTCAGCGATGTTGCACATGACTCAAAGAGTAAGATTTCCAAACAAATGAGGAATGCAACGACTTATGTGTTGCTCCAAAAAGCTAAGGAAATTGATGATCTTGTGGTATGGCCCACCCTACTTTTTACATAATGTTCTGCAGACTGATAAGGAGCATCGTTAATCTACATTCTTTTATTGATCTTCTGGGTTTTCAATTTAGTTTGGATGTGTCTTAATATTTTTTCCCATAAAAAACTTTTGCAATATAATAATTAGATCCTAACTAACAAAGTAAGTCATGACATCTCCCCTTCTAAACCTACTAATAATGTATTTAATATGAATATTAATGAGAAAATAACCCATAATTAAAGCATTCATGTATCTTCTCTCACCGACTAATCAAATTCTCTTAATTAATTATGCACTAATTATTTCACAACAAATCTAGCTCTATAAACATTCCACTTGGATCTCAAGACTTGCATAAAATTATACTATATATGGATGCTCAAATGCACAAAAGAAAATACTAAAAAATCAAAAGAGAAAAAAAAATGGAAGAAGTGAGAATTTTGATAGCGGAGTCAGTTTCTCGATTATGGTAATTGAGATACCTCACAGTCAATAAGATTTCACAAGGTGATAATTAAGAGAGAAGATTTTTTTGTTTTTCTTTAAAGGAAACAAACATATCTGCGACTGATTTCACCTCTAATTTATTAAAAAAATCAATATATTAGATATACAAGTACGCAAATTCGTGAAGATTAAAAAATGATATAAATGTCATAAATTGACCTTTGAATATTCAATCTCAAGTGATATTTAATATGCATTACGTGCATTTGCACGTCTTACTTACTAGTTAATAACTAATATCAAATTAAGTGTAATGCAATCTTGATGTGAATTATTGGCATCGACTCTTACGCTAATTATGTTTTTTTTGTCGCGAGTCACATGGTAATAATCACTATTTAAGTCTAGGGTTCAGGTAACGATTATTGGATGTCCTCTAGTTTCTAATTTTAATTAAGAATGTTAGTTTGTAGGATTCTTTTGTTCTATTGGTTTACTTCATTCTTTTGGTCATATGCCTAATTTAAAGGTTATATATATATATATATATATATATTGCTATGGATTGCTTTTTCATTTTGCTTCTTTGTTCTTCATGAACTCCGCTCTATTTCTATCATCTTTTCCTTATTGTTCATTTTTATGGTGTCGAAACACATTGAAATACTAATTGTTCATTTTTATGGCGTCGAAACACATTAAGAACTATTTATTCGCTAAGATTTCACTGAGTGGATCTATTTCCTTCGCAAGATTTCATTTACTTTCTTTGTATATTGATAATATTGTTAGAGTTTTAGGGACCTTGTTGCTGATATAAGGAATCACACAATGAACTTTGATTTTTTTTAACCTGATATTAGGAGTAAATTGAGTTAGTAAATGCCTCATTTTAGTTGGAAATTTGGTTTGACACTCGAGTAGAATGATGCGTCTAGAAAATTAGATTCAGAATACATTTGAATTCCATAACATCTCTCTGTTAGTAATATATGGAAACTGTAATAAGAAAACATAGAAAACCATATCCCGCACCTATCTAGCTTAAAACTTTACAATGCCATATTTTAAGTTTCTTACGTTTATTATTTCTTTGAAAGTCAAAAGAGTCAAACCAATAAAGCTTTACTACGGAGTAGGTGCATTCGGTCTAGATACGACTCGGATATGATATTTACCATATTCATATTCGCTTACCCATCCTAAATATGGATATGGATACGAATATACCTCGGTAAGGAAAATTTATATCCATATCCGTTAAAATTGGATATGGATATACATGCAGATATATAATGGATATGCATGCGGATACAAAATTGATATGAGAAAATTAGATTGTATTGAAAAAGATACAATTCATGTCATACAAAAGAGTTCGTTAGTATGCTCATTATATCTGAAAAGCTAAGATTAAACATCTTGATCATCAAGATTATCCTCAAATCTATAATCTTAGGATTAAAACTATCGTAATAGTACGAGTAATATGTTTTCAGATATTTCAGATACCGATCTAGAAATTTCACTATAAAACCTTATCGTAACCATATCGTATCGATTATAGATTTGAGTAATCATGTCTGTATCCTAACAGATACAGTTATGAACATTTTTTCAGATACGGATACGGTTTAAAATCCCTACTACGGAGGCATTCAAAATAGTTCAATACATTTTTATGGTCACCATGAACTATATATTTGGCGACACGTGAACTATATATTTTGTGACACAAGTATAATAAACTCGAAATAGACAATTAATATATTCTATCACGTGCCCCCACCTAATAAAAGTAAGTGGGTTCAAACATAAATAGTGGTAAAGCTTTGGGTAAAGACAAAACTCATTTTTATAATTTACAATGAAAAAAATGGATATGGAGTAACAACTCATTTTGACCAATGGAGGGGACAGGTGATGTGTCCCCTCCCTTGGTCCCATATTTTGGGTCCTTAAATCATTTTCCTTTGTCAAATGAGCTACCATGAGATAACCACGCTCTGTCACAAGAAAACGGTGGGTTCCATCAATTCTATCTCTTGATATTCTCATTTTGCTAAATGTAAATAGATGTTTTCTGTCCCCCACCACCCCCCATGATAAAATGCTACTGCTGATAACACCCCAATAGTGTGTTTGGGAGTTTACTAAGGGAAGGGAAGGAAAGGTAAACAACGGGAAGGGAAGGGAAGAGAAGGGAAGAGAATTGTAATATGTTGTTTGGGAGTTAAGTAAGGTGAATGAAGGTGAAAGGAAGTAAATATATGTAAATTTACATAAATGACTTTATACTAATAACATATCAGCACTTTTATTTGTTTTGATGGGGGTAAGAATGTCATTACACCCCTTTACCCTCCTTTACCCTCCTCTACCACCCAAATCGGGGGGGGAAGAAAACCAAACAATTTTACCCTCCTTTCCCCTTCCTTCCTCCTCTCTACCCTCCTTAAAAAAACTCCCAAACAAGGTAAAATTCGCATTTCTCTTCCCTTCCCCCTCTCTACCCTCCATCCAAACAGGGCACAAAAGTTGAGGGAGTCTTTCGGATATTTTTAAAGTTATGGGCTTATCTGTAATCATCCACAGTTAAGGTAGTTTTTCTGAAATTTAACCTTATATTAATTCCCTAAATATTCTCCTCCCATTTCCCTCTCTTTCTCTCGTCGATTCGTGGTCACCTCTCTCTTCTCAATCCTGTTCAAAACGACCAATAACGATCGCTTATAGAAATGTAAGCATGAAAATTTGTTATATTTCTTTCTTCATTTTTTTTTTTGCTTTTTTCGACTTAGATTTGGTTGTTATTCTCCTTATTTATTTTTTCGAAAAATAGGTCAATGTTGGTTTAATTTCACCAGCCATAATCATTTCCTTTTGCGCCTTGATTTCTATCTTAATTGAATCTTCTTCTTGTTTTGAATTAACAGGTGAAAAAAAAGAAGGTATCTTGATTTGATGATGGCAGGAGACAAGGAGCGAGATAAGGTGGGCGATCTTTGTTGTTATGGGTTTCTTGAATTTTCAGCTGGAATAGTTTTAAACTATTATGTTTAGAACCCTGGGATTTTGAAAAATTTTCAATTTCTGCCCAACCCCATTTCCGCTTTTTAGGCCTCAATAATTAATGAAATGATTACTTTGAGGCCTTTAAAGAATCCGTTGTTTTGAAATATGCTTTATTTTAATGCCCAAAATTCTCTTAAAAAAAGGCCTATGTTTTCATACGATTTATTTTCATTTAATTCTTTAGGACCTTGTACCAATATTTTGTTAATCTGATGAATTTGGAAATTGTTGGATTTTGACTCCTAAGTCTTTCGTCCTTTAATTGTTCTTAGAGGACAAACAGTTTACAACTATGACCCAGGCCTTTCCTTAAAAAGATAAGAAAATGACGCTATGATGTTATGAATTTAGGGTTAATTTCACATAAGTCCATGAACTTCGAACTATTCTCATTGGATCCCCTACATATAATTCGCAAATAATAAAATTTCCTTGAAAGAAAAATTCTAAAATTTGTCATTTATAGGCAAAATATCCTCTCCTTAATTTTGGATTTTCCCCTAATTAAATTTTGATTATTTGCAATTTACATGTATGGGGTCTAGCAAGAAAAGCTCAAAATTCACCTGCTTACAGGGGGGGGGGGGGGGGCCGCGGTGGTTGCAAGACACCTCAAAGTTCAGGGGTGGTTGTGTGAGATAATCAAAGTTTGGGGGGTTATGTCCACCACACCCCAAAGTTCAAGGGGTTTTGTGAAATTAAACCTATGAATTTATTATGAGATGCGAAACTGATTATCCAACAAAAACTTTTAACTAAGTCAAGTGATGAATAAACTCGGGATTTTATGTAAATCCAGTTGGTGACTAATTTTCTGTGCATGCCATAACAGAGAAACCTTGCTGTTGTAAGGCGAAAATGGCACTCTCTCAAGGATCGTGTGCACCATTCTATTGTGTAAGATAACACTTGCATGAAGCTGTATTTCTTGCTCCTAGTCTATTACTTATGTTTTTATATGGCTTTATTATTATATATGGCTTTATTATTATTCAGACTGTCGTGATCCTGATTCCTTTCTCTACTGGTTTACGGAAATTATAATTGTCTGGGTGATATAACTATTAGTTGTCACAATACATTAACTAGTTTATTATTGGGCAAGGTTCATTACTTGAAAGTTGAAAGTTTACTTTTTCTTTGAATTTAACTAGATATTCTTTTCAAATTTATCGCTATGATGGCATTATATACATGCAAATTCTTTTGGTTTTTTAAAATTTTCCTAAAGAGGAATGCAATTTCCTTAGAAGCTTGTTTTATTTGCATCCATCCTGTAGGATATTTCCTAGGATTTACAAATTTGGATGGTCTTTCCCCTTATTGTGCGAGCTTAAAATTAGGAATAGCACTAGCGTCACTATTCAACTGACATGATTTGTTTACAAAACCTTCTATACTACATTTTCTCTGACAATGGATTTGCAAATCACTTAGTGAAATTTGGAGTTTGATTGACATGCTTCTCATAGCCAAAACGTCTGTTTAATTGGAGGCAAAGGGTTGAATGATTTGATGCTGCTATTAAATATATCTACTACTATACTAGCATTGCCGCACGAGCAAATTGATGTTCAACTTATCCTCTTTTCTTATAAGAAGGGTTAACTTGCGTTTATATACCCAAAGTTTCATCTTTTTTAAGTTTTATATCTTAAATTTCAAATCTGCTAAAAATACTCCAAAGTAAATAGGATATAGTTTTTGTAAAATTTAATGATGTGATGTTCTTGTAAATTTGAGACTTGGGAACGAAGTCATTGGAGCATGAGAAGGTTAAAATTTTATTTATTAAATAGTAAGTAAAATCATTGTAGATAATATTTCTTGTTTCAAAAAACTCTATTAAAAAGGATCCTTAAAACGATCATAGTCAAAATTTCAATCGTTGTATATATCTTGCATTGACGTATATCTAATAACTTTTTTCTAGATAGAAACTTATCATCTTATATTTCTCTCTTATAACATCTATAATAATATTTCAATTGGAATTTCGCAAGAGAGATAATCCTTTATTTTTCTTTACTTTTCTTTTATTTACTTAGTTCTAGAACATTCTAAATCATGACATGAAAATATGATTTGAACTCGCATAATTAAATATCTTAACATTTAATTATGTGAGTCAAATCATATTCTTGTGTTATGATTTAGAATATTCTAGGAATAAGTAAAGAAAATAAATGAAAAAAATCTCTTCTGTAAAATTACAAGTATTCCCTCATTATCACAATAGGAAGGAGGAAATGTCCTTCATTCCTCCAAAAATTTCACTATCCCCACTAAGTTCATTATATATTAGTATAGATAATGAATAGTGAGGGTAGTGAAAGTGGGATGAGTGGTTGATATTTTTTTTCTTTCCTATTGTAATTTGGAGGTGTAAAATAGTAATTTTGCAAGAGAGAATTTTTTTTCCTTTCTTTTCTTTTCTGTTTCTAGAAGATTCTAAATCATGACATAGAGTATAGTATTTGAACTCGCATAATTAAAATTATAATTTTTCAAGAGAAACATTTATTTCCTTTCTTCCTTTCTTATTTCTGTAATATTTTAAATCATGAAATGACAATACACACATAATTAAATTTCAATATCCCCATTTTTCTTCTTTGTTTTAATTACTTACTCTAATTATATTATCCGCAATTAGAAAACTACTCAACAAAATTATGTTAAGATAGATTTAATGGATAAATAACACTTTTAGATACATTTTATATGTAAGCTCCATATGAAATTGCATAAATTAAATCATAGCTAAACTGCACTTGAATACTGTATTGTTTTCCAAAAAAGTAGTTATATACCCCAAGTTTTTAAAACGGGGCAAAAAATACCCTCAGTTGTAGAAAAAGTACAGTTTGATACCTTTTATTAACCAGCCATGAGAATATTCCCACATGCTACCTCATTGACTAATGTAAGTGCCAACTATCCTTAGTTGTATTAATTACAACTCTACCACTCCCTCTCCTTATTAAATACCATTCCTCCTCTTTTTCTTCATCTTCTTTATCTTCTTCTTCCTCTTCAAAATCTGACTATTTTCCTCCAAATTAAAACCCTAGAATTAATATTACCTGCTGCAGCTCGTTAAACCAAGATTAGCTGTTCTCGCTCATATACAGGGGCTAAAGTCAAGTATTAGAGGCATGAAACCACAGTTTCTTGTTGTACAATTGTGCCAAGGGTGGGTGGGGGGAGAATTGGTTGTAACAGTAAAATTTGAGGTTTTTTTACTATGGGGTGTTATTTAGGTAGAAGGGCATTTCCGTCTTTTTAGGTTTAAGCAAATTCACATGGTGAACAACTTAGGCTTTTGTGTGCTCCGTTCTGAAACTTGGGATATATAAGTGCTTTTTGAGTGCAATTTAGTCAAATCATCATCATCAAACTATTACATGAAAACTTAAGATTAATCATCTAATTGAATATTTTTGCACGTGCGATGCTAGTGCTTGTGTACTATTTTTTCTGTGACAAACATGTTTAGTTCTTGGTTATTGGCTGATATGCACCATCTGACATCTTGGTGTTCTTAGGAGATTAGTGAATAAGAACCTCTAAAAGAAAGGTTAGTTTGAACCTATGCTACATGGGAACGGATACGGGTACATGACACAACAAATTTGTAAAACTTAGGGTATGGGACACGGCTATTTGTATGTCTATCTATATTGAGATTAATAATTTACATAGCAAAATGTTTTTTGCAAGATTAATATTTTCCATTCGCATATTATGAGAATTACAATTTCTATAACATTTCTATGTTTCTTTATGTAGATAATAAATTGGAAAACCACTTATTTTTGAACTAGAGCCTAGAGGATACTTTAAAATCATAGTTTTGAACTGGATTGGGTTGAAAAGAACTTGACCCGTGTCTAATGAATTTCAAGAAGTGGAAGTGAAGTGTAGGATATATGCCCTAGTCCAACAAATGTATGACAAGTGTTTTAGATTAAAACATGTATTATACGATTGAGTACACACCTGAATAAATGTGTGCATATATTCAAGTCCAAGGAAGTGTTCGTGCAATTATGAGTAAGGGGTATGTGTTGGGTATGGGTACAACTTTAGAGAGAAGTACCCATGTAACATAGGTTTGAACCATATGACTTGGATTCTGTCAAATAAAGAGGACCTGGGTACATTGCACAAAGGGAAAAGTATCCATTACTGGAAATTTAGATCTATGTTTGAAATGATATGTCAGAGAAAGTGGTTGACCTTGGCATGATGTTGGAGATAATAACCCACTTAGGCAATCTATGATGCGAAAGCTTAGGTTTGAATTTGGTACCCAAATACAATAAATTCATTTTGATTTAGATATCATATAGTAATACGTCAGTGGAGGTACTGCGGTACTCTGATACATTATGAATACTCGTTGGATAGTCCTTTGATGTATGTAAAAGTTTATAATGTATTATATATCTATCTGGAGGTACTTGGGCACTCAGATACTTTATGGTATTGGATACTTGTTGGATAGTTCTTTGATGTATTTAAAAGTTTATAATGTATTCGAGACCTATCAGAGGCATGTAATAGATGTACCAGATTAAGAAGTTAAAAATCTAATGCAATTACGCTTAGTTTGTAGATGTATTAATTTGTCAACTTTCTCAATTAATTTTTTTTGCATTTTCATAAATAATGTCATGAAAATCATTTACTTATTTGAACTATTATATTTATTTGACTATTGTAGCCTTACATGTATATATGTCATAACTTGTAGATAAATAACATTAATTCTCTAACATATAACTTTGTGATGTTATCCACATCATATTCCTATGCTGGATTTTTGAGATTTGTCATATCCATGCAGCCATACCATATCGTATCCATATTATTACCCATAATGATGCAGCCTAGGTTTCAAATTTAAACCTGAAAGTTTGGCATTACTTTTGGATATGATTATTGACAAACTTGATGGCCAGGTTATTATATAACGTGTGAAAACCTAGAAACAAACATTTAACATTATTGTGGTGAAGCTTGCACCCTTATGTACATGCAAGAACCATGGTCACTAGGAGGTCATTCACAAAAGTAGTTGATGTGAAAATTGGTTAAGCCTTTGAAAGTATTATTGCTTTGTGCATGTACTGAGTCTGCTGACAATCATGATCAATATAGAAAGGAAAAGAAAAATGGGAGAAAAAGAACAAATTTAGGCAGACACATGTTTGTTCATAATTCCTCACTTTTATGGCTAAAGTAATAGCCTTCCTTTATTGACCCGGGGGGGGCCCCCCCCCACCACCACCAAAAAAAAAAGAAGTAATAGCCTTCCTTCTCTGTATTACTAGATGGATAATGGAAATCGTGCGAGAAATATTCTATATAGGATTGTATGGTTAACATGTGATAATGAAATTAAGTAATTAAATTCTAGTTTGTCTTACGAGGCAAAATTTATATATAAATTGAAAATCTGGATAATTTATATCACGCACTCTTTTGTTTCTAGTTAACTAGGTATCCCATAATAGAAATACAGAATAACCACCAGAAAAAAAACTGTTCTTACAATCAAGCCTAAGAATTGGAAAGAAGGTTCTTGGTAGTTATTCTTCATGTGTATTAGATTTTTCTACAAATAGCTATATATTTTTATGTTTCAAATAGAGCAAAGGAAAAGTGAAACAAAACAGTTTAATAGACACTAGAGAATATGTTGATTTCTTTGTCACTTTCTACATTTTCTTTTTTTCCATTGAAAATATTAGAAAGGTCTTTTGGCTTTTCCTTACTACAACTGTTACATATGATTTTTCTTAAATTTAGTTCCTCTAACCATTACACCAAAACTCCGGAGTTATGGTGAGGATCAAGTATTATAGTTTTATATTAATTCTAACATGCTCCTGCAGGTCGAGCGCCCTTTTTTATGGGTCGAAACCTAGACTCACGTAGCGGTGTTAATTTTTAGAAAATCCGCATTTAATTCGTGGCCGGTGGGATTTGAACCTGGGTTGCTCTGATACCATCTTAAATTTAGTTCCTCTAACCATTACACCAAAATCCGGAGTTATGGTGAGGATCAAGGATTATAGTTTTATATTAATTCTAACAATTTTAATTCTAGGACTATTCCATCCAAGAAGCAATTGAAGATAACTATGGGATCACATTACATACCAAGAGGGAAGAAACTCGGAGATGACGCTCACTTTTTGTGCACAAAGGAGCAAGTCATAGGTATAGCGGATGGAGTTGGTGATTGGGTCAAACATGGAGTAGATGCTGGACAGTATGCTCGAGAGCTCATGGACCACTCAGAAACGGTGGTTCAAGAAAAGAAAAGAACCTTTTTCAATCCAGCCACAATAATAAAGAAAGCATACGCAAGAACAAGCGCCATGGGATCATCAACTGCATGCATCATAGCACTGAACGGCCAGGTACATGATTCTATTCATGTGATGCAGGCATCATACTTGTTAATCCTACTCTTTCAATCATTTTATCCTACACTTTAACCTAGATGTGTATGCCTTTCTTATATTTTTATTATTAGAAAATCTTGTTCATTTAAAAGATCCATCTAAACTCACCAGAAATTGCAAAAATGTAGATCCCAGGCCAAGTTTCATCTGATACTTACCTCTGATACCTCTCAATTTTCCTATTCCTTAAAGGACGGCTGTTACCACGCTAAAGTAGATTCTTGAAATATGTATATAAGCACATATGGTGAAACTGACTTTCTAGTTGCACATAAGTGGTCGTATGTGCGGAACACTCAAATCTTCCCTGATACAAGAACTCAAGGAACATCATGCATTTAGTTTACGTTGATTGTTCTCTCTAGTTAACTCAGTGCGATATGCACATTGGCATAGCTAAGATTTGGTTTTTGTGGTGGTGGTGGGTTGGGGTTTGTCTCTCTGTGTGTGTTTCTTTTTTCCCCTTCTTTTTTTGGTGGGCTGGGGGTAGGGGGTAGGGAGGGGCGTGGGCGGTTGTTCACCTTAACATTACAGTAATGCTGCTAAATTTTTTCGATTGGTGCAGTTCAATGGTAAAGAGATGGGGGAGATCTTTGGGAACTTCAAGAATCAAGTTCTGTGGGTAGTCCAAAAAAGTCTCTCAATGAAGTAGCAGTAGAAGTTGTTAAACAAAAAAATAAAAATAAGCTATATTTTTAAGAGTGAACAATGAAGATCCGTCTTGTTTCTTACTAGCAAGAACACTTAGTATTAGTGAAAATATTGCAAAGTATTTGTTTGCTTGTGATTCTGTGAATGCGTTTCATTACAGAATTTTTCTGGCTAAATATCAGAAAGCCCCCCTTAGCTTTGGACACTTATTGGAAAACCCCCTTAACTTTCAAAATATCAGAAAATCCCTTTAAGTATCGGGGTTATCACACCCCCCCCTCCCCTTTAACTTTGAGATTTTATCAGAACCCCCCCCCCCCCCCAAAAAAAAAAAAAAAGAAAAAAAAGAAAAAAGGGGTTTCTGAGAAAATGTCAAAGTTAAGGGGGGTTTCTGATAAACCTTAAACATAAGGGGGGGTTTTCTGATATCTTGAAAGTTAAGGGGGGTTTTCTGAAAATCTCCAAAGTTTTCTTTTCTGGGTGTTGGGGGGGGGGGGGGGGGGGGGGTTCTAATATTTAGCAGATTTTTTTTTTTTTGTGATGTTTCTCAACAACTAGTAGATGTATTCTGGAAAAATATCATATAAAAGACATAAGACGCATATTGAACCTTCAAATCAAGTTATCAACTTCGTTCTTCTTTCATTGTGATGTTTAATTTTCATCTACTAACATGAAGGAAGTAAGAAAAGGAAAGAAGTTTACGTTGTTTTTTCTTCTGGATTACTACGTAAAGCTTTCTAAATTACCATGGGAACAGAACTAAAGAAGGATGCTGAGAGCGTAGTTGAATTCCACATAAGGCATTATAATCTGACATGGAAAGAGAATGTAACAAATTATGCCTTCTCTTTTTACTTGTTCTAAGACTTCATTTTTCACTAATCTCAGGACCCACTTGAAAGGGAAATTTAATGTCAATGAGTATGAGTGCCTTATAAGCAAGTGAATTTAACAATTTGATAATTCTATTACTATCTTTACAATGAAGTGGTTCAGCCAATACTTCTGATTTCCCTGATTTGTTTATTTTTACCTGGTGATTCCACTCCCAAAGGGGAGTAAATCATAGCTTCATAGAGAGAAATCCAGAGGAAGAGAGGGAGGCAAACTCTTTACCCCTCCCTGCCTCAGCACCTGGGTGTGCATAAATATTTCTTTTGTGGATTGAAGCATCACTATGTTTTATGTAGGGAGCAAATCATAGCTTCATAAAGAGAAATCCAGAGGAAGAGAGGGAGGCAAACTCCTTACCCCTCCCTGCCTCAGCGCCTGGGTGTGCATAAATATTTCTTTTGTGGATTGAAGCATCACTATGTTTTATGTAATATTGAAGTTACGGAGGAAAAAATTAACTCTATCTGGTGAACTTGGAAAGTCAAGAATGGTCAAAATTTCTTGTCAATTTTGAAATAAGGTTATTACTGTTATGATTTCTTTCTTAGTATGGTTCTATTTTATTGCTTTGCAGTTTATTCATGCTGCCATTGTTGGTGATAGCGGCTTTTTAGTGGTAAGAGAAGGTTCTGTTGTTTTCCGATCACCTGTGCAGCTACATGACACTGATCATCCATATCAGTTAGGAGCACACACTAAACTTGATGATCCTAATTGTGCAGAGGTCAGCACATTATCTTTCTTTAAACTGTAACATTTAGGAAGGATAATTGATCTCAGATTCTGCATAAGCACTCTTGTATGTGCATGATTAGAATATAATAGCTATTAGCTTGCTTCACTATTGAACTCTATGTGCCACTTGTTTTCTCTATTGAAAGCTATTAACTTGCTTCACTATTGTTGACTACCTCGCTAAAGAGGAACTTCTGCTTAGACTTCTGAGCTAGCAGAGTAGATAGAGATGGAATAAATATAAATTTCATTGATTGCATGCTTGTTTACATCAGTAGGACATATCTTTGGTATATCTTCAATAGGACATATCTTTGGTTTATAGTGATTTATCTTCAGTAGGTACATCAAGCAAGACATCTAATTTGATCTCTTTCTGCAAGATGAAGACTGATTTTTTATACAACGTTTCATTGGCATCATATTTAGTTGGTTCCTGATGACTTTCACATTCGAAGAAAATTTCATAGATATTTTAATAGGAAGAGGACTTTCCTACAAAATATGAACTTTCGGTGAATTTTTAATGTGGAGAGAACCCTGATACCAGAAAGACCTTGATAAATTTTCTGATAGGGGAGTTTTCCTGTCATATATAGATTTGTTCTGGAGTTTTTGACAAGTTGGAAATTTTCTTGTCGAAGATATGAATTTTACATTCTTCTATGACAGTCTTCTCGATTGGATCTTTTTACACTGTCCTTCCCAATCACCCAGCAACTTTCGCACCTTATCGGTGTCTTTGGTCATGTCTAACTCTGCTTAATTACCGGATTCATGGCTAGCTCTACTTGATCGTTTGCCTACAAAGGAGAGCTTGGCTAAGCATGGAAATCATGTTTCCCAATCTTGTCCGTTATGTGACAATAACATTGAATCTTCTCAGCATCTTCTCCTAGACTGTCATTTCGCTAGAGATGTTTAGCGACCGATTGCCATAAAGTTCCATGTAAACTCATGGCCTTTCTACGATATTGGATCTCTGGCATGATTGGCGTTTTTCAAATATCACATTCAACCAACAAATTGAATGGGATTGTGCGATCATTGCGATTTGTGGTTGATTTGGAAAGAGAGAAATAAGAGAATCTTCAACTCTTAAGATCTCGACAACGTCAGAGGTTATTCAAAATTCAGCTATGCTTGCTGACTTTTGGCTCTCGCACTGACTATGTAGTAGTTAGTTTTTTTATCTTAGTTTTTTTATCTTCTTTTCTTCGCCCTTCTATATTCTGTATCCTCTACCCTTCTTATCATAGAATGGGCTAAGGCCCTCATTCTCAAAAATAAAATATATGGAATCTTGACGGGAAGATGACTTCCCATCAAAGGGCTTGGGGTTTTTGAATTTGGAGTTGTGGTCTAATGACTCTAATGACATGATGGCCATATTTGGATTTTAAGTCCATTAAATTGACATAGAGGTCGTATTTGAATTTGAAATACAATTTAGTGATGTAAAGGTCAGATTAGGATTTGGTGCATAGTTTAGTGACATGGAGGTCGATTTTGAATTTAGAACCCAGTTTAGAGACAGAGGTCACATGTGAATTTGAATGTAGTTTAGAGGGTTGCATTTGAATTTTGAATTTAATTTAGTGGCATAGAGGTCGGATTTGAATTTGAAATCCAGTTTAGTGGTGTAGATGTCACATTTGAATTTGGATCCAGTTTAGTGACACGGAGGTTGTGTTTGAATTAGATGTCCAGTTTAGTGACTAATTTGCCAAGTTTGCATCAGGAATCCAGTTTAATAACATGAAGATTGATATATGTAAAAATTTTCTCGTTTTCTAGCGATACACCGATCCGTACTTTTAAAATTCGTAGCTTTCTTTTATTCAGGGACAGCAATCCGTTGTATTAAAATTTACAATTTGCTTTACTCTATGGACATCACTGCCCGCAATTTAAACAAATTTCTTTAATTTAGGGAAGTAAGTTTTTCCTTAAAACACAATTACAACTTCAGTTATCTTTGCAGAATATGATCCAATTTTTCTACCTCTTGTCGATCATAGGCCAACATTTCATGACTCAGTGCTAAATTCTTCCTTGATGAGATAATTATGAGCATGCTAGAGTCACGCGTAGAACCTTGGATGATCTGTTATATAGCATGCAAAACCTATTTCTAGTTATGCAACTTATCGTCATTTCACAATGTCATAGGTAGAATTTCTTTTTCTTTTTCTGGTGCCTCCCTCCCTCCCTCTCTCCCTCTCTCTCAAATCTGCAAAACAAGCATAGATAAACAGTGTTCTTTCTATTCTATGCCCAAGGTGATTTAAGGTAGTAGTTTCTGGACAGTTCCTTATCTAATTAACAACGATCTAATCACTAAATAAATAGTATATGTTTCTGTTCATTGTTAACTCAGCTGTGGTTATTGATCAATGAAGAATGGTGATGGCTGTTGTAACCTTAAATATCACCACAATGAAACATGAAAGTCTTGATATTGCTTCTGTGTATGCATTCTGACTTGTTGGTTCATGCTTCCTAAAGCAAGATCTAGCTTCTTATGTGCTTTAGTTATTTAGTAGTAAGCCATTTTCCTTTTCAGTGGTCTGTCACATTACGTTCAAATAAGCCTTGTGCAATATATATGCTTCTCAAAATTTTATCATACTAATATGTATGAAAGGAAGTCTTAAAGAAGCAGTCTGTCTCGTTATCTAAATTGCCTATTAATTTACTGTCAGGTTCTTCTAGCAATACCTCTTAAGCAACATAAATTGTACATAAGTAACAAATTTGAAAACTTGAATGTTTTTTGCTAGATTTTGAAAATATAATATTGATATGTTTCTCTTGCAATTTCCTTATCATAAATACTGTTCCAAATAGGTGATGAAAGTCGCTGTGAAGGCAGGAGATGTTATTGTTGCTGGCAGTGATGGGCTATTTGACAATGTGTTCGAGGATGAAGTGTCAAGGATCGTGCAGTCTGCGGTCGCATCTCATTCAGGGCCCCACGAGCTGGCCGCTGTTCTTGCTAACGTCGCTCTTGACTACTCAAATAGTACAACCGGAGAGACACCATATTCAATAGCTTCGCAGGAGGCTGGAAGGGATCATATAGGTGGGAAGCCTGATGATATCACAGTGGTTATCATGTATATATGTTCATCTGATGCATGATTCGGTTGTCATTCTCATCGTATAATCTTTGGGAAGTGAAATTTTGAAAGCCCTTCTAGTTTCAAAAGCTCTTCTAATACGTATCCTGGTTCGGTTTTGTGGTTAGTTTCTTTTGCACATAATAGAGTTGAATTGATCTTTTGCACATAATACATGTCGGTTTTTATGCTTTGTTGTATAATTTTGAAAGTTCATGGGGTTTTGTTTTTCTTCTCAGATTTACAGAGTTAGGATGTTCGTGCAAAAACACCCAGAAGCTTTTAGGGGTTTGTGGCTTTGGGCCAGGATTTAGCTCTTGGCATTTTTGTTCTCATCTACATATCTGTTACTATAAATAAAGGATCGATTTTTCCCTCCTCGTTTAAGTTTTAGGGTCACTTGCAGATAGACCATGGTGCTATTGCCCAAGTGTGGATTTAAGTTTTAGGGTCAATTGTGGATGGACCATGGTACTATTGCCCAAGTGTGGATGGACCTCTGAGTAAAATTTTTTGCACCCTCGGGATGTCTACTTGTCAGAAAACTAATTTCTCTTTCTTGAAGTCTAAAAGGGTCATAAAAAGATTTACTCACGGGTCTATCTGCAATAATAGAATTAAACGAGTACTATCCACAAATGGCGACAATATAGGGGGTCCATGTGCAATAATAGAATTACACAAGTCCTATCTGCAATTGGGCGCTAGTACAAGGGGTCTATCTGCGATTAACCCTTAGTTTTGTTTATGTCTATGGCCAAAATGGCTGCCTCGTTCCTCATCATCATAGGATTAGTTTTATGCATGTGTTGTAACTTAAAAAGTTGTCTCAGATATGATGTTTGTTATCTGCACTTTACAAACAGCTGTGTAGGTGGGACTTGGTAAAATCATGGTCTTGTATTTTATGGATTTGTTGAAAAGTTTTCTGAGAACTCGAAGAAGCCCTTAGTAGCTCATGCTTCATTCTTTGTGTAATCATGATGGGTCTTATCTTTTCTTTCTTCTTCTTCTTCTTCTCTCTCTCTCTCTCTCTCTCTCTCTCTCTCTCTCTCTCTCTTTGAATTCTATTATTTGAATTTGCCCTGTTTGGGAACGAATGGACATACAGTATGCATATTTACCATTTATCTATTGAAAGTGTCTCCGCGGAATTGCTAACTTGATCATTTTGAATTATAGCTTATATAACAGTTACAACTTCTTCTATCATCATTTTCCTTGTGAAAATGATGCAAGATTTCCATATATTTTGTGCGTTTATTCTCCTCATCTCCTGTTAGAATTTAAGAGATTATATAATTATTCACTTTATTTCCTACTAGAATTGGGATATCATATGATCTTTCTCTTTCTGTACAAAGAAGCTATAGGAGCAGGATTCTTTGGTCCTGACTAGTTTCATAGAATTCTCATAGGCCATGTTTGTTTTTTATCTGTAATTCTTGGATTATAGTCCAGGGATTGTGTTATCCTGAGGCAATTTTAGTCTAGTTGAATATTTGTTTTCATACAGACTAACATTTGGACTAACTCAAAATAGTTCAAACCCGTGTTTGTTTTAGGGGGGTATGACCAATGTGACTGATATCATAACCAAAATTACTTTATTATCCTCTAATCAACTAATATTGTATTAATGCATCTGTTTGACAAAAAAAAAATTAAAAATTGTAATATGATCTTGTTTACAAAATATATATACCAAGCTATACCTATCATGAAACAATAAACAACCTCATTTTAATATAATCTTGTTAGTTTACTATGCTGGAATATGCATTGTTAATTTAATTAATGTTGAATTGTTTATTCTTTCATTTTAGCATAATGGACCTATAGAAACATAGATCGACCATACGCTAATTTTGATATCAAGAGAATCATCCAGCGCTACTTGTTCTCTAGCATCATTTGCATCTCTCAAGGGGACAAAAATAGTGGTTTTTTCTTCTATTCATTGGAAAGGAAAACAAACATGCCCTGTGATAAATTGGTGTACTTCAATCCAAACTTTCATAATATTTTTTAAAACTATTATAGTGTTAATTATTTTTATAGTAGTTACAAAATTAGTTAAACAATTATAATAAGGGGGGAAATCAAGGGTGAAAAAAAAAACCACTTGGATCATAGTTTTCTGGCTTCCTTAAGGAGCTGTTTGGTTGGGATTTTTTTTTTGGAAAACCGCAGTTATGGAACAAAAAGCAACATTTTAGGTTTTTTCGGATTCCAAAAACCGCGTTTGTTTCCCTTTTTTTTAGGAAAATGTTTGCCAAAAACCTGACAAACAGTAGCTTTTTTAGGATCTCCCATT
>BQKN01065410.1:1027177-1058384 GCA_022839385.1 Asparagus kiusianus
TTCCTTTTCTTCGGCTTTGAACCAAACACAAGAGCTTTTATGAAAAGGTTTTTTGGATGGTGTTTTCCTTTTCTTTGGTGGTGAGCCAATCATGGGTTTTGGATATGCTTTCTTAATATTCACTTTATAACTCCATAACAAACACAAGTTATGGATTCCAGGATGATCCAAAAATTTTTTAGAAAATGGTTATTTGCCTTGGATTCCATTTCCTTTATTTTATGGAAACGAACCAAACACCCCCTAAAATGCTTTCATCTTCGACCAACTTCCCTCCACCCTCGTCCACCTCTGCTCTCCTCCGCTTCCATTTTTCTCCACCTCCGTGTTCAGTTGTGTCCTCCTCTTTTGCCTTCTTCCCCTCTGCTCCACTTCCACTCTCCATATCGAGACTTCTAGACTTGTGAGGTTTCTGGGGTTAAATTTTGCAAAATATCTAGTCTCGTGAGGTAAATTTGCAAACATATATATATATATATATATATCGATGGTTTGAGGGGTAAATGCGTTGGCATAGCTAAAATTTTGATTCAATGGTGTCTCAAATAGCTTATTAGAGTTATGTTTGGAATATCAATTAACAGTTTTACAAGTTTACCCTCCTCAGTGGCGTGCCTCCTTTTGTAGTGGTATCAAGCAGTAGATACAAGTTTAAGACAAGGAGACCATTTATGGCCTCGGATTTTTGACGGTCTAAATTATATGGTCTCCTAGTGCCACTAATATGGGTTTGATTGAGGGTTTGGGGTCGAAATCCAATGTGAATTCAGCAGTTAGTCTTCATTATGCAGATGATACTTTACTCTTTTGTGGCGATAACCTTGATCAAGCAATGATTCTCAAGTGGATTTTATTTTTGCTTTGAAAGATGGTCATGACTCAAAATTAATTTCAATAAGAGTTCCCTAATTTTCTTTGGAAAAATTTCCATAGGGTGTTTTCTTATATTTCTAGTATTCAGTTGTCCAATTCAGGGATTATCTATCAAATATTTGGGGCTTCCCGTGAGAGGAGGGTCACTTAGGAAATCAAATTAGAGAATTCTCATACATAAAGTGAATAGAAGGTTAGAGGATAGAAAGGAAAATATTTATTTTTGAGAGGGAGAATTACTCTTATTAATTCTACTCTCTGAGCCATTCCGACCTACTTTCTTTCCTTCTTTTATCTTTGAGTTCGACTTGAAGAAGAAGTTGATGAGACATGGAGAAGGTTCTTATTGAAGAATTGGCAAACAGCTGAAGAAAACAACTCAGAAATTCAGCCAGACAGACTGGCGGTTGACCGCGAGTCAGCGATGGTCAACCGCGAACGTGCACAATGGTCAGGAAGAGCTCCCTGTGCACAAGGGTCAGGAAGAGCTGGGAGCTGAAGGCGGTCGACCGCCACGGTCGACCACGTGGACCCTGTAGGATTTTTGGGCTTTGTCGTTTTGGTTCGGTCAACCGTCACGGTCGACCGTGAGTTTCCTGTAGCTGATTTGTTCTCTGTCGGGAGTGTTCGGTCGACCGCCGCGGTCGACCGCCGCGATCGACCGCAGGCTGTTTGGCCTGGACTTTGGGTTTTCAACCCGGTTCGTTTTGGAGTTGATATATAATTCTAATCCTGATTAGTTAGGATTAAGCAAGGACGATTTTGAGCAGTCTTTTGGAAAGAATTGATGCATCCAATTGTGGGAGATTTATGAGAGATCTAGAGTTTTATTTTAGGGTTTGATCGGTGAGATTTGTAGCTCTATTTGTATTCTCTTGATTTCTATTAGTAAGAACCCCCCCTCCTTGCCCCATGGACGTAGGCAACTTGCCGAACCATGTAAATAGTTTGTTTTTGCTGTGATTGTGATTTGCTTAGTAATTGTGATTTATTTCGAGTTATTGTTCGTGTCGCTTCGAGAACTTCCGCCGCGCACAACACTTATGACATGGATCATCTAAAGAGAAGGGAGGATATAACCTAGTACGATGAGATCAAGTATGTAAGAAGGAATTTAGGGGCCTTAGAGTCTCTAACTTGAGAGATTTTAGTATCGCGTTGCTTTTGAAATAGGGGTGAAAGATTTTTTCTAGCCTAATAAGCCATGGTCTAGGCTCATTGCTCAGAATCATCTATCAATTAGTGGTTGATGGCAGGATAGAGAGAGAAACTCTAGAAGTCCTTCATCACTCTAGAAAAGTTTGACAAAACCAAAAGATTGATTTATGTCAATGATTTCCTTCACCATTAGAAATGGAAATTCCATTAACTTTTGGCATGATAAGTGGTGCGATAATATGAGCCTTTCATGGAAATTTCCTTTAATTTTCACTCATGCACTAAACAAAGAAGGGTCAGTTGCATCTTTCGAAAGGAGAGATAGATGGTTTGTTAATACCTCCATTTTAGATATTTTTGGTAGAGAAAAAAAAGAGAACTTTCTCATCCTACTAAGCTGGATTCAACCTGATCTTCATGCCTTTAACAACATACCTTTTATGGACTTCTGATAAAAAAGGTGTGTTCGACGTTAGAGGAACTTATAATTTTTTGAATGATGGCGGTATAAGATGCCCTTTGGCTATGAATATTTAGAGTATTAGAGTTAGACAGTTCATCTGGTTGATAAATAAAACTGCAATTCTTACATGGCACAACCTTCTGAAGTATAAATGGCAAGAGCCAAATATATGCGTGCTATGTAAAGGTGAAGAAGAAACAGTGAATCATCTCTTTTTCAGATGTCCTTATTCTATTAAAGTTTAAAAGAATCTTCTAGCTTATTTCAGGATTGACACATACTTTGGTTCCATCTATCAAAGGTTTTGGGATTGCAGAGATCATAATATTAACATGAAATTAAGACAAGTATGAGGTTTACTGGTTTAGTGAATTTGGGGGGAGCATAATAATAGAATATTTAATTGTGAAAACGGTGAAGGAATTGTGAAAAACGTGAAGAATAACTCAAAACAGACTCCACCACACCCTGGTGTGGTGTCTGCCATGAGTGTGGTAGAATATGTCCTACACTATACCCTCTGTCACACCCATGGTGCAGGGTGTGACAGAATCTATCCTGCACCACACCCTCTGCCACACCCATGGTGTAGGGTGTGGCAGACTCGTTTTTAGAATCCTCCTTTGTTTGGGAATCCTTCTTTGTTTGAGATTGTGTTTTATTATAAATAGGACCACGTTTTTTAGGGTTTCTAAAAGGAGAGAAAATGAGAGAATTAGCATTGTTTTGAGCACTTTGAGAGGGAGATATTGTGAGAGAGTTGAGAGCTTTGGTTAGGGTTATATTTGAGTGATTTTGTGAGTTGTAACCCGTTGTATTTCTCCTCCATATAATGAAATCTTCTCATCCTCTCCCCGTGAACGTTGGTAATTGTCGAACCACGTAAATCCTTGTGTTTGGTTTGATTTGTGTCGTATTTTGGTGAATTGCACTCGTAATTTGGTTTGGTTTTCTTCTCTCATCGCTCACCGACTCGTTTGGTTATCGAGCATGCTTCCGCACGGCGCGCAACAATTTGGTATCAGAGCCCAGATTTCAGATCTAGGGGTTTTGGATTAGGTGGAGGAAGATTCAGTTGGAAGCTTGGTTCTTGGAGTTCTAGGCTTTGGTGGAGTTAGGGTTTGAAGTTGCCGTTGAAGATCTCGCTTTCCTCGTGTGGTTAGGAGTTCTATTTGGAATCCAATCTAGGATTCAGTTGGGTAACTTCTAAATTCTATAAAGTTTGAATCTTTTTTGCAATTTAGAGTTTGTGATTATGGGTGAAGAATTTGGTGAAAGCAGCAAGATGACGGGTACAGTTCAAGTGGGTTTTCAGAATACTAAGATTAGTGTAGTGAAATATGACGGCAAAATTAATTTTGGTTTGTGGATGAGCGACGTACAGGATGCACTCAATGCTCAAAATTTGGAGGAGACCATCATGGTCGATGTGAGGCCACCTAAATATGAAGAGGCGGTATGGGAAAAGATGAATAGGAACGCTTGTGGGGTGATCAGGTCCTGTTTGGAACAGGAGCTGAAATATGATGTGATTGGGGTGACGTCTGCGATGAAGATGTGGGAAATTCTCAACAATAAGTATCTTACGAAAAGTATTGAGAACAGGTTGCATTTGCTGCGTAGGTTATTCAGATTCCAGATATCCCGAGGCACCTCGCTTGCGGCTCATGTAAACAACTACACTAAGTTGTTATCAGACTTGGCGAACGTGGATGAGAAGATCACGGATGAGTACAATACTATTATTCTTTTGGGCTCCTTACCGGATGAGGAGTATGATACCTTCGTGCTTACTTTGCTGAACGGGAGATCTTCTATCACTTATAGTGAAGCGACTAACGTATTAACGAACTACGATTTGAGGAGGAAGGATAAGAAGACTTCCCGCGCTAGTACTTCAGGAGAGGCCTTGTCGACGAGAGGTAGAAGCCCATATCCGAAAGGTGGTAATCGAGGAAGGTCAAAGTCAAGAGGTCGTCACCAATTAGCAAAGAACCAATGTGCATTCTACAAGGAGCAAGGACATTGGAAGAGAGACTGCCCGAAGCTCAAGGAGAAGGAGAATGGTAAGAAAAATGGCCCGAATGCCAATGAGGTGAATGTTGCGAAAGGCGATGATTCCTATGATTCGTGCTTTTTTCTATTGATTACTCCGGAGGTGAACCATGCGGATGCATCGGATTGGATGCTTGATTCTGGCGCTACTTATCATGTGACTCCTAGGCGAGATTGGTTTTCATCATTTGAGAGACTCGACGGGGGTGTTGTTGTCATGGGAAATGATCAATCCTGTGGCATTTGTGGGATAGGTACTGTGAGGATTCGGATGCACGATGGAGTAGTCCGTGAGTTGAAGGAGGTGAGATTTGTTCCTCAGCTGAAGAAGAATCTTATCTTAGTTGGAGCTTTAGAGGCTAAGGGATTCAGGGTGACCTTTGAGAACGCTGTAGCGAAGGTTACTAAGGGATCTTTAGTGGTGATGAAGGGAGTCCGCAATCGTAATTTATACTATCTGAAGGGGAGCACAGAGATTGGCCAGGTTGCTTCGGCTATTTCAGAGGCAGACATGAGCAGACTTTGGCATTACAGGCTAGGGCACACAGGTGAAAAGTCACTGCAGGTATTGTGCAAGCAGAGGCTATTGAAGGGAGCCAAGAGTGGTAAAGTGGAATTCTGTGAGCACTGTGTACTTGGCAAAAAGACAAAGGTAAATTTCGGGATGGCCATTCATAGGACGAGGGGCATATTGGACTACGTGCACACAGATGTTTGGGGTCCCACCAAGACGGCATCACTTGGTGGTCGACATTGGTTCGTCACGTTCGTTGATGACTATTCTAGGCGATGTTGGGTGTACACCATGAAGCATAAGAGTGAAGTCCTAGATTTATTTGTGGAGTGGAAGAAGAGATTAGAACTACAGACTGAGAGAAAGATCAAGATGTTGCGATCCGACAACGGTGGCGAGTATACTTCAGACCCCTTTCAGCAGCTATGTCGAGACGAGGGCATAGAGAGGTACTTCACAGTTAGTCATACACCACAGCAGAATGGGGTAGCGGAGAGGTTAAATCGATCTTTGCTGGAGAAGATTCGATGTTTATTGGTGCATAGTGGTTTGGAGAAGATCTTTTGGGCTGAGGCACTTTCTTGAGCCACCTCATTAATAGGCTGCCTTCATCTACGATTGAGGGGAAGACCCCTATAGAGATGTGGTCGGGAGAGACAGCACATGACTATGACCAGCTTAAGGTATTTGGTTGCCTTGCATATTATCATGTTAATACTGATAAGTTGGAACCTCGAGCTAGGAAGGCCATATTTGTAGGATTCAAGCGTGGTGTCAAGGGATACAAGCTTTGGGATCCAATTGATAAGAAGATCGTGCTGAGTAGGGAAGTCACATTCGATGAGGCTTCTATCTTGAAGCTTCCCAGTTCTCATTAGGTGGAGAGCGACCCGACAGAGGAGATATCGCAGGTGGTGGAGATTGATGCAGCTCCACAGAGTCCAGATGGTGTAGTATCCATTAGAGTGCCGACTGAGGTGACGCCAGGCGAGCATGACGGTGATGCGGAGGATACGGGTACTCATGAGCATGATCAGGGACCGATGGCTCAGGTTCAGGATTTTATTGCGGTTCGGAGACAGAGGAGAGACATACGGGTGCTAGCACGGTATGCCGACACAGTTGCATATGCACTTCCGGTGGAGAGTATCGATGAGATGGTGCCTACTACATGCAGAGGGACCGAGCAGAGTTCGAAGGCTGATTCGTGGCAGGTGGCTATGCAGGAGGAGATGGAGTCCCTTCATAAGAACGATACATGGGAGCTTGTTGAGCTTCCAAAGGGGGGAAGGCGATTGGGTGCAAGTGGGTGTACACGAAGAAGGAGGGCATTGAGGGCACTCCAGTGAGATTCAAGGCTAGGTTGGTTGTGAAGGGCTATGCACAGGAGGAATGTATTGATTACAATGAGGTTTTCTCTCCGGTGGTGAAGCATTCTTCGATTCGGATTCTGCTAGCTTTGGTGGCACAGTATGGATTAGAGTTAGATCAGTTGGATGTGAAGGCGACATTTCTTCATGGTGATCTTGATGAAGAAATATATATGACTCAGCCATTGGGATTCCGAGCTGCAGGGAAAGAAAAGTTAGTTTGCAGGTTAAAGAAATCGCTATACGGTTTGAAGCAATCTCCTCGACAGTGGTATAGGCGATTCGATGGTTTTATGCTTGGTCATTCGTACACTCGGAGCCAGTTTGATCCTTGCGTGTATTTTCGCAAGTTGAGAGGAGGTGCGTACATTTATTTGTTTCTTTATGTCGATGACATGTTGGTTGCCTCTAGTTCCAGGTCAGTTATAGATGAGTTGAAAGTTCAGCTTTCGAATGAGTTTGAGATAAAGGACTTGGGCGAGGTGAAGCGCATTTTAGGGATGGAGATCGGCAGAGACAAGAAGAAGGGCAAGATTTGTTTGACACAGGTGGCTTATTTGAAGAAGGTTCTACAACGATTCCATTTTAGCATGGATACGAAGCCAGTTGGTGTACCTTTGGGAGCCCATTTGAAGCTTTCAGCTAGCCTTTCACCGAAGTCAGTTGAAGACCGTGAGTTGATGACGAAAACTCCATATGCGAGCGTAGTTGGGAGCTTGATGTACGTGATGGTATGTACGAGGCCGGATTTGTCACAGGTGGTGAGCATTGTGTCAAGATACATGCACGATCCAAGAATGGGTCATTGGGATGCCGTGAGATGGATTTTGAGGTACATTCGAGGTACGCTCAATGTTGGTTTGGTTTATGAGCGGGACACCATAGGTGGGCAGTTGTGCATTGAATATGTTGATTCGGATTATGCTGGGGATTTGGATAAGCGTCGGTCTACTACGGGATATGTGTTTACTTTGACCCGTGCGCCGGTGTGTTGGAGATGCACCTTACAGTCTACGGTGGCTTTGTCTATGACGGAGGCAGAGTATATGGCGGTTATGGAGGCTGTGAAGGAGGCTATTTAGCTTCGAGGACTTTTGGAGGAACTTGGTATATCGCAGCGGTCCGTCACCATTCATTGTGATAGCATGAGTGCTATCTATTTGGCGAAGAATCAGGTTTTTCATGCGAGGACGAAGCACATTGACGTTCGTTATCACTTCGTTCGGGATGTTTTTGAAGATGGCGATGTAGAGATTGTGAAAGTCCACATAAAGGATAATCTGGCGGATATGCTCACTAAGGTGGTTCCGAGCAACAAGTTTGATCATTATCGAAACTTGTTGCACATTCGTGATTGTTGAGGCCGTTGACGGTCATTTAGATGAACTACGGGCGGCTCGATCCCTTGAGAGAGGGGGTACGTAGGCAACCACATTGGTGCAGCCGAGTTTAGAGAGACGACACATTGGTGCTCATGTTGGTGTCGGCTCAGTATTGGGAACACTTCGCCGAGATGGAGAATTGTAAAAACGGCGAAGGAATTGTGAAAAACGTGAAGAATAACCCAAAACAGACTCCACCACACCCTGGTGTGGTGTCTGCCATGGGTGTGGTAGAATCTATCCTGCACCACACCCTCTGCCATACCATGGTACAGGGTGTGGCAGAATCTATCCTGCACCACACCCTCTGCCACACCCATGGTGCAGGGTGTGGCAGACTCGTTTTTAGAATCCTTCTTTGTTTGGGAATCCTCCTTTATTTGAGATTGTGTTTTATTATAAATAGGACCATGTTTTTTAGGGTTTCTAAAAGGAGAGAAAAGGAGAGAATTAGCATTGTTTTGAGCACTTTGAGAGGGAGATATTATGAGGGAGTTGAGAGCTTTGGTTAGGGTTATATTTGAGTAATTTTGTGAGTTGTAACCCGTTGTATTTCTCCTCCATATAATGAAATCTCCTCATCCTCTCCCCGTGGACGTAGGCAATTGCCGAACCACGTAAATCCTTGTGTTTGGTTTGATTTGTGTCGTATTTTGGTGAATTACACTCGTAATTTGGTTTGGTTTTCTTCTCTCATCGCTCACCGACTCGTTTGGTTATCGAGCACGCTTCCGCACGGCGCGCAACATTAATAACAATCAAATGCCTTAATTATTCTCTCATATACCATTAATTTATTTCTAATAGTATACATTGGTCTTCTCTTCTCTCAGGAGGGAACAAGGAGCATGTAGACTGCTTCTTTCGCTCTTTGTCTCATTGGAGTGGCTTAGATTATTCTTCTTCCGAGGAGGATGGAGAGAAGCATGTCAGTATCATAGAGGGTCTTTGAACATTTTCTTCCAAGTTTTGTTTTGTTAGATTGGATTGTCAGGAGTTCTACGTTTTGGGACTCGTGTTTTTTTATTTCCTATATTGACCTCCTGTTATGATTTTTACTAGTTAGCTTTTTGGTTAGCATCTTGTAAATTTTTTTTTTTTGCTTTGGTATATTTTTGTATCTGTTGAGAAGTTTCATTAAGCTCTTATTATTATTATTATTATTATTATTATTATTATTATTATTATTATTGGTGGTGGTTTTGGTTGGGAGTTATTATCACCAACCGGCTTTTCTAAAAAAAAGGAAAAAAAGGGGAGAAAACATCCAATAACAACAAAAATGTTGCTACTTGATGTTGCCATGCATGTGGCCTCCACTTGACTGATGTAGACTTTGCTTCTTCTCAAATGCATAGGAAAAACAAGGCTGTGAGTTGCTCATCCTATTTTTTTGATAAAAAAACAAGGGTTAAATGTCTTGCCAACCGGCTACTAATTAGCTTTTTGGTTAGCATCTTGTATTTATTTTTTTTATTTTTTTTGCTTTGGTATATTTTTGTATCTGTTGAGAAGTTTCATTAAGCTCTTATTATTATTATTATTATTATTGGTGGTGGTGGTTTAGGTTGGGAGTTATTATCACCAACCGGCTTTTCTTAAAAAAGGGAAAAAAAAAAGGGGAGAAAATATCCAATAACAACAAAATTGTTGCTACTTGATGTTGCCATGCATGTGGCCTCCACTTGACTGATGTAGACTTTGCTTCTTCTCAAAAGCATAGGAAAAACAAGGCTGTGAGTTGCTCATCCTATTTTTTTTTGATAAAAAACAAGGGTTAAACCATGTTCATTAAAAAACAAAAGTATCAAAAGATTGTTTAATTACAAAAGAAGAGACACGAAATGTGTCTTTATGTTGCAATATAGAATGTAGAATTTCTACTAGTATTGATGTGTAACTTTCTTCTTCCAAAGATCTGTGAAGATAAAGAGTGGGCCTTGCCGTCATTCACCGTTGACACAGATTTAAGGAAGAACCAAAGCCAGCTATACATGTGCATAGTAGTAATTAAACTTTTTATAATCAACAAAAAGGAAAAAGAGAGACTAAATTGATATATGTACAAACTTATAAGAACAAAATCTCAGATAAACCAAAAAGCTCGGCCTCAGACATCAAACTCTTGCTTTGGATAGTGGATGTTCTTCCAAACTAGCAGATAAATGTCTTGCCGCATTCTATTGTGATGCGGACTTTTAAAATGTCACAAGCTTCACAAAGGGTTTTGGTGTTTCTTAAGATTTTTGTGACATTTTAAAAGTCAAGTGTAGTTATCTAAGAAATGCCCAAGATTTTAGGGGGGGGGGGGGGGGTATGTTAAGAAATTTACTCTTAATATAGAACTAAAATCATATATCGTGATTTAAACTATGATTAATAGAAGGTAATTATAAAGGGAGATGATGTGGCCTCAGTTGGCTTCACAACTTGATCAAGCTCACTCTTAACCCTTTGGAGTGCCTATAAAGAGAGCAAGCTCACAAAAACTTGCTCTATGTAGGAACTTGAGGCAAAGGCTAGCTTGTTGGCTGAAATATTGATGATTACTTAATGTTCCAATGGGAAGGCTTCTTGCTTAGATGAGTGTTCCTGCACGGAAAACACACTAGACTTTGTTAATGTTGAACGTAAATGAGTTAGAGCACTCATTTGGGCAAGAAGTCTTCCTGTAACGCCCCGCCTCGGAATTCCGAAGTCGGTACGCTATTAGATCTGATGGACTGGCCTCAAAAACCACTACATGTCTTTTCAGAACGTTTGTCCTCAGTCACGCGCTCTCTGGAAAACTTCCCGGGGGGGTCACTCATCCTAGAATTTCTCTGGGCCAAGCACGCTTAACTTTGGAGTTTCTAAGAGTTGGGTTCCCGAAAAGAAGATGCATCTTGGTGGTATGAGTATTCCAATTAAATCTATCAATACTAATCACATCACCCTCTCAAAGGTTGGGGTATTACAAACTCCCCCACTTAAACTCGCAACGTTCTCGTTGCGCCAAATCATATCATCCAAGACCGTACCATCCGTGTAAGATTCTAGAGGTGGCTCCTACGGCCTCAAGAGGTGGCTCCCGCCCTCTTGACGTAGCACTTTGCGTCGCATAGCACTTAGCTCTCATAATTCTGGTTGGTTTTGCTCTGATACCATTTGTAACGCCCCACCCCGGAATTCCAAAGTCGGTACACTATTAGATCTGATGGACTGGCCTCACAAACCACCACATGTCTTTTCAGCACGTTTTGTCCTCACGCACGCGCTCCTTGGAAAACTTCCCAGGGAGGTCACTCATCCTAGAATTTCTCCAGACTAAGCACGCTTAACTTTAGAGTTTCTAAGAGTTGGGTTCCCGAAAAGAAAATGCATCTTTTATGAGTATTCCAATCAAATCTATCAATACTAATCACATCACCCTCTCAAGGGTTGGGTATTACACTTCCAAAGGAGATCTTTGAGAAAAGTAACAAAAAGGGAAACTTACTCAGGTGATTGTATTATAGTTATCACTTATCAATGCTCTTATAGAAACAATATTATTGAACAAATCTCCTTTTTTCTCTTCATTAATCATGATTTCTTTCCAATATTCTTACTTCCTTATCTTTTTCCTCTCTTTTCTTTATTTTCTTACATCTATTCTTTTTCTTTTTCTTTTGTATCTTTTGTCATTTCTCTTTTTTATTCTTTTTATAATCTTTTGCTTTGGAATATTTTTATATAATTAAATTTAATTATAATATCACCTCATTAAATTTAAATTTATTTCCATGTTTTTTTAGCATAGACTTTAATGTGGATATATTGTACATCTCATGTTGAATTTTGTTTATAAATGTGTTGGTTAAACTATGAAATATATCAAACTTTTGCATCTTAAAAAACACATGATAAAAAATGTTGATTTTTTCCTATATTTTTGTAAGATGGTTGAACTTGTTCGTGGTGAAGAATCATTGGCTAATAAATATTTTCATCCATTTATTTAAGAATGATATAGAAAATAACAAAACCACACTTTTCTAAATAAGTCCGATCTTCATTCCAATTGTTAAAAATGAAGAATTAAGTTGATTTTAGTTATTTCTCTAGAAACTTTAATGTTAGCATAGAAAAATCACAAAACATACTTTAGATAACCTAAAAATGAAGGATTTATTCTCTATTCATGATCCTTTCTTTCATTTGGTTCGATGGAGATTGGGGGATGGAAATCTTTGTGGATTCTGGCAAGATAAATGGTCCGGAGATAACACTCTCAGTAGTTTGTTCCTCAGAGCTCATCAGCTTGCCTTTACAAATTCCTCTATCACCAGTAGTCATGGCCTTTTCATCAACAATTCCTATAAGTGGCACCCCATTATCAGAAGAGTCATTTCAGAGGAAGACAGATATCAGATTGAACAACTATATCGTAAGCTTGAGTCAGTTAATCCTCCTGTAGTTTCCAACAGAGATGATATTTTTTTGTACCACCACCATTCAGGCAAGTATACTGTAAAATCTCTCTACTCTTTTCTTAACTCGGGAGGATCTACCTCCCACCTTCATAATTTCATCTGGAAGTCGCCCACTCCACTTAAGGTGAAGATCTTCTTTTGGTCTTTGAGTCTTCACAAATTAAACACAAGAGATGTTTTAGCAAAAAAGGGTTGGTCAGGGAATACAATATGTCCCATGTGCAGTACAAGCATAGAAACCCACGATCACTTGTTCAATGATTGTTCTTTCACCAGATCAGTTTGGTCCCTTCTCTTCCCTAATAGACAGTTGGGGAACTGGCCGGAGGGGATTGACTCACTCATATCTGCTCAAGGTGACTTCTTCCTCAACAAGACCATCAAATCCCTATGGAAAGTCATCCTTCCTTCTTGTTGTTGGTGGTTATGGTATTGCAGGAATAAGTTCATATTTGAAAAGGTTCATACACCTATTCATGTCATAGCTGCTAATATAGCTCAATTCACTCTTTTGTGGACAGGTGCCTCCAGCAGCAAAAGAGCTTCCATTTTACACAGCGTTGCGGTTGAGCTGGGTCTTCACCAGCGGGCCAAATCCGGTCCAGAGGACAATATGGGAGAGAATTTCCCCAGCTAATCCTAGTGCTCTCAAGTGGTGGCTTCTCTAGACCTTTTGCTATTTGTTACTTTTGGTTAGATCTTTTGTAATAATTCAACTAAACCTTGATCTTTCCCCTGATGTGGCTTTCTTTTTTTTTTTGTTTCGTTTTCCTCTCTAGGAAGTTAGGAGCCAGTGGAGAAATTTTCTGGTTGGTGACGACAATGTCCGCTCCCATCCGAAAATTTCTTCTCCTGGCTCCTTTTCTTCCTCTCTACTTGTTCATTTGTATATATTCATCACAGTTTTGGTTTTATAGTTTTATATATATATGAGTAGGGGTTCTCACCCTGCTTCTTCCTTTCAAAAAAAATGAAACAGAGAAAAATTTTAATTTCAAAGTAGAGAAAAAAGTTTCAAAGAAAAATAATTTCTTATTAAGAAGTTATTGTTGACAATTAGCAACTAATTTATTTCTGGTAGAAAATAATCATAATTTTTTAATATAATATATATATATATAATATGGTGAAAATAAAATGAGATAAACTTAAAAAATAGATAGACAAAAAAAGAGAAAAGATAATAAAAAGTGATGCTAGAAAAAGATAAGGAAAAATACAGAGTGAAGGAGAATTGAAGGGAGAGAAATTAAAAGGGAAATATGATCGAAGCCATGAGAGAAAATTGAGATTTTTTTTCTTCGAATTTGTTCCTATTATCACATGGATAAAACATTGTTTTGATTCTCTACAGGAAATCAAAGTACAAGAATAAAAGTAGTTGTCTCTCTATTACATTTTAGTACTAAAAAGAATCTAAATCTCTTCTATTCTAGGCCAATTTGTTATTGTTGAAGCTTATGACAAGTTGCTTACAAAAGAAACTCTAATGAATAACATATATAAGCTACTGAATATAGACATTTTGTAATTATATTGTAAGGATACAACAATCGGCTTTAGAATGGGATACATAGAAAGAGTCAAAAACATAACATATCAGAATTGATGAAAAGGAGGAGAATAGATCGGTCAAGTCTCACTGTAGTCAAAAGCATAACATATTAGAACTGATGAAAAAGAGGAGAATAGATCGGTCAAGTCTCACTGTCGGTTGATCGGCTAGTCGGACCGCCCAAACTGTTTTGAGGTTGACTTTCTTAACACTAACACATCCCCTTTTATAGTCTTTCTCCTTTGCTATTTCCAATGACCAGTTAATACTCTTGGCAATTTCCAAGAACAAACTTCGAGCTTCCTTTACATGTAACATTCAAGCTTTTGATGCTTGCACCCTTCAAACTTAGGTGATCAACAATATGCATTGGTCTATTTCATTTTGAAATTTGTGGAGAATACCAACAAATACTTTTACAAGTGACCGACAATAGTCATGTTTCCTTATTGTGGTCATCCTTGTCTTTTCAAATTGTCCCTGTTTCTTATCAAATGGATAGGAAATTTCAGGCTAAGCGTGGTTGGGGTGTTTAGAGCCAACGAGTGGTGGCTACGTTCTCAGATTTCTATCTGAAAACTTAGGACTTTAAGAACCCCACCACCAAAGTACAAGAAAGGCATAGGTTCTTATGATTAATGAATATAATCAGTTATAATTAACTGGATAAATTTTACTTACCCTAACTTCCAAAATTTTGAAACGCTCACTAAATCTCAATAACCTTGAGAATCCTTGAAAACTTCTAAGATAATTTTTTTTCCACCACTTAACTATCAATGACTACTTTAAAATGTTGATATGATATTCTTGTTGGAGTTATAATAAGTGTAACTTAAAACTTGACATTGTAATGGGAAAGTTTAGTCCCACATAGGAAATGGAATAGGAAGGAAGGGTGTTTATAAACCTTTCCTTTCTCTTTTATGCCTAGAAGAAAATAAAGGTTATGCTCCACACCACACACGCGCGCATCGGCTAGGCTCGGGGTCGGGTGGCGCGCACCCATGACGACCTACGGACACGAATGCTCCTCCGGAGTGAGGGGCTCTTAATCCGCTACACTTTAATTTTTTATTTTTGCAAATTGTTCTTTTTCAATATAATAAAAACGGTAAATTGATTTGAAACGGTAATATTTAAGCAGAATCAAAACGGAAACGGACTTTTATGAGAATTAAATCGGTAATTAAAAACGTTCATCCTTAACCTCTATAAATACTCAAAGCTGTGAAGGCTAAAGATACAGTTTCAAAAACAGTGCAAATTACAACATCTTCTCTGTTCTTGCTCTTCGTTTTCTTACTGCTACATTCTGTTGGTTCCCTGAAAGTCGAGAAGAATTCGCAAAGCCTTCTTGAAGCTCGTGCTGACGAGAAGGAGGTCGTCTGACCGAGGGTCGTTGTATCTCCGAGAACTTTTGTCGTGTAGCCATGTACGAGATGGGGCAATTAGATTCTTGGGACGGTGTCTTGCACGTCTCGACCATCAGGCCGTACTTCTAACCCTATTTATTTTTCATTACAATTAATTTCATTTATGTGATAAAATATTAATCTGCTTTTATCTGATATTAATCGTCTGTTCAAAACATAATTTCGTGTTAATTATTGTCTAAACAGCTAATATTTCTAACAATTCTCTATTTAGAAACACAAAACATGGGCTGATGCCATTGTGAAGGTAATAACAACAAAACTTTTAGACATCTAGCGAGAATTTAAAATTTTTGGGGGGGTAATTAAGCGCCGTATGCCGAAGCGCATTGGGGGGTTTACTGAAATCCATCCTCATGATTAATTTGAATAAGATTGTTGTTAATTAATGTGATGAGACTAATATGAACTTAATTAGATTCTCTGTACTGCAACCTCAAAGCACAGATCTCTCTCCTTTCATCAAGATCAACCAATAATATTTAGATGGTTGTGATTTATTTCAGGGTTTCAATATTCTGCTACAAAACCCAAAAAAAAAATCCTTGTACCTCTAGAATTTCAATATTATTATTTTTTAATCATTTGTAATCCATTAACTTACTCGTTTAAACTAGGGTTTCAAAGTTAGCTGATGTGGCCTCATTTGGCTTCACAAAGTCAAGTTAGACGATTCCTATCCCTTCGGGTTGCCAAGTTGCCTATAAGAGAGAAGGCACAATGAACTTGCTCTTTGTAGGAGAAGCTTGAAAGTTTAGGGGAGTGGTTAGGTAATTAGTAGTCCCATGAGAAGACTTCTTGCTCAAGTGAGAGCTCCTACTTAAATAAAATACGGAGGCGAGTTTAATTTGTTAGCGTATTATCGAGTGGGAGCACTCATTTAGGCAAGAAGTCTTCCAAAGGAGGAGATATATCCATGTTCTCTCTCTCACTCTCTCTCTCTCTCTCTCTCTCTCTCTCTCTCTCTCTCACACACACACGGTGATAATTTTTCCTTTTCATGTTTCAGTTTTGATACCAACAAATTAAGGGGTCTCTTTCTCACTTTGAGCTTTGATCTTGTTGTTTATACGTGGAGTCGTCACGTGACGAATACATATCATTGAGATTCAGAATTGGACGCCTACATGTTAATTTGCACCCGAACGTATTGCGCGGTGAGGAATTCCTGGTAGGAGGGAGGGTGTGGTAGCCCCCGTCGACGGCGCTCCCACTGGCCGAACAATGGTCGGAGGCCAAGGCGTAACACTCTCAAAAGCAGTACTTAAAGTTGTTGCGCTCTCTCAAAAGCAGTACTTAAGTTGTTGTTTGTTGTTCAGAATATATTTCTAATTATTTCAGCCCCTATAGAGATAATAGAAATAGTTGTTTGATGGATGACTGCACGTGGATGATCACAATTCAATCCCCCAAGTGGTGAGGAGATCATCGATGGCGGAAATTAGAAAAAAAAAAATTTTAACATTTCACATGCAATCACCCATCCAACTACCAACAGCTGAAATTGACACTAGATATCTCACGCTATTTTCTCAATAGGAGGGGGAGAATCCAAGCCTAATGTCAACCTATGTAGAGTAAGGGAACCAAAATAATGGCTTCGAAAATTTGGCTTCTGAAGGTCAGTTGGATTTTGAAATACATCACAGGTCCACAGCTATTCCACAGAATAAAAATCAAAATTCCAATTATTAATCACTGAAATAACTAGCCAAAGAAGTGAGAAACCGTGCCTCTCACGGAAGCTGGTGGTGGGACCCATGAGTCGTAGGTTATGACGTGGAATCAATGGCCGTAAATGATCCAAGCCCACGCGCCCCATCTGAGAAGAAACAGAGCCAGGCCTCTGAGGAAAGTATCCCACGCACCTTGTCATCATGGCGGTAAATATGTACTTAAATTATGTTAATTATTATACCATTAGATTTTGAGATTTATGTGCATATTTATTAGATTTCGATATGATGTCCATATTATCCGAAGGTTGACATCTTTAGAGTGCACATTTAATATAATGAGCCGTTCACATTGGATATTTTCTCAACAAGTATCAAGCAAATACAAGTTGTTGTTGGATGTAATTAACCTGAAGATCGGTATGATATCAAATGTCATAATTATTATAGAAATTTTATTTGTATAATTCTATCTCTATTTTTTTTTCCTCAAATGTATTTTCTTGTAAGTTTTTCCTTTGTTTATAAACGTTTCCAACATCTTTTGTCCATGGTTGTTTGGCTAATGGATTCTCTTTGGAGTTTTGGATTTGTCATGAATCCATAAATCCACAAACTTTCATGAATTTATGGTTTTTGTTTAATTAAAGAAATTGAGAAAGTGAGTTTCTTGAAGATATATAGTTTTTTTCCATAAATATTGGATAGTGGTGGAAAGAGGAGTATGGACCCCACTTGCCAAAAAATATGGAATTATCAGTTGATTACTATTCACGCCCCTCTTAGTAATGGGCGTTCGATCCACTTCTAAATTTTTAATTGTTCTCTGTTCCTCCAAAATCAAGAGATCAGACCACGTTAGAACATCTGGCACAGTGCAATACATTCTGCATTGTTAATATATGAATTAGAGGTTAGTTTGGGATTTTTTTTCTACATGGAACAAATCCCCTCACGTCGTGTGTGGTTCTAATAAGATTCGAGCTTCCAAGTTAATGGTCGAGGGGAATGCTTGACACAACATTTACATGGCGGGCTCTGATGGTGCACTTTAGCAAGCGATCTGGTGTTTGCTATCTTGCTCCTCCGCCGAGATTTTAATGGAAAGTAAGAAGAAAACCAGTGGTAAAAAGATCTTTAATATAGATCTTCGAGCTTCCAATTCGAATCTGGCTACTCATGGAATTCATTTTGATATAAATCTTGATGAAGATGATGAAGATTCTCGTGCTGTAGAGATGGGATCTACGGGTCCTCGTGGTGAGAAAAAGAAGAAAGCTATGGCGGAGATCCTTGAATCTGCTCTTCCTCAAGAGAATTTGCAGCTGAGAGGTGATTTTCGTCAACCTAATAAATCTCTTTCCCCTCAAATTGGTTCTGGAAGTTCAAATCGTATGTCTTGGGCTGATGAGAGTGAGATCCAAACTTTAGATCTGGAATCGATCTCTCTTTGTTCTAAATTGAATGATTCTACTGCAAAAAATGTTAATGATCAGTCGAATTTGGTGAATCCATCTCAAGTTTCTTTAAATGCAATTGTTCCATTGATTTTATCAGAACCTGGTGTTTCTTCAAAATCAGTACAGAAAGCAAATAGCAATATTAATTTGGATACAAAGGGAAATACAAATATTCAAAGTATTTGTTTGCGGTGAAAGTTGATTTCTTCATTGTTGAATCTATTACACGTTTATCGATTACAGATTCAAAGTAAAAGTAGTCTTTTTATAAGACTTTCTTACACAATGAAAAAAATAAAACAAATACAACTCTCTTCAAACAAACGCAACGGGTGTTTATCGCCCGCTGCTTGCGTGGGATCTTAGCCTGTGACGGGGATGTTGATATCCGTGGACCACCGCCGATTAGATCCGATTGCTAAAAAATCGGGCAGAGCTTCGTTGATTCGCTAAGGAATCGAGAAACCGTAGCGCTTATCTCGGCAACGGCGAGATAATTGCTCTTCTTAAGATTATTGCAACGGGATAATCTTAAGGAACGGACCCGGGGAACTGCAGATCTGACGAGCTTCTCTTCTTTATGCCGACGAGCTCGATCCGTTCTCTACTCCTCCTCCTCTTTGAAATTCGTATACTTTTGATCTTCAATCCGGCAGGGCTTCGCCAACGCTCGAGAATTCCAGATCTGCAAAAATGAGACCCCAGGGGCTCTATTTATAGGCTTTACGGACGTCCGGGTGGTTAAAACCACCTAAAAGGCAATTTCTATGCTGGAAACACCCTAGGGTGTCTCGGCCTTGGCCGAGACACCTCGGGGTGTCTCATCTTATGTTGAGACGTATTTTTGCATCTTCGTCCGTTTCAGCCGTAATTTCTTCGTCCGAACTCGGATTTGAGCGATTCAAAGTGCGTTGGAAAGCTGACGAGGAGTTCTATAAGATCCAATGATTGGATCATCTGTAGAATGAATGAGACATAAGAGGCGTTACGCCTTTTGTAAACGTCGCGGGGCTCCCGATCAGTCCGTATCTTCGTTATTCCGAAACTCCGTTGCTTCACGTAGTCCGTCGATTCACTTCAACCATTCGTTGACGTCGATTAAGCTTCTGTGACTTGGATAGTGACGTTCATCATCTCTTCTTAGCACTGAGCCGTTCATGGAGACGTATAGGTAATTTTCGATGCCTACAGATACCCCCTCCAAAGCGTTCCAGACTCGTTTCTTTTATAGAAGAGGCTGGAATACTTTGGATGTGATTGGTCCAACCTTCAGTCGGCGTGAAGGACCTGTAGTTAGCTTCAATTCTTGACTCCTACAATTTTCAATCTATTCGATGTTTTGACGAATAGCTGAAGTTCTTTCGGCGTTGCGTTTATCGCCTGGCCGTCATCGAAGTCTCAAATCTAAAACTGATGAGTTGAGTTTGGCTCGTGTCGTCGAGTTGACTTTGAACTGACTATCTCCGTCATGATATATTGATTCGCGTTGACTTTTTGATTGCAACGCGCTGACTAGCGTTGACCTAGGGTCACGCGTTGACTGGAGTTGACCTTAGGGTTTTGAATGTCGTACGTTGACTTTTTGACCGCAACGCGTTGACTGGCATCGACCTTAGGGTTTTGAATGTCGTACGTTGACTTTTTAACTGCAACGCGTTGATTGGCGTTGACCTAGGGTTACGCGTTGACCGGCGTTGACTTTAGGGTTTTGAACGTTGTTAACACAGTTTATACTCGTGCGTTTGCTGGAGTATATACAGTGTAAGCTCTTGAGGTATTAGAGCGTGGCGGTCTCAAATTTTGGGGCTGCAGGACCAACTATTAAAGTTGTTTCGTCTACAGATATGGATCTTGTATCTTATTCCGAAGTTGTTGGATGCTCAAGTCACGAGACCAACTAATAAAGTTGATGCGTCAATGACTCGCATTTATAGAATTTTTGTCAAATTCTCAGCCATCAACGGGTTTGATGTACCTTTACCGACTACCGTTTGAGTCGGGCTAGCACGCGGATTGTTTAAGTCCGTTCCGCATGTGATGTTAATCTAAAAGAGTTAACCCTTTTAGTGCTACGATATTAAATACGTAGACTTCGTCTTTTTCCTGTGAAAAGACTAAACAGTGACGTGTATCAGACGTTGACTTAGGATTTTTGGCAAATCCTTAGCCCTCAACGGATTTGACGTGCTCTTACCGATTACCGTTTGAATCAGGCTTACATGCGGATTGTTTTAAGTCCGTTCCGCATGTGACGTTATGCTAAAGAAATGAACTCCCTTAGTCTTGATGCTATGATATTGAATACGTAGACTTTGTCTTTGTTACGGGAATAGACTACCCGACAACGCGTGTTAGGCGCTGACTCATCCTTACTTAGGATTCAGGATAAAAGTCCCCAGACTGGAATTCTGGTGTCTTCTTCAATCGGTGAAAGACTAAACCGGCAACGCGTGTTAGGCGTTGACTTATCCCTACTTAGGATTCGGGATAAAACTCCCCGCGTGTGTAGGGCACGGATTAAGGTGTTATTAATAACAACCTGCCACAATATCGAATATGTGGGCTTTTGTCCTTTTTTTTACGGTTAAGGACTAACCGGCAACGCGTGTTAGGCATTGGCTTATCCCTTCTTAGGCTTCGGGATAAAATTCCCCAGACTAGAATTCTGGTGTCTTCTTCAATCGGTGAAAGACTAAACCGACAACACGTGTTAGGCGTTGGCTTATCTCTATTTAGGAGTCAAGATAAAGTTCCCCGTACCTGTGAGGTACGAATTTTAGGAGTTGAAAAAAGTGGTGTCTTCTCTTGGAGCAAAGACGAACCCAAAATGGGAGAGGAAGAATTTTATATTCTATCTCCCAACACTGAAGAGGAAGAATTTTATATTCTATCTCCAGTTAGAAAGGAGACTCGAGATGGGATCTCCACCCCCAGAATCCGGAAAGGTGAAACTAAGAGTAGGATCTCCACTCCGAGAATCGAAAAGATTCGGATAACCCTAACTGTCGGAAGGTTTGATTACCGAACTAAAGATGAAATTTTTTGTTTATCGAGAGTGAATTGTGGTTTTGGTCCTAACTGTAGGAAGGTTTGACCAAGCGGGAGTTTGAGATGACCCTAACTGTAGGAAGGTTTGATCACTCGATTTGAAAGCAGACCTATCGTTCATTGGAGGAACCGAAAGGGAATTTTGGTTTTGGTCCTAACCGTAGAAAGGTTTGACCGAGTGGGAGGTTTGAAACGATCCTAACTGTAAGAAGGTTTGATCGCTCGATTTGTGAGCCTCTCGTCTATTGGAGGAATCAAGAGGGGATTTTGGTTGTGGCCCTAACTGTAGGAAGGTTTGACCGGGTAAATAGTGGGTTTAGTGCTTATCACTTTATTTGTAATGATCGGGTTATCCCTAAGAAAATTACATGTAAAATTCTTTCGGGAACTTCCTGTTACATGAATCATCCACCCCCAGCTTCCTTCGCGAAACTGGGTCTAACTTCATAGTGAGTTACATGACCAGGTTATCCTTAAGAATATTACATGTAAAAAAAATTCTCCAGGAACTTCCCGTCAAGTGTGGGAAACAGTTTAGACTCATATACCTATTAGAGTATCAGGGAGCAGTTTAGCCTCATATACCGGTTGGAGGATTGAGAAGCAGTTTATACTTGTATACTCTTCGGAGTGTCCCCGTACGACTTAATTAAGCGATATAACGCCAGCTTCAACCAATGTTTGGATGCTATTCTTGAGAGTAAAGCACACCTTAGTAGGATGAAAGATCCTCCTGTGGTACGCGCAGTACTTCGGATCTGTAGTATTATCAGCTTCCTCCTGATTTGTGATGGGTGACAGTTTAATCTTATTGTTTTCAAGAAGGATCTCGAAGATGGCTGGAACGTCTTCGTCCTTAAATGAGTACTCTTTTTGGAGCCTCGAATCCGAAGTCTTCTGCTGTCTTCAGGGTTGTTGTTGCGACGTCTGATTAACATCAACAACTGTTGTAGGTGCCTTCCCTTCATCATGGGAAATAAGACTCGGGTTCAGAGGGTTAGCCGTCAGTTGGCTTCTTTCGACCTTCCTCCTTCTGAGAAAGTGTTCGGCCTGCTCTCCGCGCACCTTTAACTCTTTCCAGGTATTGAGCGGCTCTACTCCCATAACGTCCAAGATGTTAATGGACAAGTTGTTATGACAGGTCTGCAAGACGAATTCCTCCGTGACGGGATCCTTGCAGTTCATTGCCCGATTACGGAAGCGTTTGATGAAGGTATCCACCGACTCTCCGTCTTTTTGTCTCTCATCGAAGAGTGTCCTGATCGACACTTCAGCGTCATCATCGAAGAAATGAGCAAGGAACATGCTCTCTAGGTCCTCCCAGTTGTTGATGCTTCCGGGCTTGAGACAACGGTACCAATCGAAGGCAGGCCCGCGAAGGGTGCTAACGAATGACCGCACCATCAAGGGCTCGTTGCCAGAAATCATGCCCAAGTGGGACTTAAAGTAGATTAGATGCTGAGTGGGCGAGCCCTTCCCGTCGAACGGCGTGAAGTTGATCAGGTTGAACTTCGCCGGATACGGGATTGAATCCCACTCTTTCGGGTAAGGACACGGAATGCCGGTCTTCTTTACCTCTTGAGCAGACATTAAAGCGTTAATTTTTCTCTCGAGGTCCTTCATCTTTTCATCCTCATCTATATCCTGTTTTGGATAATTTTCGAGAGGAATAATGCGGCCACCCTCAGTGTTATCATCATTGGTGGGTCCAGCGTCGTTATTTTTAGTGGAACCACCCCTAGCGTTCTGGTCAAAGGGAGGGTTCTCAGCATTGGGGTGTTCATCCACCTCTAAATCGTTACCAGCTTGGTTAGCAGTGCTGCGACGGATGGACTCACCTAGCTAATTAGACAAAGCTCGGATTTGTTGGACGTGCATTTGTCTCATCTCCTGCATAGCCATTTCCACTTCGATCTTGAATGCTTCTTTCTGCTTGGCTAAAGCATCCTCAATCATTTTGGCTACTTCATCAGTGTTGATCATAAACACCTCATGAGATTGTCCGGGGCTGGAGACGGTGGCTTCTGAAGCGACTGCCGAGCAAGCGTCTGACACTTCATCGTCCGAGGATAGTCCTCTGGTCATCCTCAAATAATCTCTACGTCTAGTAGTCTCTGCACGTAGCCGAGTTAAACGATGTGATATGAGGGGGTCCGAATCAGAAGGTCGGGTAGATTTCCTCCTATCAGTCACATTGGCGATGAGTAGATTTCCTCCTATCAGTCACGTTGGCGATGACTACGGATTGTTCAGGCCTGATGGCTTCTAATTGAAACCGAGACATTAGTTGGGCTATCCCCGAATTGACTCTCTTTCCTGGGGAAAAATCTGGGTTAGAAGTAATCGGAGACTTCCCCTTATCGACCATATTGATGGTGAATGCTGGGAGTTCGTTATCTCGATTGGCTGATCGTCTCTTACGAAAACACCTTGATTTGGGTTTCAAGGCTTCTGCGGAGATACTCTCGAATATCGAGACCCTCCGTGAAGCGGTCTTGGGGCAACTACACACTGATAATACTGCCCTGATAATTTTAATATACGGACAGTGAGAGTCCGCTTCCCGGGTACTTCTCTTTCGAGATTTATTCGTACCCCCAGCCCGATAGTACAACTCATCGACGTTGCGGTCAGAGTAACCTATCGGCTGCTTACATGGATTCTCACGTATAACGCGTTCGTCTGTCTGACGTGTTTTCCTCTAAGTAAACATCGTCTTGTTGGCATCTACAGGAGTCACACGTTTGGAATCACACCCTTGTGAGGGTGAAACCTTAACGGGCTCCTGGTTTTCTACACGCACCCCCAAGCGGGCCGTTATAGAAATTAATTTGTTAGGAGGTCGCGTATGACCCCCAGTCTGGATGTTTGCTCGGGGTTCCTTTAATGGTCCCCAGCGTTCCTGAACAGGCACTTTTCCTAGATCCTCGGGTAGAGAACCGATGCGATCCTTCAATAGGACTCTAGATTTGGGGAGATCCACGCTGTCATAGGGCTTCACCGGAGGTGCGGGAGCAATAGGAACGGGATCTGAAGTTGACAAAGGTCGGAGAGCAGACTCGGATGCTTTTGCCTTAGGCGCTGATTTGACCTTTGGCATCCAAACTTGCTTAGATCTTGGTGGCTTTTTGACCACCTTTCCTTTCTGTAACTCCTGTGCATTCCGTACAAGGATCCTCGTCTGCGCTAACAGTGTGCGGCGCTTGTGGATACGCTCCTCAAGAGTTGAACGAGTTTGTTTGACATGAACCCATTCGTTAGTAGGTGGTTGGGAGGAGGTTCCCAGAGCTGGTTGCTGGAACACTTTGCGCCTTATAAATTTCAGATCCGCATCATAGCAGATCCCGTCAACAGGCTCCAAAGCCTTGGCAAATTAACGCGTGAGATGTTGACGGCGCCTTTGACGAGCCTTCTTCATCAGCACTGGTGCACTTTCAACGGGCAACTCCCTGACTTTTGAGGAGTTATCACGAACGTTGGATCTGGTTTCTCTGGAAGCCAGAGAGGAATCTTCCACTGCATTCGGGTTCAGATCGTCAGCCTTGGTTTTTGGATCTGAAGTCACGTTCTTTGCGGCAGCGGTTTTCCTGCGTTTGCAAGAAGGAGATCTAGAAGAGGAGGAGGAAATATACTCGTCGAATTTTTGCTGGTCGAATTCGTATTCGACCTCTTCAAACACCGGGATCTTGATCGTCGGCTGCGGCACGACAACCTCGGTAGCGAGGCTGTTGGCTCCCACTGTGGTCGCCAGTTTGTTTGCGGTGATAGTTAATTTCTTCATTGCTGAATCTATTACACGTTTATCGATTACAGATTCAAAGTAAAATTAGTCTTTTTATAAGACTTTCTTACACAATGAAAAAAATAAAAAAAATACAACTCTCTTCAAACAAACGCAACGGGTGTTTATCGCCCGCTGCTTGCGTGGGATCTTAGCCTGTGACGGGGATGTTGATATCCGTGGACCACCGCCGATTAGATCCGATTGCTGAAAAATCAGGCAGAGCTTCGTTGATTCGCAAAGGAATCGAGAAACCGTAGCGCTTATCTTGGCAACGGCGAGATAATTGCTCTTCTTAAGATTATCGCAACGGGATAATCTTAAGGAACGGACCCGGGGAACTGCAGATCTGACAAACTTCTCTTCTTTATGCCGACGAGCTCGATCCGATCTCTACTCCTCCTCCTCTCTAAAATTCGTATACTTTTGATCTTCAATCCGGCAGGGTTTCGCCAACGCTCGAGAATTTCAGATCTGCAAAAATGAGACCCCAGGGGCTCTATTTATAGGCTTTACGGACGCCCGGGTGGTTAAAACCACCTAAAAGGTAATTTCTGCGCTGGAGACACCCCAGGGTGTCTCAACTTGGGCCGAGACACCCTAGGGTGTCTCGGCTTGGGCCGAGACACCTCGGGGTGTCTCATCTTATGTTGAGACGTATTTTTGCATCTTCGTCCGTTTCAGCCGTAATTTCTTCGTCCGAACTCGGATTTGAGCGATTCAAAATGCGTTGGAAAGCCAACGAGGAGTTCTATAAGCTCCAATGATTGGATCATCTGTAGAATGAATTAGACACGAGGGGCATTGCGCCTTTTGTAAACGTCGCGGGGTTCCCGATCAGTCTGTATCTTCGTTATTCCGAAACTCCGTTGCTTCACGTAGTCCGTCGATTCACTTCAACCATTCGTCGACGTCGATTAAGCTTCTGTGACTTGGATAGTGACGTTCATTATCTCTTCTTAGCACTGAGCCGTTCATGGAGACGTATAGGCAATTTTTGATGCCTATAGTATTGAGAAATCTGACTCTACTACTGAAAATACTAATCGGAGTTAGGTTAGTCTTTTCTCTGATAACAGAAAACCTCGATGTGGACTGTCTTTGAGTTTTGTACTCCAGAAAACAATACAGTCAGTTTTAATGATGAAGAATGGAATGAAGGTATATCCTTATGGAAATTCTCCCTTGTTGGACACGTCATGGGTTTAAATGTAAAGTATAAGGCCATGGAAAATTTTGTGAAAAAAACCTGGGCTAAAATGGCCATTCCTGAGGTTTGTTTGCTCAAAACAGGTTTACTTCTTTTCAAATTTAATAGTAAATAAGAGATGAATGATGTCCTTGTCAATGGACCATGGTTTTTTGGCTCTAGACCTATGTTGTTAAAGCAATGGTCTGTTGGTGAAGATTTGAAGAAGGCAAAAGACTGTATATATCCAATGTGGATACAATTACCTGCTCTCAAACTAAATTTGTGGAATGAAAAAGGAATTAGCAAGATTGCAAGTGCTATTGGACATCCTATTGCTACTGATAAACTCACAACAAATAGGCAAATATTGGCTTATGCTAGAGTACTTGTTGAAGCTAAAATGCCATCAACACTCCCTGATCAGATCCTTATTCAAGGCCCTAATGGGGAAAATTATCATTAGAATGTGGTCTATGAGTTAAAACCTAGATGGTGTAATCATTGTAACCAATTAGGACATGATACTCGGTTTTGCAAAAGGAGACAAGTGGTTCAGAAGTGGATTCCTAAAAAGGGTAATGTTAGTAACAATGCTGTAAATGCTATTGATCTATGTCAAAGACATATGTTGTGAAAGCAAATCAAGAGGCTATACACAGTTCTGTGCATGTTGTGTAGGTTCAACAATCAGGAACTGAAGATATATTGCAGGGGGGAAAGGGGAACACGCATATTGGCCAAAACTCAGTTCAGGAGAAAATGCACTGTTCGTGCATGTTGCATAGGCTCAGCAACCATGGATTACAAATATTCTACAAGAGAAGGAAGTGGCTAACACATATGATGGGATTTGTTTGGTTCATTCTATGCAGATGCATCAAAAAGGGAAAAACACAAATGAAGCCTGCTCTTTGACTCCAATTCAAAGGGAGAATTTGAAGAGACATGTCAACTCCTTCTCATCACTTTTGGGATTGGCTGGAATAGATCCCTTTACAGTAGATAGAGGAGGTTCTAACAACCTATGAATCTCTTATTCTGGAATGTCAGGGGATTAAACAAATCCCCAAAACAGCATTTGGTTAGGCAATACCTTATGCAATATCATCTATCTTTTCTTGCATTATTGGAAACAAAAATAAAAAGTGGCAATATACAATCTATTGCTAAAAAGATGGAAAATAATTGGAGATGGTTCTCAAATGTTAATAGATCTGAAAAAGCAAGGATTCTACTTATATGGGATCCAAGCATTCTGGACATCCAAATTTTCAACTTCTCTGGTCAGCATGTTACTTGTGCTGTCAAGTCTTTTGATGGAAAATTAGACTGCATCATCTCTTCAGTCTATGGATACAATCAAATAGAAGCAAGGAAAAATTTATGGTTGGAGTTATCTCAAATTCAACAGTCAGTTGGAGGAATGCCTTGGCTACTTTGTGGAGACTTTAATGATATGACAAGCATAGATGAAAAATTAGGAGGAATCAGTCTCACTGAAGCAGATACCAGAGACTTCAATCAGTTTATTACAGATTCTTATCTTTCTCATCTAAAAACAATTGGATGTTTCTTCACTTGGAATAATAAGCAAGATGCTACTACAAGGGTTTGGAGTAGACTTGACAGGGCACTAATAAATGACTCATGGCTTCATGGCTGTAATTCAAGCCATGTTGAATTTTTTTCCTCCTCAATTCTCTAATCATTCTCCTGCTCTAGTGCCATTATATTAGGACAATTTCAAAGGGAAAAGCCTTTTAAATTCTTTAACATGTGGATCAAGCATGAGAGATTTCTGCCTACAGTTTCATCTATTTGGCAATCTTCAATTGAAGGGCATACAATGTATAAGGTAATCACTAAGCTCAAGCTTCTCAGAAATGCTCTGAAGGACCTAAATAAAAGAAGTTTTTATAATATAAGTGAGCAGGTTCTTAGAGCAAAAAGTGATCTGGAAAATATCCAAAGGTTGCTCCAAATTGATCCTCTTAATCCTGAGTTTATTAGAAAAGAAAAAGATCAAATCACATCTTATAATAGACTGCTAGAATGTGAGTTATCTTTCTTTCAGCAAAAATCAAGGATTGCTTGGTGTCTTCAAGGGGATAGATGCACAAATTTTTTTCACTCGGTTATTAAGAAAAATAGACATCATAATAGAATGATGGTCCTCTATGATAGCATGGGAGATAAAATAACAGATGGGGAAGGTATTGCAAATGAACTAATCAATTTTTTCAAGAATCTGATGGGTACTACAGTCTCTACAAATGCACCTGATGTGGACATCATTCACAGTGGACCCTGCCTTTCTGAGGAACAGGCTAGTTATCATGCCCAGTATCCAAAGAAGAGATTAGGAAGGCTGTTTTCTCAATGTCAGACAATAAAGCATCAGGACCTGATGGCTATAGTGCTGCATTTTACAAATCTTCTTGGGAAATTGTTAGAGATGAAATTACTTTAGCAATTGAGGAGTTTTTCAAAAATGTGAAGCTTTTGGGAGCAGTTAATTCAACATCAATCACACTTATACCTAAGGTACAATGCCCTCAAAATCCCTCTGATTTTAGACCTATTTCATGTTGCAATTCCATATACAAGTTTATATCAAAAATACTTGCAAATAGACTACAATCAGTTATGGGTGCCATCATTAGTGAAGCTCAAAGTGCCTTTGTAAAAGGTAGAAACATTTCAAACAATATACTTCTGGCTCATGAACTGGTAAAAAACTATGGTAGAAAGCATTTATCTCCAAGAGTAATGATTAACATTGATGTTAAGAAAGCTTTTGACTCAATCAGTTGGGATTTCTTGAAAAATATGCTTCAAGGTCTGGGGTTTCCAAAAGTGTTTTCTGACTGGATTATGTTAAGTATATCATCTCCCAAATATTCTATCTCTCTCAATGGTTCTCTTCACGGGTATTTCAAAGGAGCTAGAGGGTTGAGACAAGGTGACCCTCTCTCCCCCTATCTTTTCATCATAGGAATGGAGTATCTCACTAGGAGCCTAAATTTGGTTAAGCATGACAGAATGTTCAAGTTCCATCCAAAATGTGCCAAACTCAAAATTACATCTCATTTTTGCTGATGACCTCCTCTTATTCAGTAGAGGGGATTTTTACTTAGTTCAGAAACTTCACCAGTGTGTCACAAACTTTAGGAAAATTTTAGGTCTTAAAGCTAATGCATCAAAGTGTGTTGTGTTCTATGGGGGTGTTGAGGAATCTATTAAAAATGCTATACATAGAGAAATGTGCTACTCTGAAGGAAGTTTGCCTATTAGGTACCTTGGTGTTCCTTTGATATGTAAAAGGTTATCTTTTATTGATTGTGCTCTTCTCTTCAAGAAAATAATCACCCAATTTCAGACATGGAGGAATCATAAAAATCTGTCATATGCTGGGAGGCTTCGCATCATTAAAAGTGTCATTCTGGGTATTCAAGTCTTTTGGACATCTAATTACATTTTACCCAATCAAAGTGCTCAAGATAATTGATGATATGTGTAGAGATTTTTTATGGGGGGAAACTGAGCAGATTTCAAAAACTTCACTCGTTGCTTGGGATAAAGTCTGCAAGGAGCTGAAGCATGGTAGATTGGGTGTTTTCTCAGCAATAAGATGGATCTTAGCCACAACTTTAAGAATGATATGGTACATTCACATTAACAAGGAGATATTATGGATAAAATGGATCCACGGTACATATCTTAAAAATAACACAATTTGGAATGTTAATATCAAAACAGGGGATTCTTGGATGTGGAAACAAATCCTTAAAGCTAGGGATAAAGCCATTGATAGCTGTGGAGGTATTGAAAACTTATTGCAACATATCAGTTCATGTTACAAGGGATCAAAAGTCAAACTCTTTGAGCTCTATACTACAATTTCTCCTTCAACAAGTAAAGTTCAATGGTATAATACAATATGGGGGGGTCTGAACTATCCAAAGCATAGCTTCATCTTATGGCTAGCTGTGCTTGACAGACTGCTCACAAGGGACCGATTGGTGAGGAGGGGTATCATCCAAGCTGGACATTATTGTTTGTGCAACGGGTCTGCTATGGAAATCAGAAATCACTTGTATTTTGAATGTAATTTTTCATGTGTTGTCTGGAATAAAATCATTGACTGGCTATGTTTTAAATGAAGGGCGTGTAACTGGAATATGATTATGAATTGGTTCAGTTGCAAGCTAAGAGGGAAAGGATTCAAGCAAATGGTGAAGAGACTGGCGTTATCAGCTACAATATATTGCTTATGGATGGAGAGAAACAATAGAATTTTCAGCCATGAAATCAAAAGTGCTGACTAGATAACAAGGGAGATCAAAGTAGATATTTTTACAATCACACTCAACAGTTGACTTTCAGCGGAGCATAAAGCATGGCTTTTAGCTTTATGAAAGCCAAAATTTGTAAATAGCTGAGTTTCTCTTTTTGAGAGTAGTTGTTTACTACTTGTGTTTTTTTTAGCTTTGTTAATGCTGAATTATTGAGGTGTACATAATTTCAAATTTGGGAAATGAAATAAAATTGCTTCACTGACCAAAAAAACATTTACGTTGAGCCAACTGCATCTACTATTTTTCCATAGTCTACTAAGGGCTGTTTGGTTCGTAAAAAAAGCCTTGAAACTCATTTCCCTCCCTTGACACCACGTCCACCTCGGATATTTCATTTTCTTCAGTTTCTTTGTGCGGGTTTGGTTTGCAGTGGGTTACTGCTAAGTGTTCGCGTGGAAAATCGTGTTCTTCTTCATTGATATCATTGCCATC
>BQKN01065410.1:1058394-1081815 GCA_022839385.1 Asparagus kiusianus
TCGTCGAGCTGTATCGTGGGACCTATAGGCAATTTTATACGCCTACACTAAGTCGCTCGTCGCGATTTCTTCCAAAAACGAGCGAAAAAGCTAGGAAAACTCTCCTCTTGTGTTCTTTTGTCAGATCTGTAATATTTTTGGGAAATTTAATTGTTGGCTAGGGTTACCGCTAAGTCCTATTCCTTCCCTGTTCGCGCATCGGATCTACGAAAGCTGGGGATTTCATCGATTTTTTGTCAAATTTTGTCGGATTTAGTCGAATTTTTGTCGGAATTTTTGTCATATTTGGGGAAATCACTACCTTTCTGAGGGCATTTCGTCGGATTTTGCTTTATTTTTTGAATTTTGGCAATTACTGATATAATTTTGCCATGTTATTCACTTTGTTTCTTTTTCACTATCTTTCTGATTTTTGCTTGATTTAGAATTATTTAAATGCTATGGTGTGTATCATGACATCAATCCTAACTTTGAAGTAATGAACTAATTTATGGTATGTATCATGATTATTTGTAGTTATTGTCATTTCAAGTCATGAAAGGCCATGAAAAATATTTGGCAGTGGCTACCAATTTTACGTTTGTGAGATTGAAAATGTCTACATCTGCACATTTATGGTTCTTGAATGCATGTTTGAAGAACTAAGGTAACAAAAATAAAGAAATGAGACATTGCGAGATAATCGAGAAACATGAAAGCTTCAATTTTTGATCAAAGTTACATGTCATATCTTTGAAATTGCAACAATACACATCAACAAAGCACAATTGCTACATAAACAAAGTTACATGTCATATCTTTGAAAATATATCAGTTTGTAATCTTTGAAAATATATCAGCTTATAATCTTGTTAGTTTGTCATTAATTTTTGTAAATTGCAATTCATTCAGGTTTTGTTAGAATTCTACTTAATTTCTAACTGGATAATGATTTTTGCTTGGTAGATGGATGGTGATGGGGATTGTACCGATGAACAAAGTGTTGTTAATATGGTTCAAGGTGTTGCACTATCCGTTTTTATTATAATAATTACAGTCATAAGGAGAATGCAAGCTAGACATAAATCAATTCGTAGTGGTCCAAGTGAGGAAAAGAAAAGACAAGAGAGGGCTAGAATTAAACACATAGAGCATATTTATAATGGTTTTAATGATAGTTGCGTAAATTATATTAGAATCGGAGTGGTGCTTTTGTTAAACTAGCAAATATAATGAGGAACAATAGACTGCTAAAATACTCAAGGAATGTAACAGTGGAAGAACAACTTATCTTGACACTGAACATTTTGGGTCATAAATCTAAAAATCATATTGTCGGGTTTCATTTTATATGATCAAGGGAGACAGTTAGTAGATATTTCAACAAGGTATTACAAGCAATTATTTGCCTACATGGACGCTACCTGAAACAAACCCCCGATGACATTCCCTAAGAGATCGTTAACAACCCACTATACTACCCTTATTTCAAGGTATATCTACACTTTAAGCACATTTACATGTATAATCAATGAAAGTAAATGATAACTTAATAGTTTGATTCGCGTATTATAGGATTGCATTGGTATGATAGATGAGACTCATGTTGATGCAATGCTTCCGATTAATCTTGTTGCACGATTTCGAGGCCGCAAAGGTGTTACATAGAACGTGCTTGCAGCTTGCACCCCAAACAAATTGTTCACATATGTTTTAGCAGGTCGGGAGGGGTATGCAAATGATTATAAGATTCTTCATGATGCATTATTTAGACCACAACCACATGGATTGATAGTCTATGATGGTAATTATATAAAACTTTAACTTAAACATTTTAAATTTAATATGCAAACATGACTTCCTTAACAATTTTATTAATAAATTTGTAGGCAAATACTATTTGTGTGATGCTGGGTACCCCACCATGCCAGGTTTCATATCTCCATACTGTGGTGTTCGATATCATTTGAAAGAGCATTCTGGTAAAACACCTAAGAATAGAAGGGGATTATTCAATATATGACATTCTTCTTTGAGGTCTAAGATTGAATCTGTATTTGGCACATTGAATAATCGTTTCAAGATTTTGTGTGCTAAGTCGCATTACACATTTCCTACACAAGTAGATATTGTATTGGCATGCATGGTACTTCATAATTTTATTACAACTGTTGATCCAAGTGATGAACTACTCAACGAGTCGGAAATTAATGAAGATATTGATGGTGAGGTAATTAATGAGAATGATAATAATTTAGTTAATTTTACTCAGACTCAAACATAAAGATAGCAAACTGAATCAAGAAATGAGTGGAAGACTCTTAGGGATGATATTGCTTGGGCGATGTGGGTGGACTACTGTGATAATATAATCATGGTGTAACCACTGAGACTTAATTCTCATATTTGTTCTAATGTTTATGATCATGTATGAACTCTTTAACTATATGTTTTGCTTTGTCCACTTATTAGGGTTTGATTTTCATTCATGTATTAATGTGGCACTTCTTCAGTTATTATATTTTGCTTCTCATTCATGTATTCATGTTTTACTTCCAGTTAATTTGTTGTGCTTTATCTTTCATGTATTCAATTTTTTTCTTATTCTACCAATTTTATAATATCTAATTCTCACTATTTAATTAGTAATGGGTGATAATACATCATTAACTGTGAGAGATAATCATAAAGGTAATGGTGTAGCGCAATCTCAACATCCACCACCTCAACCCCCTCAGTTCATGCATCAAGGCGATAGTGAGTATTTTCCATTTTAGCAGTCTTACTTTGGACAACCACCTCATGCATTTCCCAACATGTTCCATGACTGCAGTTGCTTCCCGATGCACCCTCATTTGGGGTCATATACGAACATGCTAAGTTCTCCTATTTGCCTCCACAATTCCATAGTCCTCATATTAGTAGGTTGCAAGTTTCTCCCACTAGCGAATATGGCTCAATTCCCGAATCAGGTTCTAAACGGGTGCTCATAGAAGAGGGGGAAGAAACATCACCAAATCCAAAGAAGAAGAGGAAAAATACATCAACAAAGAAAAAAATAGTGAGACTGGCGGTTCTAAAGGTAGCAAACATATGTTTTGGGATTTTCGTTACGATGATGAGCTCATTCCATTTCTTGCCAACTTGGTAAGAAAGGGTTACAAACCCGACAAGAGCTTTAAGAGAACCGCTTTTCATATAGCTTCTTAACATATTAACGAAAAGTTCATCATAATATTTAAGTGGGAAAACATCATGAACGGCATCAAAACTTTACGTACAAGATTCCGTGACATGGAAACTTGTCGTAATCTTTGTGGTGCCGGTTGGGATGATAGCACTAAGACCAACATCATAGAACCTGAATGTTTGGATAGGTGGATTGAGGTAAATAAACTATTTTTGCACTTTCATTAACTAATTATCTTATTTTCTTATTTTCATTAAATTAATTCAATTATACTTTCTAGGAAAAAAGCTTTAAGAATGCTAAGCTTAGACAATACGTCAACAAACCCTTGAGGCATTGTGATGATCTTGCCCTTATCATTGGGGATGATCAAGCTAGAAGGGATTTTGCTAGTGATGCTTGGAAAAAGTTTAGTCATAGCGAGTCCATAAATCTTAGAGACGATGCTGACTCTCCTTTGTCTGCCTCACAATCCCTTCAAGTACACATTTTAGATAATGAGGACACTCCTCCGTCTAAGGAAGCACCCATCACATCAAGTTCTAAGGCAAAGACATGTGTTGGTAAGGGAAAGGCTCGTAGGACTAACCTAGATAATGAGCTTATGCTAAAAATAGTGGATAAGATAGATGTATTCAGCGCTAGCATGAAGTGTGTAAATATGCATTGGACCGAGAAGTTATCCACGGTCCTATATGCTCATTTACAAAACTTTAGTAATGCAAAGCTAGATACATACTATTGTCGCCTCTTTTTGAATGAGCATGAAGCAAGACTATTTATGGGTATATCTCCGGTTGGTCAAAAAGAGATGATTGATGCATTTCTCAACAAAGAGGGTTGGAAGTCCGATAGAATATGTGTATACGTGGTAGTTTGTGATTCTCCCTTCTAACATACTTGTGAAATCCACTTTTGGTGAAAGACTATTATTGTTTAATTTAGGCAACTACTCTTAAGAATGTTATTTTTGTGTTTGTGGAACATTACAATGATGGAACATATTATTGTAACATGTAGTAAGTATTTATATGCCTCCATATTGTAACATTTACCTTTCATGATGTGAATGTTGTAGAATACTAACTTTTACATTAAAATTATGACTGCAGGAACTTTATAAGTCACCATACGAACATGACAATTGATAAAAAAAATTTGAGAGGCAAGCAACCTACAATGTACGCGTATTGTATTGGATGGCTATTGTTGTGGGTTATTAAGGTATTCGGTTGTCATGCCACGAGTTTAATTTGGTAACTTTTTTTATTTTTAGGCTATGATGATTGTTAAAATTTCTGAGATTAGCAACCTGCAATATCTATTGATATTGTACTGGATGGCTAACAATGATGATATTAACCAAATTCTGAGCCCTAAGTCATAATCAGTAGCCAGCAACTGATTACTTGATGTTGTTAGTTGGTTGGTTGGTGTTGTTGGTTGACTGATTGGTGTTTCTTTGCATATTGTCCTCTAATCTTTGCCAAATTTTGATGCTGATTACATGTGCTTGGGATTGTTGGTTGGTGTTGTTGGTTGGTTGGTGTTGTTGGATAGCTGGTAGTGTTTCCTAGTTCATTGGCTGGTTGGTGTTTCCTAATTGGTGGTTGGTGTTGTTGGTTGGTTGGTTGGTTGGTTGGTTGGTTGGTGTTGTTGGATGGCTGCTGGGTGTTTCTCGTGGCTGTTTTTTGTTACTATATTGTTTTGAGCTTGTTTACACGTGGCTGTTTTTTGTTACTATGCTGATTCGAGCTTGTTTAGCTCTATGTTGTTGGGTTTTTTGTTGCTATTTGTGCTCGTCGTCGAGCTCACGTGGTTGTTTTGCTACTATGTTGATTCAAGCTTGTTTAGCTCTATGTTGTTGGGTTTTTTGGTTGCTATTTTTGCTCGTCGTCCAGCTCTCGTGGCTGTTTTTGCTACTATGCTGATTCGAGCTTGTTTAGCTCTATGTTGTTGGGTTTTTGGTTGCTATTTGTGCTCATCGTTGAGCTTCCGTGGCTGTTTTTTGTTACTATGCTAATTCGAGCTTGTTTAGCTCTATGTTGTTAGGTTTTGTGGTTGCTATTTGTGCTCGTCGTCCAGCTCCCGTGGCTGCTTTTTGTTACTATGTTGTTTCGAGCTTGTTTAGCCCTATGTTGTTGGGTTTTTTATTGTTGTTTGTGCTCGTCGTCGAGCTCCCATGGCTGTTTTTGTTACTATGCTGATTCGAGCTTGTTTAGCTCTATGTTGTTGGGTTTTTTATTGTTATTTGTACTCGTCGTCGAGCTATCGTGGCTGTTTTTTGTTACTATGCTGATTCGAGCTTGTTTAGCTCTACGTTGTTGGGTTTTTGGTTGCTATTTGTGCTCGTCGTCGAGCTCCCGTGGCTGTTTTTTGTTACTATGCTGATTCGAGCTTGTTTAGCTCTATGTTGTTGGGTTTTGTGGTTGCTATTTGTGCTCGTCGTCGAGCTCCTATGGCTATTTTTTGTTATTATGCTGATTCGAGCTTGTTTAGCTCTATGTTGTTGTATTTTTAATTGTTATTTGTGCTCGTCGTCGAGCTCCCGTGGCTGTTTTTTATTATTATGCTGATTCGAGCTTGTTTAGCTCTATGTTGTTAGGTTTTTGGTTGCTATTTGTGCTCGTCGTCGAGCTCTCGTGTTGGTATTTTCTCGTGTTCTTGCAGTTTTGTTTAGGCTATGATGATTGTCAAAATTTCTGAGATTAGCAATTTGTAATATCTATTGATATTGCACTGGATGGCTAACAATGATGATATTGACCAGATTCTGAGCCCTCAGCCATTACGTACATGTTTGGTATTTGCAGGTTTGATGCGATTTGCTATGGTATATACATATTTATGGCTAATCAGGTTGTTTATATGTGTTTTATAGGTTTCATAAGAATTTCTGGCTAATTCAGGTACGTATTTCATAAAATTATGAATAATCAGGGTATTACATGTCTCGTTTATTTTTTCCTTCGAAAACAGGTTTCGTGTGATTTTTTTATCTCAAACAGGTATATTTCAGGTCAAATCAGATACACAGTTCATAGCAATTAAATCATGTTATTCTAGGTTTTGTATGATTTTTTAAGGCAAACATATATTTATAATAAATTCGGTAATTTACTATTTGTTCATGTTACATTCGCACTTTTATTTTGTTAAGATTACTTCACATAACGATCACAAATAAATTTGTCTTTAGTGGGGGGTAATCTTACTATAGTGACCTTATACACTTTTTCCTACACACTTCAAAACCAAACAAACACAAGAAAAGTGGAAAATATCAAATCAATAAAAGTTTTCCATCATTTTCCATACAAACCAAACATAAGAAAAGTCCATACATTGGTTTTCCACCTTATTTTATGTGCGAACCAAACCAAAACAATCTATTTCTTAGAAAAGTTTGGAAAACTCAAAACTTGAGTTTCTTTACATTGAATTGCATTTCCTTATATCTAGGAAACGAACCAAACAGCCCCTAACAATAAACTTTTGAAATCTTGAGCTAAGATTTTAATCTGACAAAAAAGTGCTCTCCAAGTTTGTCAAATCCCATAAATTTCTTTTAAAAAATGTATGAAACAAGCAACCTTTAGTTAAGCTCTTGGCTAGCAATCTTTTTATTTATTGATTTTCCTATTAGATTCGTATTACCATGTGATATACACACCAAGGCATAATTTCAAAGACAGTTCTGATATATAGCACGAACCTGAAAGCAAAATCAATGAAGACAAGCTCATATCACCTTAAACTTTAACCTAGCTTTACTCTCCTAGACCTTGGGCTGATTTATGCCCACTTTTACTATTTTTATGAAACTTGGACTTATCTATCCTCAACTATACAAAAGATTCAATGAGGCCCTCACAGTGCACAAATATGGACCCCTCCAGATTTTTTGCTATATATATCCAAGAAAGTGGCTTGTCTCTATTTCCTACGAACCTGGGCCTGTTTGGTTCTTTTTTGTAAGACACCTAGAAGTTAGTTTTGCCTAGGAAACCAACCGGTCAACTAGGATTGACAGCTGCAACAAATAACCATAAAATGGACAATTTTGGAGAGAATTAGACATAACTTCTAGTGGTTATATCGCCCTCTTACTTGCCTAAACAAACAAGGTAATTGCATAAAAACTGACATACCTGACAGCTACAATAACTTCCTAACAAATACACCAACCCTGCCATTCGGCTCGCGGTTGGACCGCGAGCCAAATAGCTTTTTCCCAAATACACCGAACCAAACAGGCCCTGATGATGTCACAAGGGTCATTATAGCATTGTCATAAAGAATCTTTAGAGCTGGCAAGAGATGGTTGAGTTAGGGACTGTCTCACTCTGCAGGCTTCATCAAGTTTTTCTTCATCATATCTAATGAACATGACAATAAATTCACACAAATGTACAAAACATTTGATAGAGTACAGCAATTCTGAGTAAATAGTTGATCAGTGATAAGAATCCTTCAAATTGGATACCTTCAAAATCATCTCAGCAATACACAAAAATGATTTGTAGCAAAATAGAAAAGGAAAAAAGGAAAAGCATGCATTCGTTAAAAAGAAACTATAATAGGCACATAATCTTCCGAGAAAATGTTGAGTTGAAGGCGGTACAAATAACACAAACACAACCTCACCAAAGAGCACCATTTGAAATGGCTACTCCCGATAAGAGTTTTTTTTTTTTTTTTTCATTTACTGATTAGATTACAATTATTAACAGCATGAGAACAAAGGCCACGGGGTAGACGCATTATTCACAAAACAACAGCTTACAGATCAGGGACTTATATCGATACACATTATACAACAACTCTATAAACTTTCACGAGCCATAAGATAACTATACTTCCACAGACTCATAGTTGCTGTTCTTGATGATATTGTACTTACAGAGAGGGCATGTTGCACTAATGTGAAGCCATTTCTCAATGCAGCTTAGATGGAAATGGTGGTTGCAGGGAAGTTCGCGTAGCTCAACACCGTCGTCATAAGAAGAGATGCAGATACAACATTCCTGCATGTACAAGAAAACACCGTATCAGATGAGGAAAATCAAAATCAGTAGCGCAATTTATAAAACAGTAGACAACTATGAGTTTAGGGTTAGTTGCTAATAAACCCCTTGTATGGCAATGGTTCAAGTGAGGGCTTAAGGAGAGTTAACCTCTCATGAACCCGTCAAACACAGAAAATTTACACAGGGTATAAACTGAGTAACCCTTCTTAATTTATCATACATAAAATAGTAGAAGATAAGAAGAGGGTTAAGATAAAGTTTCTAGACGGGTTAAAATGAGTTAATTCCTCAAACTGAGGTGTTTACTAATCTAGCTCCTTAGACAAAGAGATAATCCTTTTGTTTATAAAGAAAGTAGTTGCAATTCCCAATATTCCCAAACACTAAAAAGTATTACATGGATTAAAATAAATTTTACCTATAGATCAACTAATCTAGTCCTTGAGCAAAGTAGATTAACCCTTATCCGTAATCTTTAACCTTTGCCAAACTAGACTTGAGGTACTTGTATCCTTTAAACTATTTTATGAGCACTTGCACCCCCCTGAACTCCAACAATACCATTCCTTCTGATATATTGAGATGGCATGTGGGAATCATATGACTATAAATTCTCTTTTCCTTCCAGGTTAACTCGAAAAAAATGACTAACTAGCCCTTTAAGCGGAAGACAAAAAGAATAAGGCCGACTGAGTTTTAGGAGTAAGTGACAATAAAATAGTTTATGGGAGTATAAGTGCCAACCCTTTTGGGGGTTTAAATGCCACCCCCCCCCCCCCCCCCCCCCCCAACCCCGACACACACACACAAAAAGGTACAGTGGCCCAGTGGGTATATATCTGCAGTTAACCCTAAAATTCACCGATATGTAGTCATTTTTTGAAAAACAATCTTGGCATTCTAGGTTGAAGATTCCGCGAACTTATGGAGACAGCCAACTTTTAAACTGAATAAAATAATAGACGAAACTGGATAAGCAGTCTAGAGAACTTGGTCAACAGTATTGCAGATACTCATATAATGTCATAATATGTGGTGACCATACTTAACAATCAATAAAAGAAGCCTAAAGCTAATTTCATTCTCATATATTACTCAATAAGCACTTACCATTTAGACAAGTCAGTTTTGATTCTATGGCCTACCTCCTCGATTCACAACATGATGAATGATTGGTCCTAAATAACAAAATGATCATACAAGGAATGCCTTGACCATTAATTTCCAATATACATTATTTCTGGCTAAATTACCAAGTTGGCATTTTTATTAAGAACCTGTTTCCAAATATGGTATTTTTTCGTTCACCGTCGATATTATAGCATTAGTATCAAAATAAATATCAATCTGGTCATTTTTCTGTATTAAAAAAATACGACTGTGGTTATTTATCCTACATATAACGATACCAAATTGACGTAAAATGTTGATATTAATACCATAATGTCATAAGTGAAAGAAAAAAAAACATATATGAAACAGGGTCCTACTAAAGATACCAATCTGATAATTTAGCCCATTATATCTTGATACTGTATATCTAAAGACTCCATAGATTTTATGTTCTGCTACTTCTGAAACCTCTGGAGTAACAAATCCTTCTCTCCACTTTCAACTTTAGAAATTACAGTTTCTCCATTTTCATCAACTCACATTAGATCATCAATAAATGGCATGCCTCCGAGGACTTCCTCTTAAATATGCCTTGTAAAATCATCCATAACTAATGGTATAGACTCATGTTATATTAAAGGTTTCACGCTCCCGAAACATCACAACAGAGGTTTTGAAGGATTATAATCTAATATTTGATGCATTTAGTTTGCCAACCATAAAAGGAAACTGGGAATAATTACAAGGAGAACTAGGGTACGAGGACAACTTTTACTGCCATCAAATAATGTTAGACTACTACTACTCCTGATGGTCTACACATTGGCAAGGAAAGATAATGATATGATGACTTTGCAATATGAAAAGATTGACATCCAACACCATTCAAGCATGTGTAGTGTATATAATAGAATAGTCTGGTATGCAACATGCTACGGAATTTCTATAAACACATTAAGAACTAAGAAACCATGGCAATTTAGAGAGAGTTGAGACCGAGAAGGTTAGATATAATCAATCATGCAAAAATAAATAGGTGGAATGCTTAACAGCGGTTTCTACATTGCTTCTATCCCAATGCTCAGGCAGCTACTATAAGTTCATAACTATTATACCCCAAATAGTTTATATGCCACATCAGTTTCCACGTGTCTTCAGATGACCTACACACAAGCAGAGATGAGGGATCTGCAAGTCACCCTCCCCTTCTCAACCAGGGATCGTGAGTTATACTCTACATAAAGATCTCAGCAGGCTTCAGTCTCAAACACCGAGCACTGCACCCCCAAAAAGCGGGTTCCCCGTCATAGAACCATAAACCGAACAGGAGAATCTCCCACTACACATGTGCCTGACATCTTTGCCTCATCCCGTTTTGGAAACAAAGGACAACAGTCCAAGCATAGATCGCCTTACTCCAAACAATCCGATGGCAACACTTGTCCCTTTCTCTCCCTCTTTTTAATCACAATCGTATACCTTTACATATAAAGCAATGAATAGTGGTAAACGTTTCCTAACCTAAAGTTTGCTAGGGTTTCTGCCGCATTTATTATTCTTTACTATTTTAGAGAGATTCTAACATACGCATCGGAGGGCGTACCAGAGGCCCCAACCCCGGGAATCATTCCGGCACTGCCTAACTAGTTGTCAGGCACAGGTTAGGATGAAGATTAAGGATTCCAACCATCAACGGATTCACCAGAGACTCAAGTTTCCCTTATTCATCCCCCTTAACTGAAAGGATAATATGAGAAATGTTACTGCCTTGCGACAACAAGAATCTTCTAGATAGATGTAACCAAGATGCAAAACTTTTGTCATGCAACTTGAAATGGGTACAGCCATACAGGTACCATAAGCATACTAGACATTTGCTTCCAGCATGCGAAAAGGAAAACAGTATATTTGTTATAGAATGTTTACTAGATTGCTTATAGAATTAGATAACGATCATGCTATTTGGAGAAATTTCACATTCAATGAGCATAACCTAGATAGTTGAAAGTCAATTTCTAGTTAATCCTGTTATTTGGTCAACTTCCCCTGTAACGCTAGCTTAGTCATTAATTAACAGAAGCGAGAAGCCTCGTTTTCGTATTCCTTTTGAAATCTTTGTACGTGTGGATCATTCTGAATCATAAAAACTATAAACATGATTTGACACTCGCTTGGTTTGCCTACTTTCAGGCTGTATCCTCATAATAGTGAGAAAAGAGCTTTCGAAGAAAAGAGAAGGCTGTGCAATTACAAGCTCTCATCACAATGAAATGCATGAGGTAAAATTACATTCTTTAATGAATTCTTATTTACATATATTAGTATATAACCTAGATGAAAATCACTGTTATAAATAGAGGTAAATAGCCCCACAATAGCGGCGCTAATAGCGTTAGCGGTCCCTTCCTGCGACGCTATCGCCCGCTACGCTATCGCGCAATAGCGGTGACATATTACGAAATATGTTTGTTCGTAAAAGCGGCTTATAGTGTGGTAAATAGTGAGTGGTTGTATTCGAAATTTACTTTTTGACTGTTATTTAAAAGAGGTTTGAGGCTTACTTTTTTAAAATTAAACTCAACCCTTAACCATTGCATTTCACCGTCTCCTATGATTTTTAGCATACTTCCGCCACCTCTCATAGCCTCTGACACTTACCTTGATACTTCCTCTCACCTCCTTCACCGTGAGCTCCTCTTAAGGTAGTCCTGTCACCGCTAAGCTCTTCTTCTCGAAGAGGATGGTTTTTTGACTCCTCCAGTTATTTCGGTATTACGTGATGATTACATGTCTATTTCATGTTTAGGATCTCTTTAAATCATCAAATATGTACTTTTAGATTTCTTAGATTTTTCTTAATTTTTTTTAGTATTTATACATATCTAAATTAGACCGCTATTTGACTTTGCGTTTTTTACCGTTATTTTGCCGCAATAGCTTGAAATAGCCTTAGCGATGCCTCACTGTTACGCGACGCTATCCGCTATCGATAACCTTGATGAAAATGACACTTGCAATCAAAGAAATGTGCATGTTGTGAAAAACTAACAAGGAAAGTTTAGTGCTAATTCGGGAAAATTTTATACATATATCCAAGAACGAAAATTGAAAACAAAACAAAACAAAACAAAAAGATCCTGAATAAATTTGTGAAAGTTAGGGTACAAGGACACAGCTGAAACGCATGCGTTGAAATCATAGCTCCAAGCTAGATACTCAAATGACCCTTTGAAATCATAGTTTTTAACTGAATATGTGTTCAGACGAACTCGGGCCTTGCTTTACAAGATTCAAAAGTGAATGTAAAGTGTAGGATATATGTCCAAGAAGTGTACGACGAGTATTAAATTTAAACAAGCAACGTGTAACTGAGTACATGTTTGAATAAATGTATGCATGTATTTCAGGAGTGTCCAAGAAGTGTCGCATATGGATAACGACAAGTCAGGTACATTAACAGCTTCATGATAGAAGTACTCATGCTACATAGGAACTGACTAGTGGAGATGATTAGATTAGTATTATCTCTGGAATATTCTATCCAGAGACATTTTTATATATGTCATATTTATTGTGTGTGCATGCATAATTTTAGTGTGTTGTGTGTAGAGAAGAAATTATTTAGACATGTTGTATAGTTTAGCAAAACCATAATTATAACTAAAACATGGACCAAGTTACCATTTAATACAAAAAGATTTTTGGATAGAGGATAGCATATTAAGGGCATGTAACTAGTAAATTTTTTGCCTTATTCCAATATCCACTAGGTGATTGGGTTCGAAAATTTTGTACTCCAATAACATTTTCTGATTTGTTGGTAAACATTTTGAACATCCATCTGAATATTAAATAGACTTCAGGTGTCGGCTTTTACAAACTAGGAGCTGCTTGAGACATGCATATTGGGAGCATCTGCATGTAACTATTGGTTTTGAGGAGGGAGCAACACAGGATCACAGTTCTCTAGGATTAAGTTTCGGAGGATTAGAAGTGAAAATTGAAAGCGTGTACCTAAGTAATATTGCTAAATACCTATCAGCTGTTATTTAAGCCTTTAAGGAATCAATTAAACACTTCTATGGTATATAGTTAGATAAACATTTTGATGATACAAGCATGAAAATTGGGTATTTATTGCTTTGGTTATGGATAATTGGTATAAATGGAGAAGACATGGTTAACAAATGACCAGTAATATCTGAGCTTGGATATATCCAAGATTAACTGGCGGCGCTGCTCAGCCAAAACCAGCCTGATTTCATAATCGAACAAAAATATATAGGTCCAAAGCCCACTAAAATTGCAGGGGGGCAAGTTTGAGCCCACTCAGTTTCTGGCTGCTTGCCTGCCCAGCTCATCAGCATTATATAGACACTGGAACACATGCAAGTATCCTCCCAAAATTTTGAAACAAGGATGTGGTTATATTTTATGCTTGTTGGCTGACAGATTCTACAAAGAAATATGAGCTTGTGAAGTTAACTCTTAGTTTGGACAAAAAATTTTAAGGATTCTTACTCGACATTTTTATTACTCTAGAACTGAGAACTTTTATGAGGTTTCGACAGGAATGTGGAAAGGTGTGATCTTGGTAAGATGATTGATATGTCATTAAAATATGCTAAGTGTTCTCAAGGTCAAATGTACACGTTCCAAGTGGTTGGTACTTGGTGCATTAGAAAACTGATATATGAGATGACAAGTGTAATGTTGCTTGAAAGCTCAGTTATTATCTTCCATTAGCTCAGGGGGAGTTAAAATTATGAATAACAACTATGATCTATGATATTGCCTACTTCTATGCACAAATTCACTCAGTTAATAGTAAAGAGCCACAGATCAAGATAAAAAGTTGCAGAAATTAAGGTTCCACTCAATTACAGTTATTAAAGTCTCTGTCAGTAATTAAAGAGTCAAACCACAGAGCTTACAGCATCCTCCAGTCGAACAACATGCTCAATGGGTGGATTACTCCCACACTCTGTCATTATTCCACCACAAGGTCCCGATATCTCATTGGCAGACCTCTCAGGATATCCCACCCTCCGGAATTTGTACTTTGGAAGTTGATGGATGTCTTCTTCAGATGCTCCTTCCTGCTTTAGGAAGTGAATTTAATACAGAAATTTTATTTATGCCAGTATATCTTTCAATCTCTTATCCAAAACGTGCCACTGTCTTCGTGCCATGAATTTGAAAAAAAAGCCATGGGAAAATAACAAAAACATAAAAATAATTTTCAACAGCTAGCATAAAATGAGGAATTTAGGTGACTGACCTGCTCTACAACAGCATATAGAATAGCTATTATACACGGTAGACAGCAGCAGACAGCGACTCCAACGATGCACGCCAAAAGAACACAAAACAACACAAAGAAGACATCAAATGCCAGAAAAACTATACAAAGCCTGCAAACAAGGCAAAAAAATGGTAAGAAAAATTAGGAGAAGAAAAAAATTAACTGATCAAAACAAGCTATTTACTAGGTATCTAGTATGAGCAAAACCAGTAAAGCTGAGGTGCATCATGGGTTAAAGTTTGGCCTCCAGCAGATACCCAGTAGAATCCAACTATCCACCATATGAATGAAGACATTGTGTTCGCAGACTCCAAATGTTTTGCAATACTGCAGTAAATAATGGTCTATGAGATTAAAATAACCCTTAAAATGAATGAAAACTTAGAATAGAAAATTGTGCATCTATAAATACCACCAAATTAAAAGGTTCAAACATAAAATTTTGATAAATTTTTCAATAAAGTGATAAATAATAGTCAGAAGATCTGTAAGAGAGACATGCACGTGTTACTCCACAGATAAATCAAAAACTTCTACTGATATAGAGCAACTTGCTAATATGAATTCAAGACTTGTTTAACAAAATAAAAATAAAACTAAAAAAATTCAAATAATATTTGTAAAATGCATAAGATAATAAATACTACCTTAAAATGAACATATTTAATTGTTTGTCCAAAAACGTCTTTTTAGTTGTTTTAGATGTAAAATTAAACAATAGTTCTAGCAAATTAATTATGCAGATACATGGACAACTCTTTTGGAATAAAGCATTAGATGGTTGCTGATAGGTCTAATATAGAATTAGGCTGGCATCAGGTCTTGTTGGACTTAGCTTTCGCATGATGATATTTGAACTGGAAATGCCATCTGGACCAAATTGACAAATATTACATTGTTAAGAGTCAGTTTTTGGTCATTAACTATTGTTCTTTCATCTTGATATATATTGTGTTTGATTCAGGTATTGGACAAAATTAAATTCCCTCCAACCTGAGGTTTACTAGCTCTGTATTAATATCAGTTTCAGGTCAGGTTTTGAAGAGATATCTTAAACACATGATTATTACAAATTTCACCAAATGATTGCTAGTAGCTATAAACTAGTACATTGAAGGAATTACCTATATCTCTGTTTTACATAATTATTTGCATGGGTAGCCTATACTGAAAGTTTTTCTTTTAAATCAACAGGATAGACGTACACAAAAGTGTAACCTTCTGTAATCAGCAAACAATGAATAACCGCAAAGCTACAAAACTGCAAAAAGTCTGAAGAATGAAAATAACCACGCAACACAATGCACCTTGTCTTATCCATCTTACCTTCCAACCATTAGATTAGAGAGGTTTGACGGAAAAGTTACAGGCTCGGGATAAAAGAATGATAAAAAAAGAGTGAAAACGAGATAAGTTTTGCTGTGATGGATGGTTTACTTCTCAGAATGCAACAATTCTCCTATCAAGCTGTTACTTGGTGTTTTCATTTAGGACTCACAAGATACGGATCTTGGAACACGAGGAAAGGTTTAAGTTGAAACAGTACTGAATTGAAAAGCAATGACATGGAAAAGGATTAATAGAATAACTGTTGGGCCTACATTTGATCCAAGACTTCTTATACAACAACAACAACAACCAAGCCTTTATCCTAAATGTTTGGGGTCAGCTATAGGAATCCTATTCTTTCATTCCATTATGTTATGGGTCATCTATATATTGCTTTATAACTAGACCTCACACTTACCTCACTATCAAGTGTAAGAACATAATCTTTCGATCAATAGAATCTTCAAAAGCCAAACCATATGTAATGGCCAAAAAGAAAAGATCAGAACTAGAACTGGAATTGTGACAGTAACAGCTTTCAGTTACTTTCTTCCTTGCAGAGACCAGACACATTAGACACATTACCAGCATTTATTTGTATCCAAACACTACGCAAAGGAATCTTCATCGATATCTACCAAACCACCAAACAGAATAAAAATGTCCCCCCATACTTCCCATAAAAACACACGTCTCATGCACACATGCATGAAAAGAGATCGCTATCAAGAGACATTTCCATTTCAAAATTATACCAGCATGTAACCAAGATGAAATTTGCAGACTAATACTCCTCGATGCGTGCATTCCAAACACTTAAATGTTTTAACAACCACCAGGACATTAGAAACTTTACTTGTACTAAATTAAGCACCCACCCAGGTGAAATTTAAAAGCAAAGTTGATTTTTACTTGCCAAATTAAGCAAATCAGAACTGCTCAGTCGCAGACAATCAAAGAACACCCGGCAACAACTAATATTTACCTCGTACTCTCCTCATCCTCTCGACCACGCTCCCCGATCTCAACATCCCTCGCCGAACTCAACGAAGAACCCCCGCTCCTCTGCTCAAGGGACACGCAAACCACGTGCACCACGCACTGCACCGCGTACCCGACCACCCAAACCCTGAGCGGCACCGCCGGCGACTCCCCCAAGCTCAGCCCCAAAACCCCGGCGGCCACCATCACAAACGCCATATTCCAAAGCACGTCGAGCAGCAGCAGCGGCCGGCACCGGATCCAGCCGCCGTCGAGCGCCTCCGCCGCCCTCGCGCGCACCATCATCGTCGGCTCCCCCATCCGCCGCATGCTCGCGCGGCGGAGGAACCGCGCGGCCCCGCGGAGGCCGCCGGCCGTGCCGCGGCGGCCGAGGAGAGGGATCGGATCCATCGAGGGGTTGCTGATCGAAGCCATCAAGATTGGGTCTTTGTTGGTGAATCTGGGGAATGGGGAGGGGGTTCTAGCGTTATAGTAGATCTTGGGATAAGAGGGCGGTTTCGGTTTTGGGTTGCGGTGGTCTTTGGCTGCGTTGGGGGTTTTGGAGAGAGAGCGGAGGTTGATGATGACGAGGACAAAGAGCTGTTAGCTTGCTTTTTTGGTGGTTTCTCCCCTCCCTTTTTTTTGGCTGGATTTTTATTTTTCGGTCGAATTAATAAGAGGGAAATAAGACGGTGGAGGGGGGAGGATAACGTTGGGAATCTTATTTGGAAAATGGAAATATATAACGGGATAAGTATTCATTTTCTTTTGTAGTCTTATCTAAACTTATATATCCCAGTGCAAGTGCTTTGCACGAAAGCATATCTAGTTTGTTGTGTTTTTCATTTTTTTTTTTTGTTGGATGCAAAGTAATGAATTATCTTGCATAGCAATATATGATCGCCGTGCGAGCACCCTTTGGTCGCGGAATTACCAAAAGATAGGTTGAGAAGAAGATAACTAAAACACAAGAACAATTCAGTATGGCGAAGAAAAATACCTTCTCTAGATTATGAAGAATCAATTATTACAAATCTCTCCCTCACAATCTCACTAGAATCGAGAACAACCTCTCAATCCTCTCTAAACCCTAATACAATGATTAGAATCTCTCTTTGAATCTATCTGATTCCCTCTGATTCTCTCTCAGATTGCTTAGAAACCCTAAAACAATCCTTTATATAGGTGTAACAATGTGGATGGCAAAGTGGTAAATAACCAGGTCCAAACTCATGACCTCACATGAGTCGACTCATGACCTCACATGAGTCGACTCGTAAACTGATGAGTCGACCGAGCAGAAACTTTTGACAAAACGGCTGGGTTTCGTGAGTCGACTCATGACAGTCATGAGTCGACTCAACCTGATGAGTCGACTCATGTACATGTATGAGTCGACTCACGAGCTGAAAACTGGATTCTTCGAATCTGTTGCTCGTCGTCTCGTTCCACGCTTCCAACTGCGTTCTAATGTACTGTTTTACACCTCTATTCTCATGCTATTATGAGAATCATCTATCATCAAGCTCCCATGAGGATCGCTAAGTTCCGAAGAGAGATACACCCGTATCAATGTAAAATCTAAACAATTATAACTTTGTTTAAATAAATAAATTGTATAAAAAACTATATGATTAATCATTATAGTTTGGATAATTATTATAATTTATTAATCATTTACTAAAATAATTATAAATATGTTAAATAGTTTCTTCTCTTTTAAATATAATAATAGTATACAAAGAATAATTATAATACTATTAGTAACTATATTTTAATTTAATAATTAGTTTATTATACTATTAGTAAATAATTTACTAAATTGTATAATTATTAAATTACAGTATAATTATTAATTTAAATAATATCAATAAAATTATTATACTATGAATAATATTACAATTATAATAAATACAAATTGTTTTTCACACTACTATCATACTTTTAAAAAGCTAATAAGATGCAAAGTAACGGGTGTGTAGTCCTCCATGAGAGGTGAAACCCAAACGTGTAAGGCATAAACCTAGTGAATTTTTATTATTTTTATTTTTTCTAGAATTGTAAATATTATGTGAAGATAAATTATTGATAAATTTAAAAGTTTATATTAAACAATATAGTTAAATAATAAAATAATAGTGTGACCAAAGTTTTTCAAAAGGCAAGACAATACATAATTAATAAGAGGTTATATATAACTAGTGAATGACTAATTATAACTAATAACACATTTGAGAAATTGTCAAACTTAAAAGGGTAAAAATAAAAATTTAAAGTTTTGACAATGTAATCCTCTTTTATATATAGTATAGATATAGATATAGATAAAAGATGGATAAATATTTTTACAAGGATAGTAAATTGGTGTTTATTGATAAATTGAAAGTTTAACTTAATTTTTTCTATAAGTTGATTTATAACTTTGTGCAAATAAAGTTAAAATCTCTTACTCCTAACAAAGATCATGACAGCTCATCAAAAAACGGATAATGACTTTCATATAATTACTTGTTGAGATGTAAAAATGATTTTTACAAAAAGAACTCGCAGTGTCTTAATTATCACATCATCAAGTAAATGTTTCAAGATTTTCGTAAACTGAGCACATCGTGCCTGAATTAAACCATCGTCAAGTAAAATGTTTTTCAGTGTTAGGCTTGTACATAACGATGAATGCTAACTAGAATGATCTAAATTATCAATCTTTTTCGAAAGTTTAGATAGGTGATAGGTTTTGTGAAGCGCCCCAAACTTTACCAGATGTGCTTTAATTTTTAAACTCTAGTGGTTTTTGTGCAATATGAAGTCCCTGATGGGGTTTTTTATCTTTTAAATTTCAAGTGGATTTTGGCCCAGAAATTCGAGGGGTTTCCTGAAACTTACCCTAATTTTAATATGATTTTTTCTCTATTGTCATGGATTTAAGATTTGAAATAAACCATTCCTTTTCAAACTAGGAGATTGATGAAGATAGGTTTCTAAATGGCACGTTCAAGCCTTATCTTTAGCTAGATCTATAGTTTTTTGAGACCATGTGAGAAACCAAAAAATAAAAAAATAAAAATTACATAACTAGTATGCTCATTTGATCCAATCAATTTGATTTTTGTATACTAGAAGTATGGTGCACATGCGTTGCACGTATACGCATTTTCATGTTAAACTTTTCTTGGGTACGTAATATTTTGAACTGAAAAAATTTATGATGACGGGAAACTAAAGGGTAATTTTATGATACTAAATATTCTTTATTTTTGTTTGGAATATATATTATTTTTTTCCAAAACATAGAGGGTACTTAATAAATTTATAGATAATTCTTTTATGTAGAACTTTAGCTTTTTTAACTTCACTATAATTTTTAGAGGAACTAAATTTTCTTTTGAACTAAAGCTCCTGAACAATTTCTTGATTTATATCTTTTAGAATTCAAAGTAAATTTTTCTTAATTTTTTAATTAATTAAATTGTTACATAAAATTAATGTGTCCTGTTTATAAAGGGTTTAATATAAATTTATCGAATTGAAAACAGTAACATTTAATTGTGATGCAGATTAAATTCTCTCAAGGGGAGTAATCTTTTGAAATATTTACTGAGAGAAACTGTACCGAGATACTGAAACTAAAAAATGCAAAAAAACTGCATGTTTTTCGGTAACTTGACATATTACACTCTCATTTATTTGTTCTGGGCATTTCTCACTTCTCAACTTATTTATAAGCGCTCAGCACCCTCTATTTATTGCTATGAACCAATCCACACAATTAATCTCTATATTTAAATTTCATAAAAAAAGATTTTTCTTGAAACTAAACCTTCTGAACAATTTATTTATTTAAAATTCTTAGACTTCCAAGTTATTGATTCTTGAATGTTTAATTATATACCGTTTTGAATATAAAAGTAATGTTACATGTTTATAAAGGGTTTACTATAAATTTGTAGAATTGGAAATAGTGACGTTTAGTCATGGTGTAGATTAAGCTCACTGTAGGTAAGTAATCATCTTTCATGTCTATCGGACTATCGAGAACTGTACTAAGCTATTAAAAACTAAAAAAAGCAAAATCCATTCGTTTTTAGGTAACTTATAGATTATCTCTCATTTATCTTGCTTAATACTATCCTCCGGTAATCTTATTGTCACGCCCCGGTTGCAAAGTGTAATAACTTGGAATATGATTCAGCCGGCAATGTAATCATTCGACCACATTCATGCCTCTAGATCATCCTGTATATCGATATAAAGCCAAAATTACACCATAAAGCATGTAACTAAGATAATAAAAGAAATGTATCGATGAAAAAAATCTCGAAAAGGACTAAGTCCAAATAGGAGTTTCACAACTATCCACAATGGGAAAGAGCAAAAAAATAATAATATCATAGTTTAGAAAATGTCACATGTGACTTAATAAAAAGTCTAAACAAAATAACTATCTAAACCAACTGAATTGGAGAACTAATAGAATAAATGGTGATCATTGCCGCTGATTCTGCTCCTTGAAATACTCTCGGTCCTGCGAAGAAAGAACGGTCCCTGAGTCTGGGCAACACAAACCCCAGGGGAGTCAGAAAACTACCAACAAGCATGTAAAATAAAAAAATTGTGCGCGTGCAAGTGTATATGGTAGGTATAAAAAAAGAGATGAAATCTAAATTAAAGGTGACTAAAAGAAATGCTACTATTAGATATTAAGAATAAGTTTATCACAAGGCATACAAGCATATTATTATTATTATTTTACATGTTATTTGAATTAGAGAAGAATAGTATCATGTATATAAATTGGGTTCCCGTAAACCGTCCCAGGAACACGGCTTCAAATCAGGATTGGCCCTTTGCCCTTATATAACTCTGGATATCAAGGATACGCATGAGCCCGCTTATATACACGTTATATTCTCCGTCTAATTCCCATTTATAAACCCCATATTTATCTATTTATTTTAAGTGGTTGTGCATGAAATATTATTCACTAATCACAAACTTACCGTGGAACGACTTCCGTAAAATTTATGAAAAATAACCGTGACCCAAAACATGTCCAATCAAGATGGGTGCATCGTCTAGTCAATGCTATTATAATAATAGTAATAATCAAGAGAAACTCTTCACATCGGGATATCGATGTGGAGTATATAGTCATGCTATGATAACACATTTATGAATCATATTTTGACGGAAGTCGTCTTCATGCACAATCAACCCTATTAAATATCACTAAGTGATTAAACATAGCATCAAGTGATCCAACAAGCATCAAGAGATCAAACAATATCATCATTCATCTTAACAAAAGGAAAAAAAATTAACATAATTGTTTGTGTCAAAGCGGCCCAAACGGGTTTGATTTAACAGCATAGAAATCTACAAAATTGGTTTTAGTAAGCAAAAGGTCCATACGGGTCTGAAATTTGAGTTTTAAACCCAAACGGGTCTAGTATTTTGAGTTATAAACCCAACCGGATCTGAAAATTTGAGTTTTAGACCCGTCCAAACGGGTCTAGTATTTTGAGTTATAAACCTAACCGGGTCTGAAAATTTGTGTTTTAGACCCAAACGGGTCTAGTATTTTGAAAATTTGATATTGGATCCTAATCGGGTTTGAGTTCACAACAGCCCAAATAGCTTTTGAAGAAAAATGAAGGGCAAAGGATTTGAACCTAAGACCTAAGAGCTAATAACCAAGCCCCTTAACCACTATACCTAAAATAATAATAATAATAATAAGTTTATTCCCCGAATAAGGGAATTTAACAGAAAAGCATATCATAATTACAAGCATTTTAACAATGCATGGACACCTAAAGAAAGTATAACTAAGATGCCCTACAACAAGCCATATCCACATGAATTGATACACGTGGAGGAAACTAAACATCAAGAGAAATTCCCTAAATAGTATAAATAACAAATTTAAAGTTTGAGAAATTTAAATTTATTATTGGGGAAAAAATAATCCTCATGTTATAACCAAAATAGTCTCATGAATTAAACATATATTTAAACCATCATCAACACATAAAGATTCTAATCAACTAGAAGCATAACATGCTAGCACTATCTACCAAACATCTATAATTTCACAAGCTATGAAAGGATTTATAAAGATGAAACTTTTTGAAAAGAAAAGGGAAGGAAAAAAAAGAAAAATATGCTTTACCGTTTTGTGTCGAAATAGAACTCCAACCAAAGATCTTTCACTCGCCTCCTAAGATGTAGTCGTTGCCCCTCTTTTCTTCCCCTTTTTTTTATTTTCGTGAGTTTCTCATATGGTAAAGAAAAGAAAAAGGTTTAAAGGATATATACTTGTTGAGGATAGACTTGGTGGTTAGAGATTTTGTAGGATATGAGCGATTTTATTCTTAAGATTTCAAATTTGATTTTTATGAAACGTGGTATCATGGCAAAAAGAAAAAAAAATAGTTTTCTTATCCACGTTCTCTCTCTCTCTCTCTCTCTCTCTCTCTCTCTCTCTCTCTCTCTCT
>BQKN01065410.1:1084988-1106226 GCA_022839385.1 Asparagus kiusianus
AAGGTTAGTTTTTTTTAAATATATATATGTGTAAGTATATATAGTCTGAAAAAATGTGTAAATCAAGAAAACTTGAAAAAATATTTTCAACTCTAAGTTAAGCATGCAAAAATTTTATTATTTTTAATTAAAAATCTAAGGTAAGACTTAAGTAAGGTATACTAGTTGAAAAATCATTTCTTAAGAATTTTATTTGGAGTTATCATAAAAAGTGAACTTGAATATGTCACTAACTAAGAATTAGAAAATTTAAAATCTATCGATTTGATCAATTATTACTTAACTCTATTAATTTGGCAAGTGACAATCTTTTTTTTTAACAAAAAGAAAAATGCAACTAAAGAGGAAAATATGTATTTCTCACCCCCAGACCTAAATTTTGCATTATCCTCAATGCAAATTCGCTGAAGCACAAAGTAAAGCAGATAAAATTAAAGAACTTACAGTTGTTCGGTTGACAATGATGATAATGATTTGCAATTACTGTTAGTATGAGGGTGAAGAAATAAAAAAGTAAAATTGTAAGTAATTTTTTTATGTTACTTATTCAAATTTTTTTTTAAACAAAAGAACTTTTTTTTAAGAAACAAAAGAAAAATTAGTTTTTTTTACAGATAATGAGGTTCATGAAGAACCAACACCTCTTCCTCTCCGAGCGTAGAAAATTCTAAAAATGGTTTCAGACGTTGACCATTTATTTTAAAAATATTACCATTTTTAGGATTTTCTATCTCGACCTCCATGTGGAAAAACTTGTTTAACAAAAAATAGACCTATCCATCTTGATCTTAATTTTTTCAAAAAAGATATAATTTTGAATTGTACAATAAAACTTTCTGTCCTGTAGAGAATTTTTTTCGTAAAATTGATTTGTCATAAATTTTTTTTGTTTTCTCTTTGTAAATTTTTGAGTTTATGTATGCATCATTCCGAATTTCTTCCAACTCATTTATTTGGAGCAATCTGTTCTTACCTGCCGAGTCTGAGTCAAAATTTAGTTGTTTTATCGCCCACATTGCTCGATGCTCCAACTCCACTGGTAGGTGGCAAGCTTTCCCAAGCACTAATCTGTATGGTGACATCCCAAAATTGGCCTTGAAAGCTGTTCTATACGCTCACAGAGCATCACATAATTTTACAGACCAATCTTTTCTGTTATGATTAACTGTTTTTTCTAAGATTTGTTTGATCTGCCTGTTTATGACCTCTACTTGTCCACTGGTTTGGGGGTGATAAGGAGTTGACAATTTGTGTGTGATTGAATATTTCCTCATCAGAGCCTCGAAAGAACGGTTACAGAAATGTGTACCGTTATCACTGATGATCGCTCGAGGTACTCCAAACCGGGCAAAAATGTTCTCTTTCAAAAACTTAACAACGACCTTGTTGTTATTAGTTTTACAAGCTACCGCCTCAACCCATTTTGACATGTATTCAACGGCTACTAAAATGTAGACATTTCCAAAGGAATTTGGAAATGGTCCCATGAAATCGATTCCCCACAGATCAAAAAGTTCAACGGATAAGATGGGTTGTAGGGGCATCATATTTCTTCTAGTGACCTTCCCTAAAAGCTGACAGCGGTTACAGATTTTGCAAAACTCGAATGAATCCTTGAAGAGAGTGGGCCAATACAGCCCAGATTAGAGAACTTTTTCAGCTGTTTTTCTGGGACCAAAGTGGCCCCCACAGGCTTGCTCATGACAAAAGGATAGAACACTCCTAGTTTCTTCCGTGGGAACACACCTCCTAAAGATCTGATCAGGATAGTATTTGAACAGATATGGATCATCCCAGTAAAAGTATTTCACTTGGGAGAGAAAACGGGATTTATCCTGTTTGGACCAATGAGAAGGGATCTGGTTCATGACTATGTAGTTCACAATGTCAGCGAACCAGGGAACAGATTGGATTTCTAAGAGTTGTTCATCAGGGAAATGCTCATTGATAGGAACGGTTGATGTTGGTGCATTTGGGAGTCGAGAGAGGTGATCTGCTACGGGGTTCTCTGTTCCCCTTCTGTTAAGAATTTGAATGTCAAACTCTTGAAGAAGGAGAATCCATCTAATGAGCCGTGCTTTAGCATCCTTTTTGGTCAAAAGATACTTTAGTGCGGCATGACCAGTGAAAACTTTGGTTAAGGAACCAATGAGGTAGTGTTCGCGGGAAAAATCGTTGCTTTCTTCTTCATTGATTCCATTGCTATCTTGAATAACTTTTTTTTTTGTTACAAAGATCCGGTCTTTTTATAAGATCCGGTTACAATGAAAATCAGATAAAAGAAAAGAAAAATTACAACTTTCTCCTTTTGTATCGAACAAATCACGAGCTCCTGTTTTGCGGTCGCTCGCTTGCGTGGGTTGCTTGCCTGCGTCGGGGTTTATCCGTGGACCACCGCGCGATCTAGATCCGGTCGGATCTACGCAGTACGATGGGTATTATTTTACGAAGGAAATAATAGCCCGGGGGGATTATTTCACCAAGGAAACAATTGCTCAAATCTCGGGATCAAAGACCAAGCTTTGATCCGGAGTATGCCTGCGTAGATCTGAGATCCGGTCCTCTCGAACTCTTGCCTTATTTGGCGTTGACGATCGCCGAGCACCAGATCTGGAAGAGCGAGTCCTCGAAGTCCCAAAGCTTGGATCTTTTTAAGTTCCGAGCCTTGAATCCAGCAGAGCTTCGCCTCTCCAAATTTTCTAACCTTTGAAAATGAACATAGCCCCTCCTATTTATAGGCTACCCTCACTGTGCCCGCGCACAGGTGGCCGACACACCGAGCCACCTTGAGGTGGCTCGGTTTTGGCCGAGCCCCTCAAGGTGTTGGGGTTTCCCGTCGTTTTCCGTTTTCCGGTTCTGTCCGTGATTTGGTTGTGTGGTTGATTTGTTCAGACTCGATTCGTTGACCTGATTTGGCAGTAAATCCGGTTCCTGATTTGGCAGTAAATCCGCTTCTGAGTTCGAGTCCGAAACTGATCTTGATTCGATCGTGATTCGTCCGAGTCTGCTCTTGGTTGGATGACTCGTTGATTCCTCAACCCGTTAGCTTGATTCCGCACGCGAGTGGATTCATTCCGTTGTTTGCGTGCGGTTCGTTAGCCTCGTAGCCTCGTTAATTCGTTTCGTCGCGTATCACTTGGCTTCGGTGTTGTGGACTAACGATCGTGTCTGCATACGTCGCCCGATGATCGGTTTGTCGAATCGGCGTCGTCGAGCTGTGTTAAGGGACCTATAGGTAGTTTTATACGCCTACAGATACCCCCTCCAAAGTATTTTAGCCTCGTTCTTTTATAGAAGAGTCTGGAATACTTTGGATATGATTGTCCCATCCTTCAATCGGTTATGACGGGATATTTGGAATGGCTTCTGTTCTTGATTCCTTCAGTCCTCCAGGCTATTCGGTGCTTTGTCGAATGTCTGTAAGGGTTCCGGTGCTGCATTTATTGTCTGACCGTCTGTCAGAATTTTGAACTTGAAGTCGATTCTCGATTTCCTGGCTTTTTAGCTCGAGTTGGCTGTTTCAACATGGAACTGACCATCGATTGTCGGTGTTGAATCTTCGTTTACAACGCGTTGTCCGGCGTTTGAGTTTCATTACGACGCGTTGTCCGGCGTCCATGACTCGTATTTATAGAATTTTTGGCAAATTCTCAGCCATCAACGGGTTTGATAAGCCTTTACCGACTACCGTTTGAGTCGGGCTAGCATGCGGATTGTTTAAGTCCGTTCCGCATGTGACGTTAAGCTAAAAGAGTTAACCCTTTTAGTGCTACGATATTGAATATGTAGACATCGTCTTTCTCCTGTGAAAAGACTAAACAGCAACGTGTATGAGACGTTGACTTAGGATTTTTGGTAAATCCTCAGCCTTCAACGGATTTGACGTGCTCTTACCGATTACCGTTTGAATCGGGCTTACATACGGATTGTTTTAATCCGTTCCGCATGTGACGTTGTGCTAAAGGAATGAACTCCTTTAGACTTTGTGCTATGATATTGAATACATAGACTTTACCATTTGCTACGGGAATAGACTACCCGGCGACGCGTGTTAGGCGTTGACTTTAGGATTTTTGGCTAACCCCCAGCCTTTAACAGATTTGATTAGCCTTTACCGACTACCGTTTGAGTCCGGCTAGCATGCAAATTATTTAAATCCGTTACGCATGTGACGTTGTGCTAACGGAATGAACTCCTTTAGACTCTTTGCTACGACTTTGAATACGTAGACTTCGCCATTGTTACGGGAATAGGCTACCCGGCAACGTGTATTAGACGCTGACTTATCCTTACTTAGGTTTCAGGATAAGATACCCCAGAATCGAACTTTGGTGTCTTTTTCTGCGGAGAAAGACTAAACCGGCGGCGCGTGTTAGGCGTCGGCATATCCTTTCTTAGGATCAAGGATAAAATTCCCCATGCGTGTAAGGTGTGGATTTTAGTGTTATTAATAACAACCTGCCACAATGTTGAATATGTGGGCGAGTGTTCTTTTTAGCGGTTAAGAACTAACCGGCAACGCGGGTTAGGCTCAGACTTATCCTTACTTAGGTTTCAGGATAAAATACCCCAGAATCGAACTCTGGTGTCTTCTTTTACGGATAAAGACTAAACCGGTAGCGCGTGTTAGGCACAGACTTATCCCTGCTTAGGATTCGGGATAAACTTCCTAAGATGGATCCTATATTCTTGGAAAAGGATTGGTGTGGGAAGGAAGAATTTTATATTCTATTCCCCGAACAAGGAAGGAAGAATTTTATATTCTATTCCTTGATTCTGGAAAGGAAAAAATTTATATTCTATTTCCAGTGCAAGAAAGAAACTAGAAGTGGGATCTCCACTCCGAGAATCCGGAAGATCTAAATAAGCTTACCTTTTATAGGATCGGTTATCTAGATGAGTTTTTCGTTTATCGAAATGAAATTTCAACTTTGGTTATAACCATGAAGAGGTTTAACCAAAGAGAAAAGAGGGGAGCTCTTTCGTTTATCGAAAGGAGGCTCTGAATTGAAAATAGGCCTCTTGTTCATGGAAAGAATCAAGAGGGGACATTGTTGGTGGTTTAGAACAGAAAGGCACTTTTGGTGGACTCACTGTCAATTGAAATTGATCAGTGAGGGATTTTGATAGTGAAAATGATTTTGGGTTATCCTCTAGAATATTAAGTGTAATATTCTTCAAGGAACTTTCCGATAAATGGGTTATCCTGAATGTACTAGAGATAGTATTTTTTCAGGAACTTCCCATTTATTGGCATTAACTGCCTGACGCCCTCTAAAGAAATAAGGCGATATGCGCCGTTTGAATAAACTGTGTCTATCACAAACGGTCCTTCCCATTTGGGTTCAAATTTACCTTTCTTCTTAGAATTGAGGATTATCGGTCGGCGAGCAGCGAGGACCAGATCTCCTTCCTTGAAGCTTCTCTGTCGGACTCTTTTGTTAAAAGCCCTAGATATTCTGGCTTGATAAAACTCAATGTGTTGTTGAGCTTCCAAACGCCTTTCATCTAACATTTTGAGTTCTTCGAGACGTTTTTGATGTTGTTCTTCGGTAGTCATCTCCGTTGCGAGAGCAATCCGAAGGGATGGGATTTGGATTTCCAACGGTAGCACAGCTTCACATCCGTATACCAACGAATACGGGGTGGCTCCCGTAGGTGTGCGTACGGTGGTGCGATAAGCCCAGAGTGCTTCACCGAGTTTATCGTCCCAGTCTCGTTTATTGGTCTTCACGAGCTTTGACAGGATCTTGATGATCGTCTTGTTAAAAGCTTCAGCTAGTCCATTCGCAGCGGGATAATAAGCTGTTGACGAAACATCTTGAATCTTGAATTTGTCACAGAACCTGACGAAAGCGTTGCTTATGAATTGTGGACCGTTGTCATGAATGATCCGCCTTGGCACGCCGTGTCGGTATATGACATGATGCTTGATGAAATTGATGATATTGTTCGTCTTCACTTCTTTAAGCGAAATTGCTTCAGCCCACTTTGAAAAGTAATCCGTGATTGCGAGAATAAATAGATCACCTTTGACTGAAGGGGGAAAAATAGGACCGACAATGTCCATACCCCATGTTTCGAACGGCCAAGACGTGGTTGACGTATGTAACCGCTTCGGTGGTTGGTGCATATAATTTGTATGCACTTGACAAGCGTGACATCCTCGGGCATATTCGATCACGTCACGAACCATTGTTAGCCAAAAATATCCCATTCTTCTGATTCGATCATACAGCTTGGGACCAGGCTGATGCGCACCGCATTCTCCTTCGTGTGCTTCCTTAAGAACTTCTTCTGCTTCTTTGTTCGAAAGGCATCGGAGTAGCAAATCGTCATACCCCGACGGTATAATATACGGGTCTCGGCATTATAGAAGAACCTTGGTGCTCTTCGGCGGATTGATTCCCTTTCTTTTACATCCTCTGGCAAAATACCATATTGGACGTAGTCAATGATGGGAAAACGCCAATCTCGGGACTCAGACCCGATTTGAGTTGAGTTCACCTCCTTAGCGTTTATGTTTCTATCATCTTCCTCTTCGATATCCATATTGTATATGGGTACGCAGAGTTGATGTGATCTTACTGTGACTAGCAGTTTAGTTTCGGGTGGCTGCGCAAGTGATACCGCTAGTGCTGCCAGTGCATCCGCATAAGCGTTCTGGAGACGAGGGATGTATTCAATAAAGAAATCTTCGAAAGAATCTGCCATTTTGACGGCCTCCTGGTGGTATGGGATCAGGTCTTGGTTCCTGACTTCATACTCTCCACGGACTTGGTTGACTATCAATTGAGAATCCCCAAAAGCTTCGAGATATTCAACCCCCAGCTCCTTGGCGAAACTGAGTCCAATGAGGAGCGCGTTGTACTCAGCTACGTTATTGGAACATGGATCTGTCAGAGAATATGCCCGAGGCATCACATGCTTCCCCGGGGAAACTAAGACAACTCCAACTCCGGAGGAGACTTTAGGACATCCGGGGGTTACTGCCTTATTAACTGCTCTCGAAGCACCATCAAAGTATAATTGCCATACTTGTTGGTGTGATATAGTATTAACCTCGTGGGTTTCATCCGGCAAATCATCATATACTTCTGCCGTATCTGTTGTCGGGCTTGCCGCTAAGAGATCACAAATCGCTTGTCCTTTGACCGACTTCTGCTGTTTGAAGTGCAAATCATACTGGGACAAGAGAAGGGCCCATTTTGCTAACCGCCAATTCATCGAACCCGGTTGCGTCATAAATACCCGTACTGGATTAACGTTAGAAATAACGTAAATCGTCTGTCCGACCAAGTAATGCCGCATCTTTTGTACTGCGAATACCAATGCGAGGCATTCTTTCTCAATCATCGGATATCGGGACTCGGCGCCTACCAAAGTCCGACTTAGGTAATAAACTGCCTGTTCGTGACCATTATCATCGTCTTGTGCTAATAAAGTACTTATCGAGTGGTTCATCGCCTTGATGTAAATCAAGAACGGTTTACCTGATTTTGGTGCGACAAGAACAGGAGGATTCGTCAGATATGTCTTGATATCTTCGAGTGCTTTTTGACAGGCATCGTCCCAAATAAATGACACATCTTTCTTGTTTAGCTTAGAGAATGGTTGGCACTTCCTAGAAAGATTTGAGATGAACCGCCGGATGTAAGCTAAACGCCCTTGCAATCCTCTGAGTTCTCTTAGATTTCTCGGGGGTTGCAATTCATGTATCGCTTTCACCTTGTCAGGATCAATATGTATGCCTTTAGTGGTGATGACGAATCCAAGGAATTTTCCGCTGGACATTCCAAGGAAGGATTTAGTGGGATTCATCTTCAATTGATGACTCCGCATGAGATCGAACATCGTCTTCAAGTCCTTGATGTGATCTTCTTTGTTACGGCTTTTTACAACCAAATCATCAACGTAACACTCGACTATTTTCCTGAGATGTTCTTGGAAAATCTTAGTCATTGCTCGCTGGTATGTGGCGCCTGCATTCTTTAGACCGAAAGGCATCACTGTGTAGCAAAAGACACCAAGGGGCGTTCTGAATGCTGTATGCTTCTCGTCATCGGGGTGCATCTTGATTTGGTTATATCCCGAAAAACCATCCATAAAAGACATTCTCTCGAATCCGCATGTATTGTCGATAATGACATCCGTGATTGGGAGAGAAAGTCGTCTTTTGGACATGCCGCATTCAGGTCCCTGAAGTCAATACAAATCCTGATTTTACCGTTCTTCTTCATGACTGAAACGATATTGGCTAGCCAATCTGGATGTTGCTCCTCTCGGATAAATCCTGAATCGATCAACTTTTTAACCTTTGCCTCAATGGCTTCCATAATCTGCGGACGAAACCGTCTTTTCTGTTGCTTGACAGGTTTGGCATCCGACTTGATATCGAGGCGGTGCATTGCCACATTAGGGTTGAGCCCTGGCATATCTTTGTAGTTCCAAGCGAAGACGTCAATATACTCCCTGATGAGAGCAATTAACTCCTCCTTCTCATTTGGAGGAAGACTATCACTGACGAATATGGGCTTTGAGTTGGCCTCATCACCCATATTAATTTGGACTACTTCGTCTTCAGTGGGGGGTTCCCTCTGTTCAAACCTATCACCATACTGCATGTTCAGGTGATAAACCCATGGGTCTTCCCACGTTGGCATTTGATCGTCGTCCTCCATCGTAGATGGATCAGCTGTAGTCATGTTCGTCATTAGGGCTTTAAATACTTCCCCCAAACTTATATCGGAGTCCCATTCTGAGGAATTTGACAAGTACCCATCCTTAGCTTTGTTAGCAATTTGATCGATAATTTGCCAACCACATTCATCATCAGACGAGGAGACGTAGCCTAAGCCTCTTTTGTGACGGTAATAATCATCCGGTTTTCCTTTTGGTACATATGCTGCTTTGGCTGGAATTCGGGAACCTCGATCGAAGTATAAACCTTCTCCGAGTGCGAAATCATATCCCTGTTTTTCCATGAGCTTGCGCGCTTCCGGACTATACTTAGATAAATGTCGGCCAGGTTTGTCATCATTCTCCTCTTCCCTTAAGAAATGATCAGGTAATGGAAAGCCCTCTCCTTTACCGTAAACCACTTCTTTTTCGCTTCCTATTTTGGCAGGAATGATCAGGGTTGTTCCGAAAGAATGCTGGAGGTGTTTCTTTGTTACATAAGATGATCGGAGTGGCGTATGTAAATCGGGATTATCGTATAATCCCTTTATCGCATCATCAAGAGACAGTGAGTACTCTAAATCATCATTTATTTCGATATTGGCAAGTTTCTAGTTACAACTGCCATCTGACGATTGTTCATCGTCAAGATTGATTACAAAGGGTACAATGTCATTTAAAACAAAACCTCCATTGTAATCGAATCCGGCTTCGGAATCAGTTTCTTCTCCGCTGTCCGTACCCTGGACCGATGGTTCAGTATCGGATTCGTTACCATAAAGGAGAGAATCAGTAAAATAATTCTCAAACCCTTTAAATGGTTGCTTATCCGCGACCACCGTCCTGACCCTCCCCTCAGTGTCGACATATTTCAGACACTGATGTAGGGTAGAGGGAACTATAACGTTACTATGGATCCAAGGCCGACCCAATAGCAAGTTATATGATGTCTCGGCATCAATCACGTAATACGTGACCTCCGTCTTCAGATCACCCATCTGACATTTTATCCGGATCTTTCCCAAAGGCCTTGACCCGCTGGTGTTGAATCCGTAAATGACCGTGCCTGTAGACGCCAATTTGCTGACTGGAATGCCAAGGCTATGCATCAGGCGAAGCGGCATAATACTCACAGTGGAACCCGGATCCACTTGGATTCGGTTGACTTCGCTGGAGCTAATGTACCCGATGAAGTATAGGGGTCGATCATGATTCGAATTCTTCGTCTGCATGTCCTCTTTGGTGAAGGTAATACAGGGAAGGTTCTTAGCCGCTACATTGCATTGTTGAGCTAACAGTTCTGGCTCTTCAGGTGCCGGCTTGATCCGAGTGAGGAACGCTTCTGAATCGGCCAAGGCCTCTTGTAAGGCTTCCCTGCTCTCCTTGGACAACCACAGCAACTCATACAGCGTTATCCGTGCTGGGATATTGGCTAATTGAGCCATAATATCGAAAATACGCGGAGTTTTTGAGCTCTCCGGTTTATCTCTTCCAATCGGACAATTAAAACGAGACTGCTTCGGATTCTACACCTCTTGGGGTCTCTTTTCTTTCTGCTTATCCACCGGCTATCGTCGAGCCTTCTCAGCCGGTTTAGGAACTGCAATCACCCCCAGCTCTGTGAGAGTTTTGGTTGGTCTCCGTTTAGTCACCCCCTGCTCAGCTAACTGATCACTAGGTGATGGATAATTGAAGTGGTACTGGTTTCCGCTTCTGGTGGCGAAGACTTCTTGTTCTTCTTCGGAGAGCGGGAAGGTAGGAGCTTCATTACCATCCTCTTCGAAGATTGCAGACGTAGCATTGCAGGCTTTGCCTTTCCCCTTTCTTTTCGAGGAGGTCGCTCACTACTCATCTTCAATGAGATCCGGATGAACCCAGAGGATTTCACCGTTTGGGGCTGTGTGTGGCATAAGTCCCTTTTGGCGCTGTCCGTGTGGGTCATCATTCACCGTCTTCATTCCCACTTTGGTGACGCGTTTCGGCTCGAACCATGTTATGGGCACCGATCCAAAGCTGATTGACACTGCGTTTGCTCCTACATTCTTGGCAGGCTTCGGGGTTATGACGCCCACATCAATTAACGCCTGGATCTTGTCCTTGAGGTGGTAGCATGACCTCGTAGGGTGATGGACCGCTCTATGGTACGCGCAGTACTTCGGATCCGTCACTTTGCTGGCCCCTTCTTGATCTACGATCGCCGGCAGCTGGATTTTATTGTTCTCCAACAAGTACTTGAAGATGCCGGGAACTTCATCATCCTTGAAGGAGTAAACTTTGGGAAACCTTGGCTCCAAAGATTTCTGCTTCTGAGGCCGTTGTTGCCGCTGCTACTGTTGCTGAGGTTGCAATTGAAAGGTTTGATTAGCATCAACTGCATTAGCATGTGCCTTACCTTTCCCCCTCGGGTTGAAATTCTGCGTTGGAGCATTCGTCGCTTGTTGGCCTCTCTCCGCCTTCTTTCTCCTGAGGAATCGTTCAGCTTGCTCCCCTCGGACCTTCAGATCCTTCCACGTTTTGGACGGTGCTGTCCCCATTGCTTCCAACACGTCCAGTGAAAGATTGTTGTGGCAGGTCTGGAGGATGAACTCCTCAGTGATCGGGTCCCGGCAATTCATCGCCTTGTTCCGGAACCTTTTGACGAAGGTGTCGACTAACTCCCCGTCCTTCTGCTTCTCATCGAGCAATGATCCGATAGATATCTCGGTGTCATCGTCGAAGAAATTTGTGAGGAACTTAGTCTCCATGTCGTCCCAGCTGTTCACGCTACCTGGCTTGAGGCGGCGATACCAATCAAAAGCGGCTCTGCGAAGAGTGCCAACGAATGACCGCACCATCAGAGGTTCGTTACCAGAAATAACCCCCAAGTGTGATTTGAAGTAAATCACGTGCTGTGTGGGTGAACCCTTCCCATCAAACGGTGTGAAGTTGATTAGGTTGAACTTCACCGGATATGGAATTGATTCCCATTCTCTTGGGTATGGACAAGGAATGCCCGTTTTCTTCACCTCTTGAGCAGAAATCAACGTATTGATCTTGCTTTTGAGGTTTTTGATTTTCAGACTTTCACCCGAGTTTTCGTCAGCACGATTCTAAGGTGGAAGCGTGGCGTTGTGACTAGCATCCTCATTACCACCCCCTGCATTGACAGGCGGATTATTGGCATTGCGAGCTTTGTCCGTATCCGTGTGCTCATCTTCCTGAATAACCTGGTTACGACGGCTTGGTTCGCCTTGCCGGTTCGTCAGTGCCTGGATTTGTTGCTCATGCATTTCTCTCATATTCTGCATGGTCATCTGCATTTCGAACCTGAAGCTCTCTTGTTGTTTGGCCATGGCTTCTTCGAGCATCTTGGCCACTTGTTCCGCGCTTATCATGAATGACTCGCGGGGTTGTCCTTCGCTGGATACGGTATTGTCTGACGCAATTGCAGAGCCAGCATCTGATTCTTCATCTCCCGAAGGTAATCTTGTCCGAACCCTACCATACGTTGCATGAATAATATCTCCGGACTGCAGACGAGTTACACGATGGGGCACCTCTGGAATCACCTCGGGGTTGTCCTGAGCCGATGTTCTCTTGCTGGTCATATTGGCGGTGACCCTCGGAAATTCTCCATCACCGACCACCGTTCTTCTTTGCCGGAAACGCCTATGCCTTGGTTTTGGCATTTCGGTACTAAGCCTTTCGAACACTGAAACTCTCTCGGGGACTGCCTTGATGCAGTTACACTCAGACAGTACCGCCCGAATGAGCTTTGAACAAGGGCACTGAGTTTCTAGCCTTCGAGGACTTCTCTTCCTGGCTTTGCTCGTACCCCCAGCACGATAGTACAACTCGTCCGTTTGAAAGTCGGAGCAACCTATCGTGTGTTGGCACGATTTCTCAGGTATAACACAATCATCATCAGACGATAACGTTTCCGTCTGAGAGCGAACTACCTTCTTCGGGCTTTCGAGAGTCACGCGCCTCGAAACGCGCCTTTGTGGGCGTGAATTCTCAATGGGCTCCTGAACTTCAATGCGCAAAGTAGTACGCTTGGATGCCATGATTTCTTTGTCATGTTGAGGGTTACGGTGACCCCCAGCATGTTGATTCGTTCGGGGTTTCTTCATTAGGACCAAACGTTCCTGAATTGGAGCTTTGCTTTGCTTCTCGGGAAGTGGACCGAGGTGCTCCAAGACTAACTTCCTTCTTTGGGATGGTCCCGCGGGATCTCCCGGAGCAGTTGTGGAAATCATCGGCGATTTGGGTTGGTTCACCAGAGGTTGAACTTTCGCAGGCTGCAGTTGTTGTTCCTTAGTCTGAATCGCCGCTTCAGACTTCGGCCTCCAAACTTTGCGGCTTCTTGGCCACCTCTTTCTGCAGCTTTCTACGGGCTTCCTCGACTTGAGCCCGTGCCTGCGCTGATAGTGCGCGGCGCTTGCGAATGCGCTCCTCCAGCGTCGAACGATTCCATTTGACACGGACCCATTCGTTCGTTGGCGGTTTGGAAGAGCCACCGTTTATCTGTTGTTGAAGCTGTTTGCCTCTCTTGTTCTTCAGATCCGCGTTGTAACGGATCCCGTCAACTGACTCTATGGCCTTTGCGAATTGTTTCGCAAGGCGTTGACGTTACCTTTGGCGGGCTCTCTTCGAGAGAGTCACCACGCCTCTGCGGCAGAAGGGTTGGCCAGAGCAGATCCGACCTGGTTGGGAATTGGAGGAATCTCACCCGATGCGACTTTGGCATCCAGCGGGGCGAGATCTTCGTTGGTGTTTTCAACATCTTCGTACCAACGAGCTTTTCTCCTGGCGGAGAACTTCTTGGACTTACGGGGGGAGGTTGATCCGGACGAGGACGACAGGTACTCCTCGAACTTCTGTTGGTCGAACTCGTATTCGACCTCCTCCACGACCGGGATCGAGATCCGCGGCTGCGACGCTCCGATCTCGGCAGCGAGATCGGCGGCTCCCACTGTGGTCGCCAGATTGTTCACGGGAAAAATCGTTGCTTTCTTCTTCATTGATTCCATTGCTATCTTGAATAACTTTTTTTTTGTTACAAAGATCCGGTCTTTTTATAAGATCCGGTTACAATGAAAATCAGATAAAAGAAAAGAAAAATTACAACTTTCTCCTTTTGTATCGAACAAATCACGAGCTCCTGTTTTGCGGTCGCTCGCTTGCGTGGGTTGCTTGCCTGCGCCGGGGTTTATCCGTGGACCACCACGCGATCTAGATCCGGTCGGATCTACGCAGTACGACGGGTATTATTTCACGAAGGAAATAATAGCCGGGGGGGTTATTTCACCAAGGAAACAATCGCCCAAATCTCAGGATCAAAGACCAAGCTTTGATCCGGAGTATGCCTGCGTAGATCTGAGATCTGGTCCTCTCGAACTCTTGCCTTATTTGGCGTTGACGATCGCCGAGCACCAGATCTGGAAGAGCGAGTCCTCGAAGTCCCAAAGCTTGGATCTTTTTAAGTTCTGAGCCTTGAATCCAGCAGAGCTTCGCCTCTCCAAATTTTCCAACCTTTGAAAATGAACATAGCCCCTCCTATTTATAGGCTACCCTCACTGTGCCCGCGCACAGGTGGCCGACACACCGAACCACCTTGAGGTGGCTCGGCCACCGAGCCACCTCAGGGTGGCTCGGCATTGGCCGAGCCACCTTGAGGTGGCTCGGCCATCGAGCCACCTCAGGGTGGCTCGGCTTTGGCCGAGACACCTTGAGGTGGCTCGGTTTTGGCCGAGCCCCTCAAGGTGTTGGGGTTTCCCGTCGTTTTTCGTTTTCTGGTTCTGTCCGTGATTTGGTTGTGTGGTTGATTTGTTCGGACTTGATTCGTTGACCTGATTTGGCAGTAAATCTGGTTCCTGATTTGGCAGTAAATCCGCTTCTGAGTTCGAGTCCGAAACTGATCTTGATTCGATCGTGATTCGTCCGAGTCTGCTCTTGGTTGGATGACTCGTTGATTCCTCAACCCGTTAGCTTGATTCCGCACGCGAGTGGATTCATTCCGTTGTTTGCGTGCGGTTCGTTAGCCTCATAGCCTCGTTAATTCGTTTCGTCGCGTATCACTTAGCTTCGGTGTTGTGGACTAACGATCGTGTCTGCATACGTCGCCCGATGGTCGGTTTGTCGAATCGGCGTCGTCAAGCTGTGTTAAGGGACCTATAGGCAGTTTTATACGCCTACAGGTAGGACCTGAATTTTTCTAAGGCAAAGACTACAGCTAAAAACTCTTTCTCTGTGACAGAGTAGTTTTGCTGGGCATCATTCAGAGTCCTACTGGCGTAGTAGATCACATGCGGTTTTCCATCAAACCGTTGTCCTAAAACAGCACCAATCGCAGAATCGAATGCATCACACATCAGTTCGAATGGTAAGGTCCAATCCGGTGCATGAATGATAGGAGCTGTGGTTAGCTCCTTTTTCAGATATTCAAAGGCTTTGAGACAGTCGGGAGAGAAGACAAATGATGTATCCTTGGCTAAGAGATTGGTCAAGGGTCTAGCAATTTTGCTAAAATCCTTGATGAAACGTCGGTAAAAACCAGCATGACCAAGAAACGATCTGACATCTTTGACTGTTTTGGGAGGAGGGAGATTGGAAATGAGATCTACCTTAGCTTTGTCCACTTCGATTCCCCTATTCGAAACTACATGTCCTAAGACAATGCCTTGTTTGACCATGAAATGACATTTCTCCCAATTGAGAGTCAGATTTTTCTCCCTACACCGTTCTAGAACCAGTTTAAGATGATGCAAACATTGGGAAAATGTGTCACCAAAAATAAAAAAGTCATCCATGAAAATTTTAAGAAATCGCTCTATCATGTCGGAAAAAATACTGATCATGCAACGTTGGAATGTGGCCGGTACGTTGTACAGGCCAAAAGGCATGCGTCGGTATGCGAATGTTCCATACGGGCACGTGAAGGTGGTTTTCTCCTGATCTTCGGGAGCGATAGGGATTTGATTGTAACCTGAATATCCATCCAGGAAACAGTAGAACTCGTGTCCTGCTAAACGCTCTAACATTTGGTCAATGAAGGGAAGAGGGAAGTGATCTTTCCGAGTGGCTAAGTCGAGTTTTCGGTAGTCAATACAGACTCGCCATCCAGTTTGGATCCGAGTGAAAATCAGCTCATTAGCCTCATTTTGGATCACGGTGATCCCAGATTTCTTTGGAACAACTTGGAATAGTCTTACCCATGAACTATCAGAAATAGGATAAATGATCCCATGATCGAGACATTTCAGAATGTCTTTCCTAACGGCTTCTTTCATCACTGGGTTTAACCTACGTTGAGCATCTCTAGTAGGTTTGGCATCAACTATCAAATGGATTCGGTGTTGAACAATGGTTGGACTAATCCCTTTGATATCAGCCATGGTCCATCCAATGGCTTCCCTATTCTCTCTTAAAACAGCTAAGAGAGCTTCCTTTTGACTGGTAGTCAACTCAGAAGAAATGATAACTGGTAAAGACTCGTTCTCCCCTAAGTAGGCATACTCTAGATTTTCGGGTAGAGGTTTGAGCTCTAACTTAGGGGGTTCCTCCACAGATGGGCTAAGCTGGACTCGGGGTTCTATCTCTAAAGGTTCTCGTTGCCAGCCAACAGCAAAAACATGATTGATCAGCGGTTCTATCTCTAGTTCGTCATCAGAAAGCTCCTCAATCATTAAATCAGATGCATTTGAATCAGACTCACACTCTCCCTCTTGTTGTTCACTGGATATTCCTTGAATAAAATTCACTTCCATGGGTTCATCAGATGGATCACTAGGCTGTCTCCCTAAGTTAAAAATATTGAGGTCAACAGTCATATTCCCAAAAGATAGTTTCATCTAACCGGTTCTACAATTGATCAAAGCATTTGAGGTGGCTAAGAACGGTCTTCCTAGAATGACGGGGATTTGACTTTTGAGATTGGAAACGGGCTGCGTTTCCAAGACAATAAAATCAACTGGGAAAATGAACTCTCCAACTTTGATCAGAACATCCTCTACTTCTCCTTTGGGAATTTTTACAGATCTATCAGCTAACTGTAGAGTGCATCTTGTCGGTTTAAGTTCTCCTACACCTAGCTGTTGATAGACTGAATAAGGAAGGAGGTTGACGCTGGCTCCCAAGTCTAGAAGTGCCTTATCAATGTGAGTGTTACCTATGACGCAAGAAATTGTGGGACAACCAGGGTCCTTGTATTTCAACGGCATGGGTTTCGAAAAAATTTCACTGAAGTTGGCAGCTAAGAAGACTTTCTTAGGGACATTGGTGGTTCTTTTCTTAGTGCATAAGTCCTTCAAGAACTTTGCATAAGAGGGGATTTGTTCGATTGCATCTAGGAGAGGGATGTTGATCTTGACCTATTTAAACATATCTAGGATTTTCTCAACCTGCGGGGAGTTTTTCCTAGGTTTGAGTCTATCTGGAAAGGGGGCAATGGGCCTATACCTATCTAGATCAGGCTCAATTTCAAGATCAGCGTTTTGGTTATCGGAAGGAATTGCTTTATCGGAAGGAGTGTTTTGAATGGGAGAAGGGGTTTGATCTGGTGGCATTCTAACTTGATTGTCTACTTGTTTTCCTGATCTCAGAGTGTGAATTGCATTCAATTGAGCTGGATTGTTGGAACTGGATCCAGTGTCTTTAGGGTTTGCAACAGGTTGACTAGGAAATTTTCCTTTTCTCTCTCACTCACGGTAGCGGCTAATTGCCCAAGTTAGGTTTCTAACCGGGCTATGGCTTGTGTGTTCGAGTTGAGCACTTGGCCGGTGGTTTGCATGAATGAATTTAGAGTGGTGGATGATTGGGTCAACATGTTGGTAGTTTGTGTAGAAGCTTTGATCATAGCTTCTAAACCCTTTTCTAAGACACTCAAACGTTTGTCATGATTGGAATTTGATTGATTTGTGGGCTGGTGAGGATTAGAATGTTGGTTTGGAAAAGGTGGGTTAGAAAAATTGTTCGGTGTATTGAACGGGACAGTGTTTCCCCTCGGGAATTATTGGTTCGACGCGGGAATGAAGTTTTGGTTTCCATAAGAATTTCCTTGGTTCCAAGCAAAGTTGGGATGATTTCTCTAACCTGGATTATAGGTTGGAGAAAATGAATCATTTCTAGAGCGCTGGAATGCAGCGTTCATCTGTTCTAAAGCATGGTTGTTTCCTAGAAGAGAACATTCCTCTGAAACGTGGGTAGGAGACTGACAGTTATGACATCCCAGGGCAGAAATATGATTGATTTGAGTCGGAGCTCGTTCCTTAACTTCTAAGACTTCTAACCTCCACAAAATCGTCGCCATCTTCACTTCAGACGCAATGTTTGACTCTAAGAAAAAACCACTAGACTTAGATTGGGAAATAGATGAAACCCTATCATCACAGTTTTCCCACTGCATTGTTTTCTCGGATAAACTCTCTAGAAATTCCCAAGCTTCATCTGCGTTTTTTCTCATAAAATCTCCCTGACACATCGATTCTAAAGATGTTTTTGAAGAATAGTCCAATCCTTTATATATGACTTGGCACAGTCGCCATTTTTCTAGACCGTGATGAGGACATTGGATTAAAAGATCTTTAAATCGGTCAAAGTATTTCCAGAATGGCTCTCCCGGGACAATTTTAAAATTCTGAATGCTGTTCCTAAGCTTTACCGTTTTGTGAATAGGAAAAAATTTCTTGAGAAAAACGGTGACAAATTCCTCCCAAGTTGAGATGGAATTTATCGGTAAGCTGTACAGCCATTTTTTAGCGTTGTCCTTAAGAGCAAATGGAATAAATCTAAGCTTAATCGCATCTTCGGTTAATTCTCTCATTTTAATCATAATACATACTTCCTCAAATTCCGAGATAAATATATATGCATCTTCTGTTTCATTACCAGAAATTTGGGAAGCATGTTTATGAAATACGGTCTAAGCTCGAAATTTGCTCCATTTACTTCGGGGAGTCTTATGCAAGATGGAATTATATTTCTGGTGGGGGTAACACATATCCTGAAGAACTGGTTGATTTGCCATTTCTTGGATTGGTTCAACACGGATTAAGCGATGAAAATTATCCCGAACCCAAATTTGCATACACCAAAACAAATATGTTTTTTTTTCTTTTTAAGGAAAGAAAAAAAAATTAGTTTTTTTTTCTTTTAAGGAAAGAAAGAAAATTAGTTTTTTTTATATGAAAAGATAAAGAAAAAGAAAAATCCTAACTAAAACAAATCAATGTAATCACTTTTCAATCAACTCTAACTCTAGAGTTTAGCCTAACTCCACTAGACCAGCTCCTAACCAAAAATTCCTATAGTGAAAAGATCAAAGTTTTACCCAGGTAGTTAGCCAGGTAAGGATAGTACTAGAGGGTGATCAAAGATCAATTAAGTACCTCTTTCCTTGCGGAGCGCTTTACGCAACCCCTAAACCTTACATTAGACACCAACTATTCTGAGAAAACTTAAACCGTTCACTTAAGGGTTTCTTGTTCCTTATTGAGCTCGAATCCTTAGGGGCCAACGTCTAATGAGGTTTAGAAGGCTTGTGTTTGTGAAGTGAGGAATTAGTGATTTGTGGGCTAAGGAAAGGGTGATGAAATCCCTTACCTTATCTTGATTGGGGTTTTGCCCTTAAGAATATTTTAAGTGTGTGCCAAATCAAGTGCAACAATCACTTTGGTGAATTCCTACACTATATGAAATGCAACCCTAGAAATTAAAAGCAACTAAAAAGGATGATAAAAGAAAATCTTTTTTTAATTATGGTCAACAACAATCAAATGTGAGAAGGGGGAAAATTGTTTGAGTTTATTATCTTGTTAGTTAATATATAAGTGAAAGATGGATTTTATTATGGTCAACAAAAATAAAATCTTTTTTTTAAATCCTAATTGTCTCTAATTGTGAAGCTAGCTAAAGAGGGTGGAATTGAAAACTAGAAGAAAGACTTACCCGAAAGCAATGCTCCAAATTCTTGATCTTCAATCCAAGATTTTCAAGCTCCAAGTGGTTCCTTCACAAGAAAAATACACAAGTTAAAGAACCAAATTAATAAAATCCTATTTTAGCACCTTCCCCGGCAACGGCGCCAAAAACTTGATGCGGCATAATTATGTACCAAAATTGCAAGTGCACAATTTATCAAGTTATAGTATAAAAAAAATATCGATCCCACGAGGAAGGTGATTTTAAGAGATTATTAGAAATGATTCTTATGTTTTGTGCGTGACAATTAGGAATAAAGAATAAGTGTGATTTTGTTGAGTGATTGTTATGAATATATGCAAAAGATAATAAATTGAATTTTAGAGGAGAGAATGAAGAATCAAATAATAAATGAAATCACAAGGCAAGAAAGAAGAATGAATAAAATCAAGAAATAAACCAAGAATGAAAAAAATTTTAAGAAAGTTAAGATGAAGGATTCAAAAGAGGTAAGAAATCTAGAATATAATCCACTAACCAATTTTAATGACAAAATACAAACTATTCTCTTTTTATCATATTTTAACTTAGATTTATTAAGCATAGATTATCAAACCATTTAAGGAATGTGTAACCTATCAAATTATCATCAAAGTTAAAATTACTATTCATGATAAGAACAACAACATGATAATAATCCTAGAATTCATAAGCATAACCTATCAAACCATTTAAGATAAGCATAGATTATCAAATTCTTCTTCTACCGATTAGTTTTCTAGTTGATTATCCTAAACATGAACATTTTAAGTGCAAGAGAATAATTCATACAATGTAAAGGAAATTAGATTAGTTTCATATAATTCTAAACTTCCTACAAGAATTAAATTCACATCTTTAAGAAATAAAAACAAGAAAAAGAACTAATTACAAAAATAAAAAGAAAAGAAAAATCTAAACTATGAACAAGAAATAAATCTAACTACAAAGAATAAAAATCTAAACTACAAAATAAATTACAAAGATTAAATGCGAGAAAATAAATCTATTCTACAAATTAAAGTGCAAAAAGAAATAAAAAGACAAGAAAATAAATCTACACTACAAGCATGAATTTAAATCTAACTAATAAGCAATAATAAAGAAATTACTAAAAAGAAATAAAAGAGAAAAGAAATGCAAACCTTCAATTTTCTCTTCATCTCCATCCTCATCATTCAACAAAGAGGAGAAAGAACAAATATAAAGAGGGAAAAATTATTATTATTAATTACAACTAAAGTTATAATTTTTGGAAGACCTTCTCAATTAAGAGTAGCCCTACTCTCCAAAAGGAGTTTATAAAATTTTTCACACCCTCAACCCCTCACTCTCTACCCCTATTTATAGTAATCTTCAATGAATATGAGCTATTGGATTTGTCTTGAGCCCCAAGCAACAATCTTCACCTTTGAATTTGCTTTTTATTCTTCTCTAGCCCAACATTCATTTGATTTTCCAAGGCCCAATCTTCATTTGATGAACATTGCAAGTCCGGTTTTGATTGCAGCAACTAAGTTCATATTTCATTTGATTTTCTTGTGAAAATCCAAGCAAGTCCGGCCCATTATAGTTTCATTTGTTTTTGGCCCATGTAATGAAAGTTCATGCATGTTAAAAG
>BQKN01065411.1:0-11450 GCA_022839385.1 Asparagus kiusianus
GAGTAGGTTGGGCCACTTGGGTTCGTTGGATTAATCGAACCCAACAAACAGTCCATAAATTTTCATTATTATATCATTTAGTTTTTAAAAGAAATTGGATAAATTAATACCTTTCCCCACTTCACGTTCTCTCAGGAGAATACCACCTTGATCTTATTGTACGCTATGGCGCCGTCCCAGTGATTGTCCCCCGTGTTTCTGGCATCCACACCCTACTCGAGAGCTTCGAGCCAATCCACGGCGTCCTCCTCTGTGAAGGCGAGGATGTGGACCCCTCCCTCTATGATGTCTCTGGCTCCGAATTGTCTCCTGATGAACTTGAACACGTACGAAGCTTGCACACCAGTGATACTGTGATCGATCATGAAAAGGACTCTATTGAGTTGAGACTCACAAGGCTCTGCCTTGAACGAACAGTTCCATTTTTAGGTAGTAAGTATAGTTATTTTCTTTTATAACATATTTTATTAAAGTTATTTTTCTCGTCACAGTTTCTTTTTCCCCATTGAATACAAATATTATCAGAACCAACCAACTTGAACGAGTGAAGTTGTTTGAATTTTGATATTTTCAAACCAGACCTCTATCCTTCCATGAATGGCAACCATTTAAGGTAGCATCGTTATTTCGTACAACATCATTCTTTCGTACAATTTTTCTTTGTTATAATTTTCTTTCCTTAGGAGAGTTATTCTTCGCAGGACTTTCTGTAGATAGATTATAATGTGCATATATCACTCTTTTCGCACTCTTTTCGCAATTCTTTTGTTCTATCAAAATAAGAAGAGCAATCTTTCCCACCTTTTGACAATAGGCATTTGTCGCGGCTCACAAGTCTTGAACGTCGCCAGTGGTGGTACACTGTATCAAGATGTAGAAAAGGAACTTGCAGGCAAAAGAAACAATGACATCAATACAATCAAACATATTGACTACAACAACTATGATGGGCATAGGCACAAAGTCAGTATCATCAAGAACACTCCACTACACCACTGGTTCAGTAAGTCATTAGAGGGCGAAGGTGAAAACATGGAGATCATGGTGAATAGTTATCACCATCAGGGGGTGAAGAGACTAGGGCCACGTTTCGTCCCTATGGCATTTGCGCCTGATGGACTCGTCGAAGGGTTCTATGATCCTGATGTTTATAACCCTGACGAGGGTAAGTTCATCGTAGGGTTGCAGTTTCATCCGGAGAGAATGAGGATGCCTGAAAACGATGAGTTTGATTATCCTGGGTGCCCGTTGGCGTATCAGGTAAATAAAAAACTAATTGTATTTGTATCCTTACATCTCTAAACAAACATATAACAATTAATTATCTCCTGCTTAGGAGTTTGTGAAGGCGGTAATATCCTACTGGAAGAAAACTAGTACATGCACAAATCCACGAAGCACTACTCCAAAGTTGGATCAAGAAATGGAAAAGAGAAGGAAAATTATAATCCAAAGCTTTTTCGTTGCAAAGGACATCTACACAGCCAAGTTCGATGTGCCATCATCGAAAGGATCAGAACATGAGGCAGGAGCAGAATTTGTGAAGGTAAATATCACTCTTTCTAAACTTTGTATATCTGGAGGGCCAGTGATAGAAAAATGTCTTTGTTTTTTGTCTCCTCAGTCAAGCACCGCATTGAGTTTGCAACAGGAGAAGAGGCTAAAGCAGATGGGGGCAACAGTGAGAAATGCCTCGAGCTACATGGAGGGAGTGAGGAAGAACGAGGAGAGGGGAATTGCTGCGCGAAATGTCATGGAGAGGATGTCGATAGAGCAGTTGTCTGAACTATTGTCTTTCTATCATATGATGGGGAAAATTTGTTCAGATGTGTTAAAGAGGAAAATTTCAGGTTCTCTTGATACTATGATGGAGCAGCAGCAGCAGTAGTATGTGCTGTTTTTGCCCCCCTTTCCTTGTGTTGTTAGTGTTTCTTGATTATTTTTTGAATTAAAAATATATGCAAGCAGCAGCAGTAATAGTGGTATGTGTTGTTTTTCCTACCTTTTCCTTGTGTTGTAAGTGATTCTTGATTTAAAAATATATGTAAGCAGTATATTGCATCTTTCATAGTTGCTCTGTTGGCTTGATTACGTGTAGATTGTGAGCTGAGGCATAAGCATTCAGGGTGGCTTGACAGAATATGAATTTAACCAGTAACGTAGACAGTGGCTGGTTGAAGAGGAGATATTGAAAGGAACTCTCAATTGCTACTCGAAAAGAACAAGAAATTTTAGGGAATCACAACTATTTTCTCATAATGAAACGACATGAATCAGTTTCCGGCATCACAGAATGGGTTGTATACTATAAGTCACTGTAATGTAGAAAATTGGCTTGATGAGAAGAGAAGATATTGAGAAGGATTTGCAACTATTTCTCAAGTTGAAATACCATGAGGATTTAACACAGTAGTTTCCGATATGGCAGAATATGCATTGAGTAACCATACTGTAATATAGACAACGAACTGATTGGAAGAGAGGGAATATTAACAGGTACACTTAAAAGAATAGGAAAAATGTGAAGGATCACAACTATTTCTAATGATAAAATGCCATAAGAATGTGAAGTAGCAGTTTCCAGTACAGTATTTCTATCAATACTCACATTGATGACTAAGAACAACTTTTGCTCACAGCCTCAGTAGGTTGGATATCGGTTGCCATCCAAGAAGCCATGGTCTCTTATTTGCTGGCAAAGAAAAATTTAGCTCGAACATCTCCTTGGTGACATTACCACCTTCACAAAATCCCACCAACCGAGCCACTATATCGGCACTCTCCTCAATATGAGCTTTATTCTCGGTGTCAGTCCAGAGCTTGTTTACCAATTGAAGCTTCCTCTGCTTTCCATCGAGGGGGACTTGCCATTTTCTGTATAAACGCTCTCTCTGTTCTTCAGTTAAGCGAGAGTTAACCCTTTTGGAAAGGAATTCTCTCTCTTGCCTCAGTGCTCTGATACTGTATTAAGAAGGAAGAGGGAAGGTAAACAAACAATGGTCAAGCAGTTATAAGTGGACACACTTACTAACATAATAGATTATCATGCATAAAGTTTGACAGATCGATCTCGGTTTCGAAAAAACTGGAGTATTTGGAGTGGTGAAGCAATGGAAAGTGAACACAATTATTAGCATAGATTAGCATGCAAAAAGGCTGAATACTCGATTTAGATTTAAAAAAAACTGAATTATCTGGAATGCACACTGAAGTAAAATAGCACATGAAGTATTTGGAATGGTGAAGCAATGGAAAGTAGACACACTTATAAGCATAGATTAGCATGCATAAAGGTTGACAGATCGATCTAGATTTTTTTTAAAATCTGAATTATTTGGAATGCACGCACATTGAAATAAAATAGTACATGAAAGAAATGCACATGACAATGAATAGAACAAGAAAGCTATTCTTCAAATGGTCACATTGTCTTCCACAAATTGCACCGACTGTCTGCTACTACCACCAAGAGCGATCTTCCAGTTACTCTGTTTTTCGCTCCATAACTAAGCCCTTCTGATAATTCACTTTGCTATTGTATTATAGATTGAGGAAATGCTTTTGAACTGTTTGCCTGGGAAACTTGTCGAATCTTTTTTTATTAATAGAGATTAAGGTATATTATACTATATAAGGTAGAAGTTTTCCACCATAGGAAGTAGGGGAAATTATCCATATTTGTAAACGTTTCCACAGTCGTATTTGTTAAAAGTCTTCTTCACAAGTGGATGAGTAAGAAGGCACCAGCTATGCATTTGCACTACGCAAGTTTTCTATATATGAGTTCGTAGATTTTGCATGATTTCTTGGGTCACCTTTTAACTAATTATTTTAGCCTGAGAACATGTATAAAATTGTCACCTTTTAACTAATTATTTAGCGTTGCTTCATATGTTTTTTTGACTAGCTGTAATCACTACTAAAATAGCTTAAATTGTAGTCATGCTGTAGTGATTATCTGAAAATTAGAAACTTATTTTGAGGAATCCATTAAAATCCGAAACGAATATGTCTGTTTCTATCATTCTATGCATGTTCTTCTTTTTTCAGCAGTAAGATACGTTTGAAAAATCCCTCATCATCTGATAAATTTCTAAGGATTTAGGTTAGGGTGCATGACTTTCGGGTCAACTTTAGATAGTAGATTGCTGGTGATAGTCGCTAACTCCTTAGTTGTTCATTGTTCAGAAACTATTCAATAAGCTAGAGTTATACTAAAGTATTGTAGAGTAATAGTGTTATCATACCTTGATGAGAGAGAAATAATGGTATCCTCTCCAGTATGAGCAGGGCTTGCATCTCCAACCTCTGAGAGGTGCTGTTGTAGCCAAGCCAACCTTCTAAGCTCCACCTCAATATATATCTGATCAGCTGGATCACCACGGAATAGCAAGTAGAATTGAGTTCTATGTATTATTGATACATGGCAAATATCCCATAGCTCAATGATCTTCTTCATCTGCTCATTAAAGATATTTCTCCATGTATCAGGGGACTTCTGCTGTTCAGAAGTATTCTCATCATCCTCTGATGCCTCATTCCCTACTGCTTCATTTGCTTCCAATTCCAACACCTAAAAAGATACAAAGAACGAGAAGCTTAACAACTTGTGACTGTATACATAGAAAGTTCGGAAAATATACATTAGAGGAAAGTATGAAATATATAAAAATCAATGCACAAATTAGCAATTTTTTACTGAATACTAGAAAAAGTTTCAGCAGTAAGCTGAGAACACATATTTCTGAAGTTTCTTAACCTTATTGTGTACTGCACATGAAAAAGAACGTGTCTGAACCACTACAGTAAAACAAGCAAACATCATTTTCCCTAAAAAATAATGATGTGATAATACTCTAAATTTCCCGGGAGCAATGAGAAAAACAGTGTAGCAAATGTTGACAAACGGCAATATTTTTACGAACTATCCAACTTGAGAAAGCCACAGGAACTAAATAAGAAAAATAGTTATATCACAACATCATACAAAGGAATCTAAGAAGAACTGCAGCACCCTAAGAAGTGAAGAGAAGATTAAGGATATACTTTTCAATACCTGGCATACTAGGAGCTGCTTCTGGTATTGAAGTTTGGCAACCCGTTCCTTGAGCTCAGTAACATATGCTTTTATACTTCTAACATTCTCCTCTGCTGCATTTTGGAACATCTTTTGCATCTTCCTCATGTTCACAGAGCTTGAACGCTGGTGGCAGGGTGTGCTTTCTCTTGATGAGATATCCCCAGCATCCTCCTTCTTTGTTGGAGTTGCTTTCTCGGAACACAACACAGCCTCATGGGATATGTTATCCTCAGGGGCCCTGTTCTCCACCTCAGATTCTAACACCTTTCGAGAAGATGAGAGAGGAGAACAAGGGGATCTTATAAGATTTGGCCGGTTTATGTTGGTGCTTAAATTCAACGGAAGCATCTTCTTCTTCTTGGATTGGTTCTTGGGGGATGACTTGGGAGCAGTCTCTTCTGACTGGAAATTACTAGGAAGGGACATCACTAGCTTGTCTATCGACTTCTGGACATTTTCCAACTGTTGCTCGAGATTAGCAATAGTGCTTCCTTGAGAATGGAGTCTTGTAATTTCTTCCTTAAGATTCGCACCAGGGTTCCGGCCACAATTCACATTTCCTACATCAACCTCCTTGGTTAGAGATCTAACTGTACGCATTTCTTTAATTTCAGCTTGAAGTTTAGCAATTGTTTCAGCAGCATCTTGGTTTCCTAGCCGGTGGCAGGCGACCTCCTTTTGTAAGACTTCTAATGCTCGGTTTGCTTCTTCCCCAAGCTGCTCTTGTAAATGTTCAAGTTTGCGAATCTCATGCATAAGCATGGTCGGTGCAGTGGATGACTGCCTCATTGGGTTTTTTGCTCGGTCTATAGCCCGAACAGATGGACCACAAAATGTGAGACATTTTGCCACTCGATGAGGTGACAATTCTGATGGATTTAACACCTAAAAAGGAATATATATATCAAATAAGATAGTTATATTCAGTAGAGGGAAAAAGCAAATTTCTGAAAAATAGTGAGCAAAGTTCTTACAGTCTGATCATCATTTACTTTCTTCTGCAGATTATCCAATTGTGATTTTGCAAGATCTCTCTCCCGCTTTAGTTCTTCCATTTCCATTTCCATCTGGTTTATCAACAAATAAACAATTACAAGTTGAAGCAGGATAACATTCACGTAGACTTGGCAACAAATAGATATAAATTGGCGACAGATGCGTATAACAAAATTTAACAGATGGAATTGTCCTAGTCCTATGTATCACATATTACTTATAAAATATATAAGAACATCAGATTGATTCTCTTCCAATATGGACAACTTCCCTATTTGACTTTCGTTTTTGACCAATCTTTCATTATTTTTATGATTACTACATTTTTCTACAGGTGATTGCAATTAAATTAACTAATCCAAGCACATAGTTCTCATTGGAATTAATCCAAACACTTGCACAGAATTAATCCAAACACTACCTTATTTTCACTTATTTCTATCTTGAATTAATTCTTTAATTCTTTTTTATTACTAGTTGGTCCCGTCAACTTTTGTGGCCATGAAGATGCCCATATCCACACCCAGATTCCAAAGTTCAAATCTTCTCTTTAAGTTTTACCTTCTTAATTTTCAACTCTTTCTCCATTAAAAGAGTCTCTGAACACAAAGATGATGATGGTTCTGGTGTACGCAACTCTGCTTCAAGTCTCGCAACTTCTTTTTGCAGGTGCTTAACTAATTGTTTGTCTGATACAACCTGATGAATTAAAACTCATGAGCTGCATAACATTGTCCCAAAAAGGAGAAAAGAAAGTGATAAAACAATAAATGGGAGACAGAAAGACTAATGCTTCTTAGTGTTTTACATACCATATTAACCTGTGCAGAGTTGGTGACTTCCTTTGCACATGTAGCAAAGAAGAGTGTGTTGCGGGATTGTTCTACGTGGCTGAGTGCGGGACTCATGGTACAAATAACTGCAGTCCTTGCATTTCCTCCAAGAGAGAATTGTAATATCCGTGTTAACTTTGAATCCCTGTACGGTACGTGCCCACTTCTTTTTCCAACACTGTAACAATTTAGAAAGTAAATCATCAGAAACCAAGTGCCATTAAACTTGTGTAATCTACGATCATAGTACAATTAATTAAATTAATATTAACTAAGAAATATACAACTTCTTTTGAAGGAGATAATTACTTAAAAGAAGATGAGTTAAAAAGTTGACAATATAATGTGTATCCTAATCCTAAGAAGACATTGAGGCGAGTTAACAAGGAAGGAACTTCCTCCTCAGTACATAAGAAGGAATTTCCTCGCCAGTATAGTGAAGGGAGCTATGGACCCACTTTATTTTCACAAGGGGGAAAAAGACTGTGTATCCCACTATCAGGTACAATAAAGTAAACTACTATTTTGTGTATACCACTCTTCATCTCATGTCAAATTCGCATGTTGCAAGGGACAACAATTTAGCATGATCTTATCATGCCAACCAATTGACTATCTTGTTATAAAAAAATATCAGAAAAAACTAGGGCCATATTCATCGTCATTATGTTTTGATAACCATGTTCATTGTTAGCTTTTCCCCTCATTTTTCTCATTATTAAGTATATGCGTTCTATTTCTCATAAGCATCCTTGATATTCTTGCTCTGCTTTGCTAGTTATCCTTCGCTAGTTGTTAGTAAATTGCTTATGCTCTAATATATTCATACATATCCGTGACTTTGTGAAAAGATTCTATTATAATATAATCATATATATTGGTGAAGCCTGGTGCCTATTCTACTTAATAAAGATATTTTTTTTGTTAAAAGATTTGTCTTCCAGAATAAATTTATATGGAATTATGTTTTGCCACCATGTTCAAGTTGTGTGCTATCTTCCAGAGTCATCATTTGTTAGTAGACCTACCTAACTGTTCCAGGTTTTGTTCATTGACACATTAGAGAGCCATTTGTTTTATGTTTCACAGTCATCACAACACTTAAAGGAATCAAGAAAGTGACCATATGTATAATTTGGCAGTGATAGTCTTTACTCCAATATAATCATTTATGCAAAACCCAACTAAAATAAATAATACATGATAAAATTGGTCCAATCTTTATATCAAGGCCAAACATGATTTTCTTTAGTTGTCTGACTTCTGGAACTTGAACCTTTTCTTTTGCCACCATGTTCAAGTTGTGTGCTATCTTCCAGAGTCATCATTTGTTAAAAGACCTACCTAACTGTTCCAGGTTATGTTCATTGACACAATAGAGAGCCATTTGTTTTATGTTTCACAGTCATCACTACACTTCAAGGAATCAAGAAAGTGACCATATGTATAATTTGGCAGAGATAATCTTTACTCCAATATAATCATTTATGCAAAACCCAACTAAAATAAATAATACATGATAAAATTGGTCCAAGCTTTATATCAAGGCCAAACATGATTTTCTTTAGTTGTCCAACTTCTGGAACTTGAACCTTTTGTTACTTTTGAGTTTCCTCTTGTTTGATCATTCATTGGACTGTTTGAGTCATTTTCATGGCCACAAAAGTTGACGGGACCAACTAGGAATAAATATGAAAGAGCTAGTACCCAAAGTAGATAGCTAATAAGAAGAGAGTTTAATGAAGTAAATGTATGTTTCTCTTGATCTGCCATCCTAGCTCCTACAAAAGCACCATTTCTCCCAGAACATAAGATGCTTCTCAGTATCAGTAATTGTTACTTTTTACAGCCAAAAAGCTACAACTTATCTTATTAATTTTAAATGATAGATGGTAAAGCATCCAACATTTCTGATGAACCAGAGTGTTAAAGCCTTCACAACATAGGGCGTATTGGTGAAATATGAACAATTATGCAAAGCCCTGACCTTAGCTTTCTAATAACAGTAGTAAGAGTCAACAAACTGCGATTTATATGGCAGCCTTCTTTCAGTCTGGCACCATCTGCATGAGTTTGGGAGGCCCTCTCACTCCCTGCAAGGTCCACCAAGTTCTGCAGAATATTGAAAATTCATCACTGATATATCAAAGTATAACATCATTAGGCCTTAAGATACTTACAAGGTTAGCTACGAAAGACTTCACGCAGCCAGATTTCTCACGTAGGCAACTCTCAACTGTCTGGATTGAAAATTTATGGTATAACAGTGAATAAAATTTTATAACAGTGAATAAAATTTTATAACAGTGATCAAACACTCATGTAATGGAGATCACTAGTCATACCAGTCTAATTATCTGGTGTGATCTGGAGCTGGTATCGTTCAAAGCAGTTTCACCAACCTGCCTTTTTGCTGTAAATCACAAGTCACTAATTTAAGATAGATCCCTTGTTATGAATTATAGTATCAAAAGTAACAGCAACCTATATGGTTTCTCAGAAATGTTCTTAATAGTTATAACGATCGACCTTCACAGATGGCAATCAGATGCCTCAAATGCTGATCATCTTTTGCTGTTTCTTCTTCCAGTTTCTCAACAATGGTTCCTTTCTGCAGAATGACGACTTAAGAAAAAGTCTAACAGAAATATCGTGAATGATATGTGAAAGAGAGTGCTATTTCATGATCAAATCTTCCAAAGGGAACTATACCTCAGGGTCATCTAATAGCCGAAGAGGACCAGAATCTGGTTTTAACAAGTCATGTACTACCTCATTGTAAATTTCCATTGCAGATATCTTGATAATAAAATCCCTATCTGGAGTCTGCAGATGAACGAATAGAAGATGGAGATCAATTTCAGACATATGGAAAATGTTTCAGAAAATCAACTTATCAGATTTAACATAAGATCTAATTTGAAAGCTATCTACAGGAAAAATAAGAAAATCAAGCTTACATTCTCGATGTGCTTGTATATATCATTTACAGCATTCTCAGTTATCCCTCTCATAGTGTATGTTTTCCCACTGCTTGTCTGACCGTAAGCAAAAATAGTAGCTACATGAAGTATATATCAGAAGAGCCATTACTAAAAACAGTTCCATACTAACTCAAAATCAACAGAAACAGGATAAACCTGATGTTTAATTTACCATTAATTCCCATCAGTGCTGACAATGCTACATCCTTGGCTCCCTCTTTGTAGATTGTCTCAGTTAAACAAGATGGACCAAATACTCTGTCTGACTAGCAAACAAAAGAAATAGATGGAAACCATAAAAATATATCTTCTCAAATTCCACCAAGATATATAATGACACAGCATTAACTAAAAATCTGCAATTAGAAACAACTAAAGAGAGATATCACATAATACCGAAGGTATACGATGCTGTTGAACTTGCACGATCTTGAGAGGAAGTCTTGAATACAATTGTATGGTCATTAACAGGTTCCCATGCTACTTGATCTTTTGCTGCTTGTTCTTTCTTGCTTAAAGGCCTCAAACGGACTGTAACAAAAATCTTCTCCTCTTTAGCTCTGGAACCCCCAGGGGTAGACATTGGTATTCTTTCTAACAGCTTTGAAGCTGGAGTGCAAGGTGCTGATGTTGGCAGTTTTTCTAGCTTTGAAGCTGGAGTACTAGCTGCTGATGTTGGCTGTTTTTCTACCTTTGAAGATGGAGTACAAGGTGCAGATGTAGGTACTTTTCCTAACCTTGAAGCCGGGGTACTAGGTACCCTAGTTGTTGCCATCTCAGTTATGCGGGGTAACAATTGAGTCTGGCAGTTTACTATTTACAGATGTCCAGAGGAAGAATCACACCTTCTCCTGATATGTTGCATAAATCAACACCCTTAATGGGAAAAGATAATGGATAGAGGCTTTACAACGAGAAACCTGACAAGAAATAAGAAACAGCATACTAAGATCTTGATAGTTGGACAAATAGGCCACAGTTTACCATTTAAAAATTGAAGTAACTGCAGCTAAATCTTCCTCCGAAGGTTCAGGTAGGATATCTGAATGGTTTGATGCAATTGGATAACAAGAAACTACCGTGAATAGGCCCGATATCAGTCTTCTCCAGCAAACTAGTTCTTAAAGAAATTGAACTAGACTTCTACATTATTACCACTTTTATGGAGGAAAAAAAAGTAAATACTATCAGTGAAAGCCTTACAGATTTTTTTGCCTTGTTCCTTTTCTGAATAACATGTTCAGAAATCTCAAAGTTATACAACCTGAAAAGTTAGTTTGTTGAGAAACAGCTCCTGACACCATTAAGCAAATGGAACTATGATTGTTACATTCTAAGTTGCATGGGTACGATTGCAAGTGCAGATACAGGACACGAAAAATTTGTAACAGAAAGAATAGGGACACTGCTATAGATATATACATACATATTGAATTTAATAATTTATATGAGATTGATATTGTTGTTTCATTCACATGTTATGAGAAAATAAAATTCCTATAGAATTTTCATGTTTCTTTTATTAAGTAGAGTATAAATTGGAAATTTTTTTTTTTT
>BQKN01065411.1:11460-132268 GCA_022839385.1 Asparagus kiusianus
TTGGGTATGGACAAGGAATGCCCGTTTTCTTCACCTCTTGAGCTGACATCAAGGTATTGATTTTGCTCTCGAGGCTTTTGATCTTCAAGTTTTCACCTGTATTTTCGTTGGCATCCTCATTACCACCCCCTGCATTGACGGGAGGGTCATTGGCATTACGAGTTTCATCCGTATCCGTATGCTCAATTTCTTGAACAACCTGATTACGGTGGCTTGGTTCGCCTTGCTGGTTCCTCAGTGCCTGAATTTGCTGCTCATGCATCTCCCTCATGGTCTGCATGGCCATCTGCATCTCGAGCCTGAAGGTCTCCTGTTGTTTGGCCATGGCTTCTTCAAGCATCTTGGCCACTTGTTCCGCGCTTATCATGAATGACTCGCGGGGTTCTCCTTCGCTGGATACGGTATTATCAGACGCAACCGCAGAGCATGCATCTGATTCCTCATCTTCTGAAGGTGAGCTTATCCGAACCCTCCCATACGTTCCTCGCGCGATGGCTCCGGACTGCAGACGGGTTAGACGCCGAGATGCTCCCAGAATTGACTCGAGATCATCCCGTGCCAATGTCCTTTTGCTGGTCACGTTAGCGGTGACCCTTGGAAATTCTCCATCTTCAACCACCGCTTTCCTTCGTCGGAAACGCCTAGGCCTTGGCTTTGGCGTTTCAGTGCTGAGCCTTTCGAATACCGAGACTCTTTCGGGGACTGCCTTAATGCAGTTGCACTCAGATAATACCGCCCGAATGAGTTTGGAACAGGGGCACTGAGTCTCTATCCTCTGGGGATTCCTTTTTCTGGATTTGTTCGTACCCCCAGCACGATAGTACAGCTCGTCATTTTGGAATTCGGAGCAACCTATCGTGTGTTGGAACGATTTCCCAGGTATAACGTCATTGTCATCGGACGACAACGTTTCCTTCTGGGAGTAATTTGCCTTATTTGGAATTTCGAGAGTCACTCGTCTCGACACACACCTTTGTGGGCGTGAGCCTTCAGTGGGCTCTCGAACTTCGATGCGCAAGTTAGTGCGCTCGGGCGCCGTGAACTCTTTGTCATGTTGAGGATCATGGCGACCCCCAGCATGTTGATTCGTTCGGGACTTCTTCATAGGGCCCAAGCGTTCATGAACTTTGCTGCGCTCGTCGGGAATTGGACCGAGGCGCTCCAAGATTGACCTCCTTCCTCGGGATGGTTCGGGAGGTTGAACTCGTTTTGAAGGCTGCATTGATTGTACCTTGGCCTGAGTTGCGGTTTCAGACTTCGGCTTCCATATTTGGCGGGTTGGTGGCGGCTTCTTGGCCATCTCCTTCTGCAACCTTCTACGGGCTTCTTGGACTTGAGCCCGTGCTTGCGCTGAGAGTGCGCGGCGCTTCTGAATGCGTTCCTCCAGGGTTGAACGGTTCCGTTTGACGCGGATCCATTCGTTCGTTGGCGGCTTGGAGGAGTTGCCATTCGTCTGTTGTTGAGGCTGTTTGCCTCTTCTGTTCTTCAGATCCGTGTTGTAACGGATCCCGTCTACAGATTCCATTGCCTTTGCGATTTGTTTCGCAAGGCGCTGACGTTGCCTTTGACGGGCTCTCTTTGAGAGAGTCGCTACGCCATCAGCAACGGAAGATTTGGCCAGAGCGGATCTGACCTGGTTGGAAGGAGAGATCTCACCCGATGCAGCTTCGGCATCAAACGGGGCGAGATCTTCGTTGGCAGCTTCAACTTCTTCGTACCAACAAAGTTTCCTCTTGGAGGAGAGCTTTGGAGACTTGGACTTGCGGGAGGAGGTTGATCCGGACGAGGACGACAGGTACGCCTCGAACTTCTGTTGGTCGAACTCGTATTCGACCTCCTCCACGACCGGGATCGGGATCCGCGGCTGCGACGCAACGATCTCGTCGGCGAGATCGGTGGCTCCCACTGTGGTCGCCAGATTGTTCGCGGGAAAATTTGTGTCTTTCTTCATTGATATCATTGCCATCTTAGTTAACAACTTTATGCGTTACAAAGATCCGGTCTTTTTATAAGAGCCGGTTACAATGAAAATCAAAATACGAAAAAAAAGAAAGATTACAATTTGTTTCCTTTTATGTCGAACGAATCGCGAGCTCCTGTTTTGCGGTCACTCGCTTTGTGTGGGTTCTTTGCCTGCGCCGGGGTTATTTGCCGTAGACCACCACGTGATCTCGATCCGGTCGGATCTACACGATATGACGGGTATTATCTCACGAAGGAGATAATAGCCGGGTGGGGTACTAATTCACCAAGGAAATAGTAGCCCAAGTGTCGAAATCGACCAAGCGAATTCGAGACTCTTCTCGGGATCTAAGAACCAAGCTTAGATCCGGAGGAAAATCGTGTAGATCTCAGATCCGGTCCCTCTCGAACTCTTGCCTTGTTTGGCGTGGATGATCGCCGAGCACCGGATCTCAAAGTCCAAGTCTTCAATCTTCTAAAGCTCCAATCTTTTTTAGATCTCAGATTCCAATCCGGCAGAGCTTCGACCCTCCAAAATCCAACCTCCCAAATGAACAAACACCTGGCCTATTTATAGGCACTCAGAACTGTGCGTTTGCACAGTTCTGGGCCTAGCCACCTGTGGGTGGCTCGGCTCTTGGCCGAGCCCCCTTAGGCGGGTTTTCCGGTTTTCGTCGTTCGGTTTGTTGTTCGGGTTCCGTCGTTCGGGTTCCGATTCGTTGTTGATTTGGATTTTGATTCGGTTGTGTGGTTGACTTGTTCGGATTCGATTCGTTTTGATCCGATTCCAAATATGGCAGTAAACCCACTTCTGAGTTCGAGTCCGAAACCAATCTTGATTCGATCGTTATATCACCGAGTTCGCTCTTGTTTAGATGACTCGGTGATTTCCCGAAACGTTGGTTCGATTCCGCGTGCGAGTGGATGCATTCCAATGCTTGGGTGCGATTTGTTGGCTTCGTCGCCTCGTTAACCTGCTCCGTTACGTATGGCTTGGCTTCGGCGTTAGCGGGATAACGGTCGTGCTTGGATACGTCGCTCGATGGTCCGCTTGTTGAATCGGCATAGTCGAGCTGTATTGTGGGACCTATAGGCAATTTTATACGCCTACATATTTAGTTCAATGAAATCATGTTTATTATTTTGAAAGTTTGCAAAACAAGTACTTTTGTGAAAATATTGTTTTCTTGGTGTAAGACCCCGTAGATTTTGATAATATATATATGTGACTATTAGTGAAAAAAATAATATTTATTTATGATAAATATCTTTATAACATGGTTGTGCATGAAATCTAGTATTTTTGAGCTTATGAGAATGTATATGTGTATCAGTTATGAGGTTGAGTTTACAAATTTGCAAATCATAAGCATCAGAGTCGAAGAACTCAGTTTTCAGCTCATGAGTCGACCCATGACTGTCATGAGTCGACTCATGATATCATCTCCCTTTGTCATAAGTCTCTGCTGAGTCGACTCATTATCTTATGAGTCGACCCATGAGTCATGAATCGACTCATGACTGTCATGAGTCGACTCATCAAGGGTTTTCTGGGTTTTGTGGGTCGGGTTTGTTTGGGTTTCGGGTCGAGTTTTAACTGTTCACATATATTCTCCTCCACCCGAAAACACCTTTTTTCATCAGTTCTCCCCAGAGAAACCCTAGCCTCCTCTCCCATTCAAAACCCTAGTTCGTTTTTGGGCATTTTGGGAGATTTTCGGGGGATTTCAGCAGCTTCTTTTGGATTGTAGCGAAGGGGATCGTTCTTCATCACATCTGAGGCGAGTAACATCTCGCCCAATCCTTCTCCCATGTTTTCAATAGATTACAAACGTTTTTCTTGAGTTTTATTGAGCCTAAGGCTTATTTTCAAGTATAAATCAATGTTCTTATTAGGGTGAATGCTAGAAATCATGCGTTTCAGATTTGAAATCCTCACCAACGAGTTTTTGATAAAAACCCAGATCTGGAAATTTATTTAAGAAATGACAAATATAAGTTTTTATTTTGATTAAATGCTTTCACTCATGTTTAGGAGTTAAAAGTTAGGTCTAACATGCTAATGTTCGTTTCTCATGCTATATATGAATTTATCACTGCCTCATAGTCTAGAATTGATAGTGATGGAAGTGAAGATCAGTATAGAGGGAGTATGGAACGAGTTTGGACGAGCTGCAGTTGTGAAACATCCATTTTTCAGCCCGTGAGTCGACTCATGACTCATCATGAGTCGACTCATCAGGTTGAGTCGACCCATGACTGTCATGAGTCGACTCACGAAGTCTTTTCCTGTTATCATAAGTTTTTGCTGAGTCGACTCGTAACTGACCTTGAGTCGACCTATGAGACATGAGTCGACTCATAACTGAACACGAGTCGACTCATCGGAGTTTTTCCTATTTTGTTTGTATTTCTGCTTGATCACCTACTGTGCTTATATTTTCATATAGTGTTCATATATGATCGAGGGTTCTGTTGAGCTTTTGTTGAACATGAGAATGTTGCCTTGTTTATCGGGTATTAAATTACAGTATTTATGATTTTATCTACACATGTAAAAATGACTTTTCTGACACAAGCTTAGATCTGTACAGTGAGGCATGTACAAGAGTAGAATATGTATACCATTAGTATTCCATAATTTTTATACACAGTCCTCGTGTTGGACTATAATCCATTAAAGTCCTCGTGTTGGACTATAATCCATTAAAGTTCTCGTGTTGAACTATAATCCATTAAAGTCCTCGTGTTGGACAATAATCCATTACAGTCTTATGTTGGATAATTGCTAAACCTTGAGTATGTTTCTTAACCGAGTTTGGAACACGACATATTATATGAGGCTGGGACGTGATAGCTACCTAGGCTGGACACGACACTTATTGTAGCTTTGACATGTTTAAATTGTATCGGTAGAGATGGGTTTGTTTTCTTTTCTTCATTTGTTTCTTGTGTTAAGCCTCGGGTTTAGTATTTAGGGATTTACAATTTGAGATACAAGGTATATACATGAGGGTTTCCTTGTTTGGATTATTTCGCTCGACGTATCTATGCTCGTGTTGTAACTTCCTAAGTACTAAAATCTACTATTGTTAGTATAAATAATTTTTAACTATTATGCAATAACTGTATGTTCTGTATACAACAAGCCCTTTCCCTTGGGGTTGGTTGTGATGTTGCTCGCTAGCGCTTTGACACTCGTTGTCCCTCCCCCTTTCAGGTAACAAGCCAGGAGCCCGGAGAGTCGCAGGTTAATGGCGATGCACTTTATCTTTAGCCGTCTATTTAGTTATATTTTCTTTTGAGCTCCACTGTAGACTTTTATGTAGACATTTGAAAGTTTTATTCTAGAAGTTGTAAAGGCTGTGTGCCTTATTTCCTCTTGTCAGACATTTTGTTTTTGAGACTTGTTGAGAACTCCAGTTCATTTATTTCAAACATTTACTTGTATTTTAGTATATTAGATGATGAAATATTAATTTGATCCCTATTATTTCATCAGTTGATTCTTGTATTATCTCTTACTTGCTTTGTACCTACACCTGTTGTTGACTCTACTAGAGAGATAGTAATTATGATGGTAAAACATGTTATTGCACGGTGTGGTGCATGGCAGGTTTGATATTTCTGGTTTCACCTCGGACTGCAGCCTTGGGTGAACCCAGGGGCATCACGGTTGGTATCAGAGCTCTAGTTCCAGTATCCTTAGGATCATCCTGTGTCGAGTCGTGGAGCTAGGTTAGAGTTTCTTAGGATTCATGTATAGAGTCCGCTAAGGATTTTCTAGTATGAGTGAGGACGGTATATGCGTATATCTCAAAATTTTAAGAATATTTTTTTTTATGATAACTATTTTTGTTTAAAGTATATGTGTGAATACTATATGGTGTGAAAATCGTATTGTGATACATTATGTATGTATATATGTCTACTTTGACTCATGAACTCTTATTTCCTTATGGTCAGAGAGAAATGGCAGGATGTGGCAGACCCCGTACTCGCAGAGCCATTCAGGCAGAACCCCAGCAGGCTCCACCTGAGCCACAGCAGGCTCCACCCGAGCAGGAGCAGGCACCACCTGAGCCACAGCAGGCTCCCCAGTACCTCATTGATCTTATGGCTCCTATCGTAGCTAGGATGGCAGCGATTGACGAGCTTGTGGCGAGTCATATCGCTCCACCGACACCACCACCACCTCCAGTAGTTCCACCACAGGGGATACCAATCGTCCCAATCAGAGAGAAAGACCCAGAGGTAACACCTGCAGCTATTCCACCAGCAGTACCGGATAGAGCCACGGAGCAGGAGACTTGGCTCCGCTTGGTAGAGAGGTACCAAAAGATAAGAGCACCGGAGTTCTAGGGATCTTCAGACCCACTTGTAGCCAATAAGTGGAAGGAGGATGTGAGTAATGTCCTAGACATACTCAATGTAGACTCAGTTCAGAAGCAAAGACTAGCATCATATAGTCTGAAGGGGGATGCCGGGAGATGGTACCGATTCCAGTTTCTATTAGAGCAGTGGATGATCCTCACTTGGGAGGATTTTGTTTAATTCTTTGATGCACAATATGTTTCTTCTGCAGCACGGACTGGGAAGGAATTTGAGTTATCCCGTTTGACTCAGGGGGACATGTCAGTTGCAGAGTTTGAAAGCAAGTTCATGGAGTTGCTGCATTTCACGGGGATGTGGCAGACAGGAGAGCATCAGGCTCAGATGTTCCTAGCAGGGCTTCGCCCTAATCTTCGCCGATACCTCATCTCGAGGAAGTTCTATTCAGTCAGGGAGGTAGCTGAGTCCGCCACCTCACAGGAGAATGAGACAGCTATGTTTCAGAAGGACAAGAAGGGAAAGACTAAGACAGGATAGATTGGAGACAAGGGGAAGAACAAGAGGCCCTTGACAGGACATCAGCAGCAGTAGCAGGGCCCTCATAAGAGGGGACCCCAGCAAGATCAGAGGGCACATTATCAGCGCAAGTTTTAGGGGGTATGCTTTAACTGTCGCAAGGTGGGACATAAGGCATCAGAGTGTCGTAGTGCACCAGCAAGAGCTTAGCAGGGCAAGGGTCCGAACCAGGAGCAGCCGTGACAGCAGGGCCGAGGTCAGGGTTAGCAGGTCAGGCTTGAGGCACCACCAGCAGTGCAGAGGCCAGAGGGGCAGGTTCGAGCAGTCCAGGAGGGCCCCCAGGGATAGATTGTCCCTTTATTTTCTAGCAACAGCGGTAGAGCAGTCTTCAGCACCAAGCAGAGTATATGCAGTGGTTCCTCGTGATATTGATGCCAGTGGTGCAGTTGTGGAGGGTACGTTCCTCGTGAATTCCTTTACTGCCCGTATTCTTTTCGATTCGGGAGCTTCGCATTCTTTCATTTCGTATGCTTACATGGATAGACTCCAGCTCGTAGCTCATTCGTTAGACACCTCTTTATCAGTTTCCACCCCTCTAGGAGAGGTATCGCTTCTGGAGAGCGTTTGTAGGAGGTGTATCATCAGTTTAGACGAGTCCGAGTTCATAGTCGATCTGATAGTTTTGCATATGTTCGAGTTTGATGTCATCCTTGGTATGGATTGGTTGTCGTCCTACCATATTATTATTGACTGTTTTGCAAAGACAATCAGATTGTGAACGTCCGATGGGTCCGAGATGATTGTGACCACTTCTCAGGGCAATCGCTTTGCGGAGTCGTTTCTGGCGTTCATCGATGAGGTGATACGATGGGATCAGAGTTCTGATTTATTGGAGACTAGAGTTGTCTCAGATTATCAGGATGTCTTTCAGGATATACCTGGGTTACCTCCTGTGAGAGAGGTTAAGTTTTGTATTGAGTTGCAGCCGGGCACAGCCCCGATATCCCGCGCACCTTATGGCACCAGCTGAGATGAGGGAGCTTTAGACCCAGTTGGACGAGTTGTTAGCTCAGGATTTTATTCGTCGGAGTCATTCTCCGTGGGGCGCGCCGGTCCTCTTCGTGAAAAAGAAGGACGGCAGTATGAGATTGTGTATAGATTATCAGGAGTTAAACAAGGTCACAATCCGAAATAGGTATCCACTACCTAGGATTGATGACTTGTTCGACCAGTTACAGGGGGTGCAATTTTTCTTAAAGATTGATCTTCGTTCTGGTTATCATCAGTTGCGGGTTCGGGAGATGGATATCCCCAAGACTGCTTTCCTCTCGCGATATGGATCTTTTGAATTCTTGTTCATGCCATTCGGACTGACCAATGCACCCGCTGTATTCATGGACTAGATGAACCGGGTTTTTCGTCCCTTTTTAGATTAGTTCGTGATTGTTTTCATCGACGACATCCTCATTTATTCGAGATCGGAGGCAGATCATGAGCGGCATCTCTGATTAGCTTTGCGGACCCTACGGGAGCACCAGTTATACTCCAAGTTCAGCAAGTGCGAGTTTTGGCTTTCAGAGGTCAGATTTCTCGGCCACATCATCAGCAGAGAGGGCATATCAGTAGACCCAGCTAAGGTTACAACAGTACTTGATTAGGAACCGCCGAAGACGGTGACGAAGATTCGTAGCTTTTTGGGTTTAGCAGGTTATTACAGGAAGTTCATCCAGGACTTCTCAAAGATTTCGACGCCCCTTACATGCCTTACGAAGAAGGGTGTACAGTTTATTTAGAGCACAGAGTGCCAGGAGGCCTTTGATACATTGAAGGCTAAGTTGACTACAGCACCGGTTTTGACTATTCCGAGCAGCGACAGGACATTCGTCGTCTATACAGATGCATTTTTGGCAGGATTGGGAGGCGTTCTTATGCAGACTCAGAGAGTAGTAGCTTACATTTCATGGCAGCTGAGAGTGCATGAGCAGAACTATCCTACTCATGACTTGGAGTTAGCAGCAGTGGTATTTGCACTGAAGTCATGGAGGCACTATTTGTATGGAGTGCAATTTGAGTTGTTCACAGATCATCAGAGTCTGAAATATCTTTTCTCTCAGAAGGAACTCAACCAGAGACAACGGAGATGGATTGAGTTTATCAAGGACTACGAGTTCGCGATTTAGTATCATCCCGGGAAGGCAAACGTCGTAGCAGATGCTTTGAGTAGGAAGCGTCGACATCGGGTTGCGGCTTTGAGGTGTTCATTGTATAGAGATCTTCTTACCCTTAGCCAATTTGATTTTATACCTGAGAATTGTGGTACTAGTGCATTTTTGGGAGCTGTGTCAGTGCAGCCATCTTGGAGTGATAGAGTTGTCAGAGCTCAGTTAGGAGACTCTTAGATTCAAATCTGTAAGGAAGAGATTTCCAAAGAGCCTAAGGTCGATTGGACCATTGGAGCAGATGGAGGTCTACGGATGAAGGGTAGATTAGTTATGCCAGCCAGTGCATAACTGAAGAGGGAGTTATTTGATGAGGCGTACCGTACTCGGTACATAGTACATCAAGGGACTACCAAGATGTACAAGGACATGAAGAGACATTTCTGGTGGAGTAGCATGCGAAGAGAGATTTCATAGTATGTGGTCAAGTGTTTTACTTGTCAGCAGGTGAAGGCAGAGCATCAGAGACCGACAGGGACATTTCAACCGTTGCCTATTCCAGAATGGAAGTGGGCGGACATTTCTATGAACTTTATTGTAGGGTTGCCGAAGTCGAAGAAGGGGAATGATTCGATTTGGGTGGTAGTGGACCGGTTAACAAAGTCAGCACATTTTATTCTAGTGAGAACTACTTATACAGCCGAGGCGTATTCAAGGATCTTCATTCGAGAGATAGTTCGACTTCACTGGGTTCCGGACACGATCGTGTCGGATCGAGGATCAGTATCCACTTCATATTTTTGGAGGGGTTTCCAGGACTCGTTTGGCAGTGACTATCTTATAGCAGTGTATTTCACCCACAGACGGATGGTCAAACGGAGAGAGTGAACCAGGTGTTAGAGGACATGTTGCGGGCTTGTGTCATTGACTTTCAGGGCAGCTGGGAGGAGCATATTCCACTGATAGAGTTCGCTTATAATAATAGTTATCAAGCGACGATTGGTATGGCCCCATATGAGGTATTGTACGGGAGACCTTGTAGATCACCGATATGTTGGGCAGAGCCGGATGATAGTTTGATGCTTGGCCCGGAGCTTGTGAGGCAGACTACTGAGAGGGTAGCATTGATCAGGGAGTGGATTCTAGCCGCTCAGAGTTGGCAGAAGAGCTATGCAGATAAGAGTCGAAGACCCCTAGAGTTTCAGATTGGGGATTTGGTTATGCTGAAGGTATCACCTATGAAAGGCGTGCAGTGATTCGGGAGGCGAGGGAAGCTTGCACAGAGATATATTGGACCATTCCGGATTTTGGAGCACATTGGAGCTGTGTCATACAGACTAGATCTTCCAGCTTCTATGTCTAGTATACACAATGTATTCCATATCTCCATGCTCAAGAAGCACTTGCATGATGAGGAGCAGCAGCGAGTGTTGGATGCACCGGAGATTGAGCTTCGGGATGATTTGACTACTATTGAGATCCCAGTGTCTATACTTGCTAGAGAAGATAAGAGACTCGGGAACAAGGTGATTCTATTGGTGAAAGTTCAATGGAACCGAAGTGGAGTTGAGGAAGCCTCTTGGGAGCGCGAGGAAGACATGCTACGCGACTACCCACACTTGTTTGAGCAGGTAAATTAATTAAAGTATTTATGATGTGACTTCTTACTTGTATATTTATGTATGTACCTTGATACTTATATTTAACACTAGAATAAGGATATTTTCACTTAATTCCTAATCTTTCGGAACACATGGTATATAAGCCGACTCATTAGTCGACTCATGAGTCGACTCATAAGTTGACTTATCAGAGAGCCGTTGCATAGTAACGGCTAGTTTTCTAATTTGTTTGTTTATGAGTTTTTGGTCTTTTCCTTGGGGTTTTTGCTAAAGTTTTGAGTGGGTATAAATACCCCATTGCCTTCAGCTCTTCAACTATCCAAGAGAATGTTTTAACAAAGTTTTAACAAGGGTTTAAGTTTTGTTTAGTGTTTGTTTAAAAAGCTTTTAAGCGTTTAAGAGTTTTGTTTGTGAAGAGAATTTCACAAGAGCAAGAGTGGAGATCATCCTTGGTGTTTGAGCATTCACTCTTCTTCCTCTCTCTTGTTATTTATAGAGAAGTTTCCCTAAACTCAATCTACCTTTACATTTATATTATTTAATTACCATTTTATTAAGCTAGTATTTATATTGAGTTTACTTAATTTTATTTACTCTTTGTTAACACACACAACCATTGAGCTTGTATTTGCATACATTGTATAATTTGGGTTGTGGGGTTTGTGTGATATTGAGTGTGAGTCTACATTGTGTTCTCATCTATTGTAAAGAACAAATTTATATTTGTGTGCTTATCGTGAGATCACTTGTAATACACTTGTACACCAAGAGGAGTGTGTGGTGAGGACGGAGTCAATCCGAGAGGAGTGGCGTCAGGGGCCTAGTGAGAGGTGATAATTCCGAGCACTTGAGGGAGTCGATACGTGAGGACCAACACTTGAGGTTGTTGCTTGTGTCTGTACATTGTGAGATTTTGTGAGAGTTGTCAGTTGACTTGATAACCGAGTGTGTAGAGAAGTTCCAGCTTCCAAACCGGGTGTGTCGTGATAGTGAAGATCTCCTCGAGGTGAGGAACGGGGACATAGGCCGTGGGGACCGAACCTCGTGAACATATCGTTTGTTCGTGATTGCATTGGCGCACTTAATTTTGTGTTCATCTTATATCGCCTATTGCATCTTGTTTATTTCTTCCACTATACTGTTTACCCTTGGTTAGTTTACTTATCCTTGCATATATATCTTATTGCATATCATATTTGCTAGGATATTTGTTAGTAAGTTTTAATTGGTATTAAATCGGATTAGATTAGCATAAACCCTATTCATCCCCCCTCTAGGGTTCTTTCATAGCGACCTTAGGGTCTAACAATTGGTATCAGAGCTTGGTGCTCTTTGATTTAAGGTCTAATCATCTTGAGTTAAAGATCCAAGTTATCTTTTTGTGCTAATCTTGTTTTGATTGCATTTGTTTCTTGCTTGCATATTTTTACAAATTATGGATATGCACGGTGCACATTGTTTAGGTTATGCCATCAATATTGCTCCTAAATTAGATAATTTCCCCTATGCCCAATGGTGTGTTAGATTTAAACTTTTTGTTCGATCTAGACACTTAATTTATGGGAAATTATAGATGATGCTTATATTATACCCACTTCAGAGAAATCTAAGTGGAATAAAAATGATCATCATATTTTACCATGAATAAGCTTTTGTTAGAATTTTTACATAATGCGTTCGATTCATCTATGCCTAACAAGCTTGATTCTTTTGATAGTGCTTACACATTATGGAAACTTATAGAAGCACATCAAGGGAATTTGGAGGCGATCCGACAAGCTTTGGAGGATTCCTCTTCTAGTTCATGTGGAGCTTTATTTTCATGCACACGGCCACTAGGCGATAGCCCTAGTGTGATAAGCGAGTCCGAATCCGAATATGAATTATCTTTTGATGAACTCGCCTGTGCTAGTAAAAAATTATTTCATGCCTATAACAAATTACATAAAAATTTTATTGATTTACAAAGCAAGCATGAAGGTTTAAAATCCGATCATGAAAAGTTAGCTTCCAAATTTGATATCATTTCTCAAGAGAATGATACTTTTAAAGAAAATAATGATATGCTAAATTTGGAAAATAATAATTTAAAATTGGATATTGCTAACTTGACTCATGACAAAAATAATGTCATGTTAGAAGTAGAGAACATACAAAATGATACTGCTTCTTTTATAAATGACTATTTATGTTCTACTTCTAATAAAAATGCATATGTGCCAAAAAATAAAGAATTGAATCTTGTGAATAAACGTATTTCATCTTTAGATTCAACTTTAAAAATATGCATTAATAACCATAAGAGGCTTATGAATATGTATGTCAAGTCTAAGTCATCATCCACTCATTATGCACACATATATAGCAAAGTTTACAAATGCTTAATTTGCGATCGTAAAGGCCACATTGCTAAATTTTGCTATGATGCACACAAATTTTCTAAGACTAATGCTTCTTGTGCATCTCATAAGGCTTCTTCATCTCACATACATGCACATGCATCTATTTCTCATCATAAGCATGCTAGTGTGTTTAAATGTGATCATTGTGATCGTTTTGGTCATTTGGCCGAATATTGTTTTGATTTATAAAAAAAATCACGTTTGCCAAATATTTCTAGTAGACCACATATTTTTAAATGTGATATTTGTGGTAGATTTGACCATTTGGTGAAGTTTTGTTATGATTTAAAAAAATGTTCAAACTTGTCAAATTTTCCAAGTAAACCACCTTTATTTGATAATGTTTCTCATTTGTAAAATAATTTTAAAAGACAATCTTTATTTGCAAATGGTTTCCGTGCACGAGCATATGGTCCACAAAAATAAATGAGTCTCTTTCATTGCACAAATTGCAATCGGAAGAGTCATTTGAGTAATTATTGTTATGACCGGATTAGTGCACCAAATGTGCCCAAAATGGTTCATAACCCTAAGGCTTTGAGCTTTATTGATAGGGATCATGTCCCTAACAAATCCGACACCAAGAATGCTTGGATACCAAAATCTTTTTTTTTTAAAACCAAGAATTATGTTTTTTTTATTTTTTTATTTTTCTTGGTTTTGAAAATTATGTTTTAAAATTTTTATATGAAAACAATTTTCCTTTGATCAATTCTTTTGTTTTCATGATTATTAGATTCGATTTTTGTTGAGAGGTTTGTATTTATATATCCCCCTCCCCCCAAGTTTATTGGGTGATTATTTCCCAAATCATGTTTAACGGGTGCTAAAATGATTATATAGGTTAGAACAAGCTCAAGAGCTTGATATTGTTGCCTCTCTTAAAAATTGTGTTTTGACTTATTGCTTTGAATTCATTATATTTCACTTATATGATGATATTTATATGTTTGTGCTCATGGATCATCTATTCGTCCCTTATAATATATTCTATGAGTGGTTTGATCAAGTTATACAATGAAAATTTTCTTCTTTGATCAAACATTGTTTTTGGACTCAAATCTTGATTTATGACTTCATTTGAGTGATTTGTTTTCACTTGAAAACTTTTTTCATGGTTCTCATGTTTTCCTCATTCCTTTGTTTTCATAAATCTATTTTTATACACTATGTTTTTATAATTGTGTAATGAGACACTTCTTTCATAAATGACATATTAATATGTGTTCTGATTATCTTGTTTGTATGTGAGTTATATTTAGCATATCTTTCATTTATGCTTACTCACATGTTTTTGCCTTAGCTTTCTTTTCATATATTCTCTATGGCATTTTGATAGGGGGAGCTATTCCCTATACTTGTTTTATACTCACTCATGCATATTGATAGGGGGAGCTTTCGCTCTCTTCATTCTTATTGTTTTTCCCTTTTTGATGTTGTCAAAGGGGGAGAAATATTATGAGTATAGCCTTTCCTTGTTTATATGCATGTGAATTATAATTTATATGTTCATTTTTCTTCATGCATATATCCTTTTTATAAATTGTTTGTCATCATCAAAAAGGGGGAGATTGTTGGCCTTCTTATTTTGATGATGATTTACAAACAATTTACTTCTAATGTTGTTTGTCTAGTGTTTATGTTTTTATATCAATTGTAGACAAACAACATGTTGGAGGTTGGATGGAAATACGTCACAACGATCATATCCAATGGAGGTTGGCGGAATTGTGGAGTGAAGCATTGCAATTCAAAGTTGAAGATCAAATTACAAGCTTCATCTAAGTTTACCAAGTTGAGCTACAATGAAGATCAAGATCAAGCTTAGGTAACATTAGTTTAGGTTTATATTATGTGTGTTGGTACATTAAGCTTAATATTATACACACACATTATATTGGTTTCCTTGTATATATATAGTTATATATATATATACACAACACAAGCTATGTTTATATATATATATATATACACATAATTTAGTTTTGGTATATATAGGTATATATATACATACATGTTTTTTGTTTCTAAGTTTATATAAATATGAATTTACATCTTTCATATTTATTGTTTTGGTTTTTCAAGTTTAAATATGAAACAATTAAATATAATTGGAAAATACATTTTTGTTTCATGTTTATATGCTTACATATGATTTCATCAATATCAATTTTATTTAGTTCAATGAAATCATGTTTATTGTTTTGAAAGTTTGCAAAACAAGTACTTTTGTGAAAATATTGTTTTCTTGGTTTATAGACTTAACAATAATGATATACATCTTCTATTAAGTCTATATATTCATTTTGTAAAGTTTTAAAACATGGTTAAGCTAAAATGTTAAAACTCGTGTGTTTACATTTTCATGTTTTGAACTATTTTGCAAAATGATGATATTTTATATTTGGGAGGTCCTTTTAGAAAATCAGTTTTTGTAGCATGTGTATTATCATGCTTACAATCATTTCCCAAAGTTTTACATTTTTTTGAATTTATTTGATTTTTTTAAACCTAGTTTAAAGTTGAGTTTTTCTGTGCACTTCAGGTTTGTGCATGTTCAGTCGACTCATTAGTCGACTCATGAGTCGACTCATAAGTCGACTCATAAAGTGCAACGCAGTTTTGATTTTTCTTCTGCTGAGTTGACTCATATAAGCCGACTCATTAGTTGACTTATAAGTCGACTCATGAGTCGACTCATAAGTCGACTTATCAGAGAGCCGTTGCACAATAACGACTAGTTTTCTGATTTGTTTGTTTATGTGTTTTTGGTCTTTTCCTTGGGGTTTTTGCTAAAGTTTTGAGTGGGTATAAATACCCCATTGCCTTCAGCTCTTCAACTATCCAAGAGAATGTTTTAACAAAGTTTTAATAAGGGTTTAAGTTTTGTTTAGTGTTTGTTTAAAAAGCTTTTAAGCGTTTAAGAGTTTTGTTTGTGAAGAGAATTTCACAAGAGCAAGTGGAGATCATCCTTGGTGTTTGAGCATTCACTCTTCTCTCTCTCTCTCTCTCTCTCTCTCTCTCTCTCTCTTATTATCTATAGAGAAGTTTCTCCCTAAACTTAATCTAGCTTTACATTTATATTATTTAATTACTATTTTATTAAGCTAGTGTTTATATTGAGTTTACTTGATTCTGTTTACTCTTTGTTTACACACACAACCATTGAGCTTGTTGTATTTGCATACATTGTATAATTTGGCTTGCGGGGTTTGTGTGACATTGAGTGTGAGCCTACATTATGTTCTTATCTATTGTAGAGAACAACTTTATATTTGTGTGCTTATCGTGAGATCACTTGTAATACACTTGTACACCAAGAGGAGTGTGTAGTGAGGACGGAGTCGATCCGAGAGGAGTGGCGTCGGTGGCCTAGTGAGAGGTGATAATTCCAAGCACTTGAGGGAGTCGATACGTGAGGACCAACACTTGAGGTTGTAGCTTGTGTATGTACATTGTGAGATTTTGTGAGAGTTGTCGGTTGACTTGATAACCGAGTGTGTAGAGAAGTTCCAGCTTCCAAACCGGGTGTGTCGTGATAGTGGAGATCTCCTCGAGGTGAGGAGCGGGGACGTAGGTCGTGGGGACCGAACCTCGTGAACATATCGTTTGTTTGTGATTGCATTGGCGCACTTAATTTTGTGTTCATCTTATATCGCCTATTGCATCTTGTTTATTTCTTCCACTATACTGTTTGCCCTTGCTTAGTTTACTTATCCTTGCATATATATCTTATTGCATATCATATTTGCTAGGAAATTTGTTAGTAAGTTTTAATTGGCATTAAATCGGATTAGATTAGCATAAACCCTATTCACCCCCCCCTTCTAGGGTTCTTCCATAGCGACCTTAGGGTCTAACAGTATTGATATACATAGATATAGATATAGATAGATAGATATAGAGGTGGTTTTTCTCATGGACTAATTGGCACTTATATGCCCTATTGTTTCATCTACTTTTCACTTATATACCCTCACTTATTGTTGATGTTAAATGATCACACAATCAATTAAAATGGTTGGATGGGGGTGAAGTTGATGAGGGACCGCATCCTTCCCCAAATATTTGATTCTGAGTCGAGTGGCTAAAGCCTGCACAAGTAGAAACTCGTGAGAGGATGTGGATTGGTTCCCCCGTAGTTTCTGTGACGATCAAGTCAGCAGGTGAACTTGAATGTGGAAAGTGAAGAACTCTGAGTTCTTGTGTGTGCAGTATAATTTGTAGATATATCTTAGAAAATCATATTTTTGGAAAAAGATCCAAAAGTCCTCTTTTTGTTAGAATAATACCTCTTATTTATACTGATGGTATAAGGGTGGAATCGTCACTTTGGCCGAGCACAACATGACGGTGAAGAAGTATGGGCTGGTGGCTGCGTCAGCACCTAATTTACACTCGTTGATTAGCGAATGGAGCAGAGATCACCTCAGCATTAAATGAGACATGATCTGAGGCATGATGGTGCCGATGTGGTCCGATGATTCATGAAGACTATCGGGACTAGAAGCATGATAATGCCTGCCAAGCATTAAATATGACGTCAATGTTGTGTCAGCGGGAGAGGCTCGAGGCTAAAGTCGTCCTCTAGCTTCGCTGAGAAGTAACACATTTCGAGTCGTTCTCATGAGGCGTCGAATAATTGGTCGAGTGGGCTCATTGCGAGTTGTCTTCGACAAGATGGTCGACTAGTACCACCATTTGTGTCGATATAAGGAGATGTCAACTCGACGGGTCGGCTGAGTCGGAATCCTCGCTGATCTCTGGCTGTTAATTTAATTAGGGCATTGCATGCAGAAGTACATATGTCTGTTGCCGGTGAACGGCCGCACTTTGGCGATTAAGAACACCATAACAGTTGGCCACTTTCGTTTGGAGTTGGCTTTAGCTGAGTCCGACTGAAATGAGAGTTGCTTTGGACGGACGTGGGTGTGCATTAAATAGGGAAACTGAAAAGTCATGTCAGACTTGCATGGCTGACGTCACCACACATTCTTTTTGACTGCCACAGCTCCGCTTTTCTAAGCAGATTGCGGGCTATTCAAGGTGAGTGGGTTGCGCCTCGATCTCCGAGATGCCACTTCAAATTCTGATAATTAATCTGGGCCATTGGACAATGCTTGATCTGGCAGTTTAAATTCTGACGGTTAGAAAGTCAGGTGCCTATATATAGAAGCAAGGCCATGAAGGTGGCGGTTATTACCTTTTGAAATTTTATTGAGAGAAACTCAGAATTTTTCTGCACATCTCTTCCGGCGATCATGTCTTCATTCTACGATGGCCTCAGATCCAGTAGACTGATGTGCTCTTCTGGCAGGGATCCACTCCAAGGTGACTCAAGCACAGAAGAAGATGCTCCATTAGAGGTTTGATATCCCTCAGGAGTATGATTTGATGGCCCCGACGGGGTCGAAGTCCATCTATGATCATGGGCTGGACCGGGATCTACTTTATCTGAGGCATTTGGAGTGTAGTCTATGGCTACCTCTGCCCCCTTCCTCCTGCAAGTTTTCACAGTGCTAGGGGTATCGCCGGCTCAGATGAAGCCGAACGCCATTGCAACTCTTGTGGAGTTCGTGGTGATCTACCACTGGTTGGCGATAAAGTCATCCTTGCGGGTCTTGGGTCGGTTGGTAACTGTGAAGGTGAACCAGAATGAACCCCACTTTCATTTTCAAATGGTGGGGAAGTTCAGTCTCATCACTGGTCTTCCTGACTTGCACAATGACTTGAAGGAGAAGTTCATCAGGGTCGTAAGGGATGACCTAGAGTTTGGCTGCTCAACTAGCCCGAAATAAGGAGGGAGGCGCTCATGGAAGGTGAGTTATTCGATGCTATAGGCTGTCTAAAAATCACAATAGATAGCTAATCATTATCAAGCTTCCATCAACATATTGACAAAGAAAGTTACAATCCAACGACTTTCCTGTCAACAAATGAAAGCTGCAAAGAGAGGACTTTTCACATAGATCGAGAGGAGTTACGATTCAACAACCCTCTCGACGACTGACAAAAACTCTATTTAGTGGCCTTTACCATCAATTGTGAGAGTTACAATCTGACGACTTTCACACCCCAAAACAGCCAAGGCAAAGATCACTGAACAACGGTCTTTTGCAACGTTTTACAAAAGAGGTTAGAGATCACTAGCCCCTTCTAAATGCAGAGTTTACCTGTGCGTGTCAGTTTTAGAAACACAGGCAACCCATGCGTTTTCCACCTTCAATCAAACAAAATGCAAAACGGCCCGTGTGTTTCCCATCTTCAGCAGATATCCAACTCTACGTCTCAAGTCTAAGACGCAGAGTTAAGACCCAGAACGCAAGTGGCCTGTGTGTTTCAATCATCCGCAGATACCCAACTATGCGTCCCAGTCTGAGGCGCAGAGTTAAGACTCAAAACGCAAGCGGCCCTTGTGTTTTTAATTCTTAGCAAGCATCCAACTCTGCGTCTCAAGTCTAAGGCGCAGAGTTAAAGCCTGTAACGCTGATTTAGGCATTTGACTTGTTCAAACACAAGCTGAACGGCCTCAAAACCATTTATTCCATGTTTTGAGGGATTTTTACCCACTTAGGAACGGACTTAGGGGTCGGTTACACCTCTTATCCCCCTATAAATAACTGCATTACTCAACTAAGTAAAGGGGTTGGTTGGATTTTTTAGATCAGATCATCTAGGAGATCGGCCAGAGAGAAGTTCTTAGCAACAAGAAGATCTTGGAGTATCCACCAATAGCAAAGGATCAAGATACTTGGTTTATTAACCGATTATTCGGTGTCAACAACTCTTTTCATAGAGTTTTCAACTCGCTCTGAGTTACATAACTTATCAAGAGTTCTTAACCAAACTTGCCACGTAAGTTAGCTATTCCAGCAAGACAAGATGTGTGGATCATCAACGGAGAGCAAATTCAACGAGAACATTCGAAGGAGGCACTCCATCGCCATCGTGAAGAACCCAGAATTAAACAAAGGGAAGAATTCAGATCATTCTCTTCTCTTTTGTAATCGGAATTCAAATTATAATTAAGATTGAGAGAATACAAGTTAATTTTCTTTCATTCTTTTTACTATAAATTTTCCACCAAACAAAAGATGGCGAATCTGCTGGGGATGAACTTCTCTGACGAAGAAGTAGTAACGTAATCCGATGTTCATCTCGCTAGAACGATCGTTGAAACTCTCGTTGTAGAGTTTGATCAAGCCAAGTATGAGGAAGCCCTCTCCTCTGGATCGCTTAGCCCCAAGGCTAGGCACAACACTCGCAAGATCTCCAAAGAGATCATAACTGCTACTTAAATGCTAAAGAAAGCTCTCTCCTTTGGCTAAGATTCATCAAACAACCCCTCTTCTAAAGGAGTGGGCTTAGCCTCTGCCAAACTCGTTCGACAAGTTGAAAATCCTACGTCCGTATCAACACGACGTGTTACGGGTCACAAAAGGCCCATGGAAGAGACAACTTCTATAAACATCGATGACGTTGCTGCCAAGACTTTGAAACAAGCCAAGAAGAATGCCGCTCGTCGGAGGAGAAGATCCATACGATGAGCGCACTTATGAAACAGCAATCTCTTGCCTAACGCGAAGATTGTGTTCCTGAGGCTTTGCCCGAACACTGCGTTTCTACACCAGAACGCACACTTCATGGAAATGAGTCCGATTACGAACCTCGTGTAATCCAACTTAAATGTGACCCCCAGTGGTGCGTTGTTCAATCAGATGCACACCTCAGGAGTGCGTCTCCAAAGAAAAACGTAACTCTCATGAGTGCATTATAAAACCAGAACGCACACCCCAGGAGCGTGTATTCAAAAGTGAACGCACGCCTCAACGATGCGTTTCAAAGTCAAAATACGACTCCCAAAGGCACGTTCCATCAACCAAACACACACTTCATGAGTGTGTTCAATCAAAACATGACCCTCAAGGGTCTGTTTCATCAACCAAACGCACACTTCATGAGTGCGTTCAATCAAAACATGACCCTCAAGGGTCTGTTTCATCAACCAAACATACACTTCATGAGTGCGTTCAATCAAAACATGACCCTCAAGGGTCTGTTTCACCAACCAAACACACACTTCATGAGTGTGTTCAATCAAAATATGACCCTCAAGGGTCTATTTCATCAGCTAAACGTAGGCCTCGGTCTGGTGTTTATAAATCTAAATGTGATCGCATTTTTTCTTAAGAATGCGACATGGTCCGTCGAGTTCAAGAAAGTTAACATGGATTTATGATTCACGTTCGTCAAGAACCGATCTTACCCACTCAGGGGTAGGGGGTTTCGTCTCTGTCTTCACGCACAGAGAAAGATTCTTCCCAAGTCTCTGACTTGCGTGAATTACTCTCTAGGAGGAGACCGACATGGCAAGTAGCTCATTCATGTTAATGTGAGCGGCTTATTTCCGTAGTTCTTTCAGAATGCCCCTGCTGTGCACCTGAACCTCAACAATCTGTATTCGACAGATTGACAAATGTCGCCATGCCTACCAAGCGACAATGTCATCATAAGAAGAAGATTTCTAAAGCTAGGCAGAGGGAAAGCCTTGGCTCCTAATTCTGATGAATCAGAAAGAAGCCATTCTCTAACTGTTCGGGATATCTGTGACGAGTTCGAAGGGATATATTGCCGAACTCACACCCGGACTGGAGCCATCCACTCGGTTAATTATCAAAAGTTAGCCAAGGGGATTACTTCGGATGACGAACATTCAGTAATTGCTGATTCTCAATCATCAAGCTCCGTCATGGCACGAGAATCTCCCGTTACATGACCGGAGGCCACGATGACTTAGCAAAGAGAGTCGACGAACATCAGGTCATGCTTCAAGCACAGCAAGAGAGCCTTCTTCAGATAAAGGATATGTTAGCCTAGCTCCTTGCAGAAAAAGGCCAAAGGCCTGAATCTTCCTGGAGGACCGTTCCAAAGGGAAAACAGAAGGTGCACGAGAATTTAGATTATAAAACTGACAACCTGGAATCCTCTTCTAAAAATAAAAAGGAGATGGAGAGAGAGCTACATCCGCAGTCATCTAAAGTGGATGAGCTAGAAGCCCGCCTCAACACAATCACAAACAGAAGCGAGCTTTGTGAGGAAGGAGTAGTACGACCTTACCTAGCGGAATGGGACACAGCTCCCTATCCGCCAAAATTTATAGCCCCAACTCTGTAGCCTTTCGACAGTATAGGATCGCCAAACCAACACATCTACTACTTCAAGTCACATACTAGGGATGTAGTGGCAAACGACGCTATCCTGACCTGTTTGTTCATCGGCACCCTTAAGGGTGTTGCTTTCGAGTGGTTCATGAAATTGCCTGCTGGATCCATTAAAAAATGGATAGATCTAGAAAGGCTCTTCTTAGCCAGATTCTTTGAAAATGATACGGAAGTTTCCATCCCAACCCTCCTTACCACCAAGCAGAGGAAGGGAGAGTCCATCAAAACTTACGTGGAAAAATTCTGCAGCATGGCATTGTGATGCCCGTCAGGTATGACCCAATCGACTTTGGTTGAAACTTGCAGGCACAATTTGCAGACCTAACTCCTCACTCAAATGGGGGTAGTAGAATGTCGCTCCTGGAGACAACTGGTATCGCAAGGAGAACAAGCCGAAGAAATCGTTGCTCGGGTTAAGGCTGAAGAAGCTACTCAACCCAAGTCATAACAACAACGCAATCAGAACAATGCCCCACGCTCCAAGGGAAAGGAGACTTTGGCTGCCGACGCCAACACGCGCACACCACCTGCAAAGCTAGGCAAGGAACCGAACCAACAAAGAGAACCGAAGCAATACTCGTTCAAAGAGGAGCATGTGGACACTTTGTTCCAGCTACTTCGGAAGAACAACAAACTGCAGCTCCCTGAGATCAGGAAGCTAGATGAAGCAGGAAAGGTAGATGACCCCAATTACTATCGTTATCATAGGTTTTTAGGACATCCTACCAGAAAATACTATGTCTTCAAGGACATTTTACAAAATCTGGTGAATGCTAACGTGCTCACACTAAAGCCCGAGCAGAAGACCGTATCCACTAATTTGATAGCGGTCCAATTCGATGATTTTCCTCCAATAGCAGTGACAGATGGTGTTATCCCCATCCATAAAGGGGAAATGTACATGAAAAATACTGACTTACAGAGTCAGAAGGATAGGGGATTGGTACCCCTCACTACTCTAAAAGGGGAGATCATGTGGATCCATCCCGACCTGGTTGAAGACCAACAGTGGACGAGCACCTCATCCAAAAAGAAGAGAGGCAAGGCTAAACCATCCAATATGATTATCCCCTCCCTTAATAAGAATGATGATCATCTCAAACCTCTCACCGACTCAGAGGAAGAAAGGATTGTTCTTGCAGCCTATTTGGGAGGCAATCCTGGCACCCGGTCAAGAAAAGCTTACCTGAAAGACTACGATCAGAATGCTCAAGAAATAGAAGAACAACACCAAGACGCTGGGGGTTCTGTTCCTAAGAAGTTAGTTGATAAAGGGAAGCAGAAAGAAACCCGGTATAATAAGAACCTTCTTCAAGAAGTCGGGGAATCGAGCGCTCCCTTCAAGTTCAACGTCATAGAGCAATTGGCCAACATACAGGCTAGGATTACCCTAGATGAGCTTCTGAGGTTGTCTAAACCCACCAAGGAAGCTCTAGTTGAAGCGTTGAAGAACACATAGAGTTTTATTACTCAAGTCACTCCGACCCCTGAAGCTGCTGAAGGCCAGTCTTGTATATAGTGTCTACAAACAGCAAGAAGTTTACCCTGCATATCCTTCACTCAGGAAGATATGCAAGTAAAACACAAGCATGATAGACCTTTATACTACACAGGGTACATTGGGTCCTCAGAAATCAGCCATGTTCAAGTTGACCCAGGCTCAGCACTCAGCATTATGCCTTACAGGGTCATGTAGGTCTTAGGGATTCCCATGCATCGGTTGAACACCACCTAGACCACTATTTTCGATTTTAATGGCAACAGCACCCGACCTCTGGGGAAGATAAAGCTCAGGTGTCAAATTGAAGATCTTAAGTCCGAGGTGACATGTTACATCATAGATGCGGACACGTCCTATAATCTATTGTTAGGACGACCATGGATTAACACGAACCGCATTGTTCCGTCTACCCTGCATCAGGTCATGAAGTATGCCAATGATGATGGAGAAGTTCGAACCTTGATTGCGGAAAAGTATCCCTTCAGAGGAGTGGAAAATTTTCATATGGATTCTGTCTTCTACTTAGAATTACAGGAGAAAGAAGATGTTGACAGTGGTAATGAAGCCGACGTCGAGCCAGACCCTGAAGAAGATTGTCCATGGAAGTTGAATTTAAATATAATGGGTCAGGTCAAGAACAGTAATAATGTACCAAGTGAGGGAGAGTGGTGCATTAATGAAGATTTTATTTGGGCGTACTTGTATGATGTGTCCTCTAAAAATAAACAAATAGAGAATGATCTTAATACAGGTACCGACCCATGGCATATATTATGCGTAGAAGCATCTCTCATATTGCCGATTAAGTCATCATTCGCTTCAAATGAAGAAGTAGAAGATGCCGAGAAGGCTTTCTTTAAAGTCCCGTCTAAAAGGAAAGGACAGAAGCCGATCCATTTCGGTAAAGTTAAACCTGAAGTACTCAAACGAGGAAGTTCAGAAGAAGATAATAGGATTCCTCAATTCCATTACCATGAGCCTAATTCTATACATCTGATGAAATGAATGGGATACAACTTTAATGAAAAATAGGGTTTAAACTTCGGGAAAGGAAGACGAACGCCCGTCCAAAAGTTTCTCACTCCCGAAGGAAAACCTCCAGATTATTATAAAAAACTGGAAGAGGTGTGGGCTACGTCATAACTCCCTCTCTTTTAGAAAATGAAACCAGTAACTATCTATCTTAGGATCATTCATCTGGAACATCATCGTGAGAATCCGATGTCAGCGTCGGACCTTTCTTTAGAAGTTTGACCGTGAACATGATTTCAACTAGTCATCTAGATGAAGAGGCAGGGGGTGACAAAGAATTGACTGAATCAACCAATGACCACTGGATCAAACGCCTTAACATCTTGTGGGATATGCGTTTCGAACAGCGCGAACCACCTACTGAAGATAAAGTGATCCATGTCAACATGGGGGATGAATCCGACCCTAAGCCTATCTTCATAAGTGAAAGCTTATCACCATCCGAGAAAGAGGACCTTATATCTCTCATCCGAGAATATATAAATGTCTTCACTTGGAATTACGAAGATATGCCTGGCCTTGACCCAAAAGTAGCCATACATCGTCTTAATATTGATCTGGATGCAAAATCCTTTAAACAATAACAGCGCCAGTTTCGTCCAGAGATCATGGAAGCTATTGAGTCAGAAGTCAAAAATCTTATAGACTCAGGCTTTGTCAGAGAGGAACATCATCCGGACTGGGTTGCTAATATTGTTCTAGTTCCCAAGAAAAATGATAAGGTCCGAATAAGTATTGACTCTTGTGACCTCAATACAGCTTATCCAAAAGACAAATTTCCACTCCCCATCACGGACGTTATGATCGACAACAACTGCGGATATGAGAGGATGTCTTTCATGGATGGATTCTCTGTGTATAATCAAATTAAGATGTATCCTGAGGACGAAAAGTATACTGCTTTTAAAACAGCATTGGGGGTGTATTGCTATACATTGATGCCCTTTGGATTGAAAAACGCGGGTGCAACTTATCAACGTGCAATGAACACAATCTTTCACAAACATCTACATAAAAAGATTGATGTTACATTGATGACATAGCAGTAAAAAGCTAACACAAAGGCGATCATCTCGCAGACTTGAAGGTGATGTTCGACATCATGTGAACACACCAGATGAAGATGAACCTGCCAAAATCATTCCTTGGGGTATCAAGCGGAAAATTCTTAGGATTTATAGTTACATCTAAGGGGATTTCTCTTGATCTAGAGAAAGTTCGTGCTATCCAAGACATGCCGCCTCCGAAGAATCTCAAAGAACTCAGAGGTTTACAAGGCAGACTGGCTTACATCCGGAGATTCATATCAAATCTCTTGGGATGATGCCAACCTTTTTCTAAGCTCATGAAGAAGGGAGTATCGTTCGTTTGGGATGGAGACTGCCAAAGAGCATTTGAGGAGATTAAGAGATACCTCACTCAATTGCCGGTTCTTGTGGCCCTAATATGGAGAAAACCATTCTTGTTATATGTGAGAGCCATGAACCATTCTATTGGAGCTTTATTAGCCCAGAATAATGACAAAGGGCAAGAGCAAGCCATTTACTACTTAAGTAGAACTATGATGGGAGCTGAACACTGATATAATCTGGTGGAAAAAGTATGTCTCTCTTTGGTATTCGCCATCTAAAAGATGTGACACTTCCTGGTTGGACAAACAATCCATGTCATCTCTAAGGTAAATCCTTTGAGAGTCCTAATGACAAAACCGTCATCTCTGAATTACCGGCTAGAAAAATGGGCAATCCTCTTGTCACAATATGACATGCAATTTATGCCCCAAAAAGTAGTCAAGGGTCAAGCATTGGCGGACTTCCTAGCTGATCACCCGGTGCTAGGGACATCTAAGCTGTATGAAGAATTGCCCGACGAAGTTGCCAAATTTTGCGTCACTCAGGAAGTTATGCAAGTGTGGAAGTTATTCTTTGACGGTGCATCCAGAGCAAATCCTCATGGAGCAATTACTACAAGAGTAGGAGTGGTATTCGTCTCTCCACATGGTCACATGATCCCAAGGGGATTTTCCCTGATCGAGCCCTGCACCAACAATGTAGCTGAGTATAATGCTCTGCTATTGGGAATGCAATTTACAGAAGAGCTCAACATTCAACATCTCGAGGCTTACGGTGACTCTCAGCTGATCGTAAATCAAGTCCGAGGAGAATACGAAGTGCATCATGAGGATCTGATCCTGTACTACTTCGTGGTGCTAAAGCAAGCTAAGAAATTCGAATGTTTCTTCATTGGATATATTCCGCGAGCTCAGAATGCTTATGCAGATGTTTTAGCCTCATTGGCGACCTCATTAGCATTGCCCCCAGGGGCTGAAACAACGATTCCTGTCATTGGACGTGAATTATATTGTTCCAAGCTTCCTGTAGAAGAAAGTTCAGACAAGACAATGACAGGAGAAGTTTGCACAACCTTCATGGAGCTTGAATCTAGGGATTGACAATTCCCGTACATCGACTATGTCGTGTACGGAATTTTGCCCGATAGTTCCAAGGAAGCGGCCGTGATCAAACAAAAGGTCCTTCGATTCTATTACGATACAGTTTCTCAAATCCTGTATCGTAAATCACATGATGGAGTTTTGCTTTGATGCCTCTTACGAAAGAAAGCAAAAGAGACCCTAAAGGAAGCTCATGACGGAATGTGCGGAGCTCATCAACCCGGGGCTAAGTTGGGAGATCGCCTCCGACGAATTGGCTATTATTGGCCAAAAATGATTTTAGACACAGTTAACTACGCTAAACATTATCACGCGCATCAAATTCGTTGTGACTTTATCCATCAAGCGCCAGAGAACTTACATCCTATATTTGCGTCTTGGTCATTTGAGATGTGGGCCATGGATGTCATAGGACTAATCTCTCCTCCGACTTTCAAAGGACATCGATTTATTTTGGCCGTGACTGATTACTTCTCCAAATGGGTAGAGGCAATCCCGCTAAAAGAAGTCAAGACTTCGAATGTGGTTAAATTCATCAAACAGCACGTCATCTACCGCTTTGGAGTCCCGAGACGAATAGTTCACGACAATGGAACACAATTTGTCAGCTTTGGATTTTAGAGATTTTGTGACAGGTTTAGGATCCAAAGTGTCGTATCTACGACATATTATCCGTTAACAAATAGCCCAGCAAAAGCTTTTAACAAGACCATCGTGAAGCTTCTCAAGAAGTTTGTTTCCAAGAGCCGATGCGATTGGGACGAAAGACTCGGCAAATGTCTGTGGGCCTACCGCACAATGGTGATGACCCCTACAAAAGCTACGCCATTCTCTTTGGTATACGATTGCGAAGTTGTGTTACCATTAGAAATTTAGATCCCTTCCCTGAGAGTCGCTATCGCAATGGGAATAACAGAGGAAAAAAAACATCAACTGCGCCTTTAGGAACTTGAAGCCTTAGACGACAAGCGACTTCAAGCTCAGCAGAATATCGAGTTGTATCAAGCTCGTATTTCTAAAGCCTACAACAAAAAGGTTAGAGAACGGATATTTAAGAGAGGCGATTTTGTCTTAGCCGTAAGACGACCCATGGTGATGACACACAAAACCAAAGAGAAGTTCAATCTTAAATAGGAAGGGCCATTTGTAATAGAATCAGTCTATTCAAATGGAGCTTATCGCCTCATTGATCAAAAAGGAGACATGCTCATGATGCCAATTAACGGGAAGTTCCTTAAGAGATACTTCCCGTAAGTCATGTAGCCCCCTCTCTTACTCTCAAACTTTAGTCAAGTCAGGCTGGGGGTTGCCAAGTCAGAGTGTATTTCGGGAATAAATGTTTAATTTTCCTGTTTTGTATGACATCATGTTAACACTACACCTCTGACAAATGAAATTTTCTAGGATTATTCTAAGTAGTAATAAATAGAATTTCAAATTCATGCTAAGTTAACATTACACTTATGACATTTACAATACTGTTCATTTTCCTAAATGGAAATTCAACAACAAAGAGATGATGGAAGACAAAATGATATTATTTTTATTCAATTTTGATAACTTGATACAAAGTGATGAGAATTGGAAGGAAGATGGCACAAAATTATTCCCCAGCTAAAAGCAAGAATAAGGGCCCATCAGCCTAAAGGACTTGAGCTTGGACTTCAATGCTGATATGTTCTCCTCACGAGCCTTTTTGACTTCTTTGGTTATCTTGCTCCTGAGTTCCTCTTCATCAAGTGCTGGTTCTGCAATCTCTCATCAAATCTTGTCGGCAACGATGATCTCATTGCAATAATCTTTGAGAAGCCCATCACAGTGAGCAGCTAACCCTTTTATGACTTCCATATCGCCAGCCAGCTGGACATTCCTCTGAGATAGCTCAACACCCATGCGAACAAGTTTTGCTACAGCATCCCGGATACCCATAGCGAGGTTGCCCATGTATATTTGTATTTGAAGATGCTCCTCTCGTAGGCTGGCAATGTGAGATTCTTTCTCAGACAAACTCTTCTGAGGAGCTTCATAGCGTTGTGCTCTCAAAGCCTTGGCCACAGAAAGAGCCTAGTCCACTTCTTCGTCCAAATTGCCACATTGAAGAATCCAAAGCATCTCTAATTCTATTTCCAAAATGATGATACCTTCCCTGCAGGTCTCATTCCAGAATGCATTCCCATGATTTCTGATATCTGTTAAGCTTTCATTCAGGAGGGGTCTGAAATGTTCAAAGAGGACCCACCCTAAGCTAACGATATCAATCGTAAACTGCATCCTCATCTCTAGTTGCCTGATACACTCTCTCAAAGTTCTCGAGCGTGGGGGAGGAGCAGTCAGATAGATCAGACTCGTATATACATTATGAGTAGATTGGGGAACAGCCTCGGAAGGAGAGTCTTCACGAACCCTGATTCTGGACTAGAGGGGGAGAAGCAGACCCTGAATCCCTAATTGGCTACGTCTCTCCGGCTCCTACATCCTCAGAAATAGAAGGAATTGGTCGAAGCGTTTTGTCCTCTCTATCAGCCGAGCGCGCGATAGGTGCAAACTTCATTGCGTCTCCCATTAACTTAGCCCTCTTAGAGTTTTTGGCCACAACGAGCTTCCGCTTGTGAATTCTCCTATCATATTCGCCTTCCTCCTCAGTAGTAAGGGCTTTCTTCCCTGATGATCTTAAGGAGAGGGGCTCAGGGGGGTGCTCCCTCAAGAATTTCTTTAGTGGCCTCTTCTTCAGAAGGCTCAACAGCTGGTAACTCCTTTGGGATCTCTTCGATTCTGACTGCTTCTTGTTCACAGGATAGATAATCCTCTATCCCTAGTAGCCAAGTCCTGGTAGAACCACTTCTCGATTTATAGAGTTCCCGAATCTCATTTATGCATGAAGTGTATACATCATATTCTGGGATTCGAGAAGCCTCATCAAACCAATCACGGAAGTCCGTAACGGTTGAACAGCTAGGCGGCAAGCTGGGCAGAGTGAATTGTGCATAAGATCCTCTGGCAGAAAAGAAAAACCAAGCACGAGCCCCTTTATATAATTTCCCGATGTGAGCTAGTCGTGGATTAGGGTTACCAACATAAAGTTGGTCGTACCCAAATTGTCGAGCAAAACACGAAGGAACATATAGTTCAATTATACATCTCTCGCCCAGTCGAAAAACTAGGTAACCTACCCTAATAGCGAGAAGCCATTGAAAAGTCCCTGTATTTAAGAGAGAGAATCCTTCGAAGACCACATCTCCAAACTTCATGCCTTCTTCTTCAGCCCCATCAAAACAAGAGCGGCAACAAAAAAGATTATAATTGTTCTCCGAAGACAAGAGTTGTCTAGCCTGGACTATGTACACAGTCATCCATGTGGCTGACTCAAGCCTCTGCACGAAAGGAACAGAGGTCTCACTATCGTGTATGATCCCCGTCATTAATGAGGGACAATGTAACACGAACCAAGCCACTAAATAAGTATAGGGCATGGGTGCGCGGGGTTAGGGAGTCTTCCAAAGTTTCCTCCCAGCAACGTTCATCTCCTTGATATCGAGGAGTTCAGAAATCAGATCTTGTAAGCCCCTTTGCAAACAACCTGTCATTGCAAAGAGAAGACTTAAAGGTCTTCCGTGAGCTAAGAGAACGGCTGGGTATACTACTTCATCCAAGATCGACTCAACTGGCTTCGACGGCATAACACACCGCTTCAGCCATATCATCAGGAAGCCGACAAGGAGGGCCGCATCGGAGATGGGAATTGTAGCGTGATAATGGAAGCTCTCAAATTCACTGAAATCCATCTTCTAGATACTTGTTCTTATAAGTAGCATTAGGAGCCTTGATGCGGGTTTTTAATGCTCTTAGAAGAGGTTACAGCAAGACGGGTCACCATCAAGTCTTTCTGACCCAAATTCTGGAATAGATAATATGCCCAGGCAGTATGCATGAGGCCACCTCCACGCATCCCAACAACCTGAGCGCAAATGTGAAAATGGCACATCAACTCCCAGAAGTGGCGTATATCTCTGGATGAACCGCTCTCAAAATAGAAAGTTCCTCAGTTGTCGGAATGAATTCCTCATAGGGCATCTGCCCAAGGGATAGCCCTGATACTGCATGCATCTTATGGAGAACAAATCCCAACTCCCCAACAGGTGTGAAGAAAGTGTAGCCGTCTGGATTATACCGCTCCAGTATAGCAAAGAAGGTAGGATAGTTCTGGGTGATCCTACGCCTTATGGCTAGCACCGGTGTTGTAAGGCTAGACTGAGCAAGTGGCTCCTTGAGTTCCTTAAGAATAAAATCCACCATCCGGGCCACGAGCCATCTTCTCTAGAGAACAACCAGCCAGGAGAACGAAAGGCTTGCGCAGAAAATTTGCCTTGAACAGCAATAAACTGGCATATGAAGATGCTCGCTGGAAGAGGCACTTCCTGAGCAAGATCTTTTTTCTCAAATCTCCCAGGCCTCAAACCTTTGAGTTGCACGTAAATTTGTACACGAGATTGTCGACTAGACCCAAGTGATATGTTCTCCCTCTCTTTGACAAGATCGAAGGCCAAGCCCCTACGACAACTGACGCTTAGGAAATAAGAAAGCGGATACATTCTCTTCATGCTCGGGAGGAATAAGAGACGATCATTGATTCTTCGCAGCAAATGAGAATCTTCTACATATCCAACTTTGTCATCCGCTGTGATATGGTCCCCAAACAAAAACGCCGGTTTGACTAATTGATCATGACCTACGGGTGTTTCTAGGTCCAAATCAGTGATAAGAGCCCTAAGAGTGGAACATCCGGCAAACTTGATTAACTGTGCCCGCTCTAAGCCAGGGAAAGTGCACATTGGAATTACTCTATGAAGACCAAAAACTTTCCCACGTCTAGATCATTAGTATAACTGAAATGCTGCTCTGGCAAAAGTGGTACATTGGAAAAAAACACAGTGAAACAAGAAACAGAAGATAGTAACTAAAGGGAGTTGCTAATAAAAGGAACTAGATTGTGACGCAGAGTTCAAAATCTGCATTTTTAATCTTAAACACAGAGTTCAAAATCTGCATTGTTAATCTTAAACGCAGAGTTCAAGATCTGCGTTTTTAATCTTAAATGCAGAGTTTAAGATCTGCGTTTTTAATCTCAAACGCAGAGTCCAAAACCTACGCTCAGAGTTCATAATTAACGCAAAATTTCAATTGTGCATTCCAATTATAACAAAATGAGTCATCTTCCTCGTTGACAATAACCCATTTAGGGTTTTTAGCAAACTTGTCGAAACAAGTTACTATGGCTACCACTTACCATAACAACGAGGCCCACACAACAGCAACGGCAAGGCGCTCGCAAGAGCAGTAACACGACTAGCGTCCTCAGCCGGCAATGTTTCTGAAGTCACCCTGGTAAGCTTCTTTGAGCTGGAACTCATTCTTCGTGGTGCCATTGATGCAATCAGTCGAAAAAGATGCAGATGGTCGGAGAAGACGAAGTTCATCAAAAATCTGATCGAGGTTAAACGAGAATTCTCGTTCTTGGAACCAAGCTAAAAATAGAAAGAGTCGAATGACTCTTGATATGACCATACAGGTCTATTTATAGACAGCTGTCGAGCTGTTAAAGCGGTATAGGATTCTGGGAAGAATCCCAACCGTTCTGAAATGCTATCCACAACGTTAATAGATAAGAAGTCTTTTAGACCTCAACCTTAACGCAGAACTCATTTCTGCATTCAAATTCCCCAAACGCTAGGCCCAGACCTGTGTTATGAGAGTTCTTAGCTCTGCGTTACGAACCTCAAATGCAAGGGTCACCTTTGCGTTGCGGATTATCCAAACAAAGGATTCACCTTTATATTTTCAAACATGACACTTACTCTCTAAGTTCATAAATTCTTTTAACAGAGTGTTAATCAAGATCTCTGTATCTCGTCACCAGAATCTAAGTCGTTTCAATTGACAAAACTCTTGTCAGAGTAACATCACACTTATGACAACCATCATCCCCATAGAGCTTGAATTTAGCTTACATCACTCCTAATGTGACGATAATTCCCCTGTCAAAGTCAACTTATCGATTCTCATCAATAGAACGATAAGTCCCCTTAATCACTCAAATAATGGTTAATTTATTAACTCTCCCTAATAGAGTAATAAATAACCAATTTATCAACTCTCTTCATCAGAATGATAAAATTTCCAAACCTTCCTTAAATCACGGATACCAAAATTTGTCGCCTTTGGTGATAAACGCACTTAGCAATTCTCCACAGTGAGACACTAATTCTCAAAATCTTGTTCAAATCACAAGTATCACAAGTCATCGTTCTGATGGTAAACCACTTGAGAATTCTCCTCAGCGAGATGCTAAGTCCCCCGAAATCTTGTTCAACATTTTTCCTGTCATGTTAAAATCACACCTCTGACAAAATCCACTTATCGACTCTCTTCAATAGAGCGATAGGTTTTCAAAATTGCCCCAATCGTAATAATTTTCTTGTCATGTTAATATCACACCTCTGACAAAATTCACTTACCGACTCTGCTCAATAGAGCGATAGGTCCTCAAAATTGCCCCGATCGTAATATTTTTCCTGTCACTTTAAAATCACACCTCTGACAAAATCCTCTTATCGATTCTCCTCAATAGAGCAATAGGTTTTCAAAATTGCCCCGATCGTAATAATTTTCCTATCATGTTAATATCACACCTCTGACAAAATTTACTTATCGACTCTCCTTAATAGAGTGATATGTCCTCAAAATTACCCCGATCGCAACATTTTCCCTGTCACGTTAAAATCACACCTCTGACAAAATTCCCTTATCGACTCTCCTCAATAGAGCGATAGGTCTTCAAAATTGCCCCGATCGTAATATTTTTTCTATCATATTAAAATCACACCTCTGATAAAATCCTATCGACTCTCTTCAATAAAGCAATAGGTCTTCAAAATTGCCCCGGTCGTAATAATTTTCCTGTCATGTTAATATCACACCTCTGACGAATTCACTTATCGACCCCCCATTTGAACCTTTTTATTTCTTTAAGAATAACAAGTGTTCTCATATAATCCCCAGCGGATTAAACTTTTTCTAGAATTATCCCTAGTGGTAACAAGGAAAATTTTAGAATTTACTCCATGTGGAAATTCATGCCAAGTTAATACCACACCTCTGACACTTAAGGATTTCTTTCAGTGTTTAAAGCAGAAACATAATACAGGAAGAATGTCATCGGTCAGTCCTATCCTGAGAGAATGATAAATACTTATCCCTTAGCAGATGGAAATTTTTTTGAAATTATCTTAAGTGATAATGAAGAGAATTTTCTAAATCAAGCCTATTATGGCATTTCTTAGACAATTTTATTGCTTCAAGTTAGAACATGACAAATGCAAGAAGTAAAGGAAAAGCCAAAATCTTTTTTATTTGAGTTAGAAATACTAAGAAGCGATGCAAAACCCGGTTCTTATAATAATAAAAAGAGCAATACATAATTAAGCTTCTGGGCCTATAAAATTAAAAGATGCAAGCCGAGATTTAATAGCAGAAAGCTTCTCCTCATGAGCAGCTTATACCATTACTTCAGCTTTCTTCTGAAGTTCATGCTCGTCCGGCACCGCCGAGGCAACTTCCTTTTGGACAAGTTCAAGAGATTGGATCGATGAGCGATACGTGGCGTAGGGCTTCACGCTTTCAAATGTGAGCGTTTTCAGGATTACTTCCTCTCGACCAAGCTCAGCCTTGTGGCAGGCCAATTCCACCTCTAATCGATCGATCTCTGCTCGAGACGTCTGTATAGCAGTGTTAGAAGCAACCACGGCCCAGTTCCTCTGAACACATTGCTCCTGTAAAAATGCAATCTTGAGCTCCCTTTCAGCTATATTTTTTTGAAGAGCTTCATACTTATGAGCATCCTCATCTTTGAGATCGTCAAAGGTCGATGTAATCTGAGTTGCAAGATCAGCACAACGCAGCTCCTCTAAAGCCTTCAAGTCCTTTTCCAAGCGAGAGACATTGTCCGAGCAGTGCTGAAACCAATGAGCGTTGTCCACATATCAAATACCATTCAGAGAATTCATGAGTATTGGCTTGAAAGAATCAAATGAAGCTCATCTGGCATTGACTTCCTCAATCTCCACCTTCATCGATCATATCCTCCAATGGTCGCATAAGAATTTTAAGCATGGAAGGAATGACTACCGGACTTAGAGAGGCAACAGTGGGCATCACTGGGGCTCCTGAAGTTGTAGATCTCGGTGTAAGAACGGTTGGTGATGACCGTGAAGAAGCCGGAGAAGCCATGACAATCTCTAATTATGAAGGACTTGAAGGGAGAACCATGAGCGCCCCGCTTGGGTTGAGCTTAGCACATGCTCCGTCTCTGTAGGTTTGAGAGAAATCATTAATAGAGAAGATTTCTCTTCTAAAGAAGTTATTATTGCCTATGTTTGGTCGGGAAGAGAAGTAGTTGTTGCTCGCTGGTCGGGAGGCGAAGTCATATCAGCAGCTTCATGAGCTGGGGAGCCTACACAAAAAGGCAGTTAGTACACAAGAAGGAAAATATCTAAAAGACCATATTGGGTAACGTTTACCAATAGGGGAAGGAAGGACATAGGCTGACACCTTGTCAGAAGAGATTGGTGGTGGAGTAGCCCAATCAACGAGATTATCGTCACTATCACTTTCCTCCCCATCAACATTGTCGCTATGAGAAGAGGTCTCATAATCCACTTTTTCTTCATCATCTATAGCTGAAGGTTCAGGAAGACCTACGATTGCATCTGCTTTAATCATTATGCCTGTTGTCGGGCTAGGGATAGTAGCCCCCATAGGTGGCAATAATGCAGAAGCAGCAGGGGATTGATTATCGTCAGGTTTTTCAAACTCAGCCACTGTAGGTTCATCTGCGGGAGTCCTAACCCCTTCAGATCGAGACGCTACGGGCCTCACCCCTGTAGTTTGAAGAGCGGCATCCAAAACTTGACCCAGAAAGGGTGAAATTGAAAGTACCCTAGAAGGGGGTGAATAGGGTTATTGCTAATATTACTAGATATTAATGCCGATTAAAACTTATTAACAAATATATCTAAACAATATTGAAAATCAAATAGATATATGCAAGGATATATTAACAAGAGAAAACACGTGATGGTGCAAAAACAACAATCACAAACACAGGATATAATCACGGAGTTCGGACCTTCCGTCCTACGTCTCCGCGCCCCACTCCCGGGGAGAAATCCACTATCACAACCGGGTTTTCTACGCTCACCCGAATAACGTATACACCTCACAATATGGTTTTCTAGTTCACTAAAAACTTTACAATAACACACTTGCAATAAAACTCTACACTCTCAACTGTTGTTCTAGCCCGTGTCCTCTTCCTCAAGTGCTCCGATTTACAACCTCTCTAGGCTTTACAACCAACGCCACTCCTCTTATAATCAACCCCGTCTCTCACCAACCCCTCCTCTCGGTGTACAAGTGTAATACAATATGCATCTCACAATGATGCTCAATTACAATAAAATGTTTTCTAATAGGATGAGAACTCAATGAAAGCTCAATCTCACAAATCACAATCCTACAAACCAATATATAATGTATGGAATGCTACAAGCTCAAATAGGGTGTGTATGATGATTTGAGTATAAACAAATTCTTAACAAACTAGCAATAAATGATAATATAAAAATCAGTAACAAATTGCTAGAGAAAAGAGTTAGGAAACCTTCTTTATAAATATAATAGAGGATGAAGATGATTGAGGATGAATTCCTCAAATGAAAGAGCAAGCCACCTCTTTGAAAACTCAAACTTAGAAACTTAAACAAACTTTTAAACTTTTTTAAACTCTTGTTAAAACCCTCTTTTATCCATATATTCAGATGAGAACAATAGGGGTTTATATAGGATAAAAAACCAAGGCACAAAACTTAAACATACGTTTTCCAGCTCATCAATCGACTGATGATCTTATCAGTCGACTGACGATCTCATCAGTCAACTGATCAGTCGACCAAAACACAACAGAAAGCAAAATGACAATTGCAGGCACTTTCATCAGTCGACTGATCAGTCGACTGATCAATCAACTGATAACCAGTTATCAGCCTGAATTGATTTTTGAAAGTAAATTTCAAGGTTCTATTAAAAATAGCAAATAAATTCTAAAAAATATAAAACTTTAGAAAAAGTTTACAATCATAGATATGAGCTTGTTGGAAAAAGAATTTTTCAAATTGCTCTTACCATTTGTGAAAACTCAGAAATATTCAAAAGAACAAAAGTACATGTTTTTTAAATATGTTGATTTTGACATTTTGGCTCAAATCAAGTTCTGAAAACTTGTGTAATAGTTTTATGGACATATTAAAAGATGTAAACAAGGTTTGTGAAGTCCAAAACATATTTGAGTGTGTTTTGCATAAAAACACCTATTTTCATGAAAATTCACAAATGTAGTGTGTGTTTATATTTGAGCTTATAGAATTAACACACATAATATAATCCTATACTAAGTATACCAAGAGAGATTCTTCTGATTCTTGGACTTGAGTAGATTGACTTATTATGCATGGCTTCAATATATCATGATAGCTCAAATTCTTGAATATATCTGTATATATTAAATAACACAAAACAAAACACTGAACACACTGTTAGTTGTAAATTGTTTATTAAATCATTATCAAAACAGGAGACCCAACAATCTCCCCCTTTTTGATGATGACAAACAATTTACCAAAGCCAATTGAAAATGAATACCATATACTCACAAACAATCTTAATCACACTCCTTAATTTTCTCCCCCTTTGGCAACATCAAAAATTGGGAAAATGTAATAAGAGGGCTAGAAGCTCCCTCTATATATAAGCATAGGTGAGATAGAAAACAAAATAAGGATTCTCCCCCTATTTAAAAGCCTGTAAGAATGGTTAGCCACAAAGTATAATCATATGAGGGTTTTGAAACAAGTATATATAGAGAAAATATAACAACCACATCCACACATTTACATGTAGTCTGGAAGATTGGAACCAAAATTTGAGTTTACAATAACTCTCACATGTTCAACCACAAACCAAGCTTACATAAACACACAAGACAATAGTCCCATACTAACCATAGTGCATACAAACACAAAACAAACTACATATCAATGTTACTCCATCAAAATGTTTTTCTAAACAAAAGTCAAGTACATAAAAATAAAAATATATAATCTGCATCACAAAGATGAAGGTCCTGGACCTGGAGAGGGAGTGGATGGCTGCAACAAATCGAGGATATCAGAAAGCTAACGCCCCAGGCCATCTACCCTGCCCATCATCTCGACACGAATCTCCTCTTGTCTACGCTCAAGATCGCTCAAGCGCCCACAAACTCCCTCCTCTAAGCTGTCTATACGATGGGCCAAGAGATCAGGCATATGAGAGGAAGCAGAAGGGGAATGGTGATAAGGCCTATAAGATGAGTCAGAAGAGGAGGACTCAGCAGATCCTACAGGCTCAGAAGGTGGAGGTTCAGGAGAGGAGAGTTCATTAAGTGCTTATTGGGTAGCCGGAATACCCATACGATTCAAGGCGGCGGAGTCAATAAGAGGTCGAATTTTGATTGAAGGCTCATCGACAAGATCAACACCGAAATGTTTGAAAATAGTGGTGAGAATGACTCCATAAGGAAGGAATTTTATGTGGGTGGAAGCCATAAAGTCAAAGATAACTTTCCCCCAAAGGACATCCCTATTGCCAATGATGGCATAGATAGCATTGGAAAGGTCTTGGGAGTAATGATCATAACCCCCTGTTTTGGGGATTAAGTTATAACTAATAATTCTCCCTAAAACCTTGGCAAGAAATATAGTATTATGAGCATCAATAGGGAAATGCCTATCTGGGAGGATAACAAGAGGGTCAATGGTAGGATCACCAAACATAACATCACCTAGGAAGGTATCTCCCCTAGGTATCCTAAGGATTTCCGCAAGTTCATTTGCGGTGAAAGAATTTGTCGATCCTTGACGATGGATGTAATAAAAAGGAGTACGAGGGTCAGTAGAATTTATGTTCGTATTAGCATAAAATAGTTGCACAAGATGCGGGTAGTACGGGGGTGCATTAATAGAGTCAAAAAGATGGTATAAACCGACATTTTTGAGAACAGTATCGACATTTAGATGTTTGCACTCCTCGCAATTCACAAATCTACCCGAAAACATTTTTAATTGACATAGATTGCGATACTTTCCAAGCAAATTAGGAAAAATCAATTGATTTTCATAAAATTGCAAATTTTCCTCAGGGGAGTTTGAGATCTAGGAGTGGGAGTAGGAGCTTGTGGGGACGAGGCTTTTCCTCGACTAGTTCTAGGACATTTATTATCTTGGTTCATGATTAAAGAGTCAAATTGAGGGATTAAGAACATATTTTAACTCCTAGAGCTTAGAAACCCTAATCTAAAATGAACCCTAGATCTGATCAAGAAAAAGAATAAGAGAGAGAGAATGATACCCTCTAAGAAGGCTCAGACCACAACAAGTCGACGAAGAAGCAGCGATCGCCTGAGAAGAGAGTTGGAGACGGGCTTCGGTCGACTGAGATGTAAGAATCGGATTTGAAGAAGAAATTAGGAAAGAAACACTGATTGGGGTATAGAGGAGATTGAACAGATATGATGATCTCTGAAAAAGAGTGAGCGGCCAGGATTTTATAGGCAATCGGGTCGGGTTTAAGACCAATCGCAGAAATCTGAAACCCAAAAGGAAGATGAGCTCATTAGTCGACATATCAGTCGACTGATGGCATTAGTCGACTGATGTGTCGACTGATAGGCTGAAAAATAGTTTTCTCATATAAAACTTGATTTTTAAGATTTTAAATGTCTATAAAAATATATATAAAATTATATACTTCATAGAATTAATGATTAAACATATCTCAAGTAAAAATTTCACATAAAAAAATATAAAATTTTCAAAAGAAAATATATATATATGAAAATTTCATAAAATTAATTTAAAACACATCTTATAAAACAAAACTCATAAAATAAAACAAAATTAATTTTGTTTTGGCACCCAAGCATTTTTGGTGCCGAAAGAGTTTGGGACATGACCCCCATAATCTAAATGCAAGACCCTAGGGTTATGAACCCGTTTGAGCGTATTTTGTGCACGGATGTAGTCAAAACAAAAATCATAAACATGACCCATACGATTGCAATTTGTGCAATGGAAGGGTTGAAAAGGTTCGTGTTGACCAATATGTTGTGCACGTGGCTCATTTGCAAAAAAATGATTTTTCTTTAAAACTATTTTACAAATGAGAATTTCTTCTCAAATAGAAACAAAACTTGGTCAAATGACCAAAACGACCACAATATCCACACTTATACACATGAACATATTTATGATTGTCACTATGTGTGTGTACATGTGTATGTGATGAAGAAGCTTGATGGGATGCACAAATATGATTTGTCTTGTTAGGCTTTTGTGCATTATAACAAAATTTGGCAATATGGCCTTTACAACCACAAATATAACACTTGTAAATTTTGTTATACATATGTGCATAGTGTGTAGTTTTCTTAGAGAAATTTTCATAAGACTTTGCACATATATCCATAAGCTTCTTATTATTTACAATGCAAGTTTTTAGTGTTGAATCTAAAGAAGATATTCTTCTTTTAACCTGATTCAACTCATTATTGTCCACACAAGCATTGTTATTAGAAGTGGAACATGTACTATTAATATTGAAGGAGTTAAGCTCTTTTCTAATATTCTCAACTTCTAATATAGCATCACATTTTTCATGAAATAAACTAGCATTTTCTAATTTTAATTTTTCATTGCATTCTTTAAGATTTACATTTTCATTTGCAATGATATCAAACTTTGTAGCTAGTGTTTCATAAGAGGATTTTATTTTGACATGCTTGCTTTTTAATTCAATATAGCTATGTTGTAATTTTTTATAATCATGCATCAATAATTCATAACTATGTGCGAGTTCATCAATAGTAAGGTCATTTTCATTATCGGATTCGCATACCTCATTAGGGCTATCGCCTAGTGGCCGTGTGCATGTTGAGACTCCTTGTGAACTGGTAGAGGGAGCCGCCAATGGTTGTCGGATTGCCTCCAAGTTCCCTTGATGTGCTTCAAGTAATTTCCAAATTGTGTAAGCACTATCAAAATGAGCAAGTTCATTAGAAATATTTTGTCCATAAGCATTATGCATAAATTCTAACACCAACTTGTTCATAGTAAATATTTTCTTGTCATGATTGCTCCACTTGGATTTCTCCGAAGTGGGCACAATATAAGCATTGTCAATTACTTCCCATAAATCTATATTTTTAGACTCAACAATAATTTTGAATCTACTACACCATTGTTCAAAAGGGAAGCTACTATATCTAGAAGCAACATTTATATCGTAGCCAAAGCTAAACATATCCATAATGAAAGAGCAAGTGAAAAAGAATAATATCAAAATAAAATTAGCAACAATATAGAAGCTTGGATCGTTAACTCAAGGCGGTTAAAACTTAAATCAAGATACCAAGCTCTGATACCAATTGAAAGTACCCTAGAGGGGGAGGAGGGGTGAATAGGGTTACTGCTAATCTTAATAGATATTAATGCCAATTAAAACTTATTAACGATTATATCTAAACAATATTGAAAATCAAATAGATATAAGTAAGGATATATTAACAAGAGTAAACACGTGATGGTGAGAAAACGACAATCACAAACACAGGATATGATTACGGAGTTCGGACCTTCCGTCCTATGTCTCTGCTCCCCACTCCTGGGGAGAAATTCGCTATCACAAGTGGGTTTTCTACGCTCACCCGAATAATGTATACACCTCATAATACAGTTTTCTGGTTCACCGAAAACTTTATAATAACACACTTGCAATAACACTCTACACTCTCTAAGTATTGGCCTAGCCCGTGTCCTCTTCCTCAAGTGCTCGGATTTACTGTTAGACCCTAAGGGGGGGGGGGGGTGATTAGGGTTTTATGCTAATCTAATCTGATTTTATGTCAATTAAAACTAATTAACAAATATATTCTTGCAAGATAGATATACAAGAGTTATAAGCAAGAATAAGCAATATGAATAAAGAGATATATCCTATATGATAAAAATATATGCAAGGATATATAAACTAACACAATATGATATATCCTACCAAAGAGATATACAATATGATATATGCAAGGATATGCAAACACAAGGGTAACATAAACAAATGATATAGTGGATAAAATAAACAATGAGAGAAAGGCTATAAAGATGAACAAATACAAGTGTGCTAAGCCAAACTCAAATAAACAATATGATTACGGAGTTCGGACCTTCCGTCCAACGTCTCCGCTCCCCACTCCCGGGGAGAAATCTACTAACACAACCAGGTTTTCTACGTTCACCCGAATAACGTTTACACCTCACACTCGGTTTTCTAGCTAACCGAAAACTTTACAATCACCACTCTTGCAATCCCACTCTACACCCTCTCAAGTGTTGAACTAGACGTGTCTCCCTCAAGTGCTCGGTTACAACCTCTCCCTAAGTTCGTCAACCGACGCCACTCCTCTTGGGACGATCCCTGACTCTCGCCACACACTTCTCTCGGTGTACAAGTGTATTATAAAGTGGATCTCACAATAAGGCTCAATACAATAAATGTTTGTTCTCTACTATGGATGAGAACACAATGAAAGCTCACACTCAATTTGTTACAACTTTCACCAACCCAAAATATATTATGAATGCAAATACAATAAGCTTAAGTGGGTGTGTGTAAACAATGAGTGAAATAAAATCAACTAAACTCAAATGTAAAACTAGCTTTAAATAAGATGATAATAAAGCAAATATATATAAAGCTAGAAAAGAGTTTAGGAAAACTTCTCGGTAGATGACAAGAGATGGAAGGAGAATAGTTGGATGCCCAAACACCAATAGATGATCTCCTCAAGCTCTTGTGAAATTGATTTCATGAACTCAAACTTCCAAATGCTTGAAAGCTTCTTAAACACATTTAAACCAAACTAAAATCCTTGTTAAAACTCTTTTAAACTTGGTTAAGAAACTCTCTTGGTTGTTACTGAAAGAGGAGGGCAATGGGGGTATTTATAGTCTCTCAAAACAACAGCAAAACCTAATAGAAAAGACCAAAAAGCCATCAGAAAATAGCTGGAAAAATTAACCATTGGAACTGAAAAGACAGAGCGGCGGTCGACCGCGGCGGTCGACCGCGAGCAATAAAAAACAGTAAAATAGCTCTGGACAAGCGACGGTCGACCGCGATGGTCCACCGCGAAAGTCTCTGGACTTGCTACGGTCGACCGCCACGGTCGACCGCAAGCCAACAAAACAAAAACTGAGTTCTGAACACATGTCGGTCGACCGTGGCGGTCGACCGCGAACTGATACATGCTAGAACAGGTTTTGAAAGCTGAAATGCTGATTTTAAAACACTGTTTAAAAATATCAAATAAATTCCAAAAAATATAAAACTTTGGGAAATGATTGTAGACATGATAATACACATGCTATAAAAACTGGTTTTCTAAATGAGAAATATCATCATTTTGCAAAATAGACCAAAACATGAAAATTTAAACATATAAATTTTGACATTTTGGCTAAACCATGTTTTGAAACTATACAAAATAATTTTATAGACTTGAAGAAAGATGTAAACTATTGTTATGAAGTCTATAAACAATGAATATAGTATTTTATCAAAATACACACATAATACACTAAAACATGATTTCATTGAACTAAATAAAATTGATATTGATGAAATCATATAAATGCATATAAGTATGAAACAAATATATGTTTTCTAATTATATTAAATTGTTTCATATTAAAACTTGAAAACTATCAAACCAAAATATATATGTATATATATAACTATATATATACAAATACAAAACGTGTATGTGTGTATATGATTGAGCTTAAAGTACTAACACACATAATATAAACTCCTAAACTAAATGTTACCCAAGAAATCTTAATCTTCAACGAAGCTCCATCTTGGTACACTTGTGGATGAATCATGAACTTGAATCTTTAACTTGAATAGCGTAGCTTCACTCCACGATTCCACCAACCTCCATTGGATATGATCGTGAATGTGCAATTCCATCCATCCTTCAACTTGTTATTTGCCTAGAATAAATACGAAAACACAAACACTAGACAAACAATATTAGAAGTAAATTGTTTGTTAAACATCATCAAAACAAGAAGGCCAACATTTACAACCTCTCTCTAGGCTTTACAACTGACGCCACTCCTCATGGAATCGACCCTATCTCTCTACAACCACTCCTCTCGGTGTACAAGTGTAATACAATATGTATCTCACAATGATTCTCAATTACAATAAAATGTTCTCTAATAGGATGAGAACTCAATGAAAGTTCAATCTCACAAATCACAATCCCACAACCTAATATATAATGTATGGAATGCTACAAGCTCAAATAGGGTGTGTGTGATGATTTGAGTATAAACAAATTCGAACTCAATTAAAAAACTAGCAATAAATGATAATATGAAAATCAGTAACAAATTGCTAGAGAAAAGAGTTAGGAAAACTTCTTTATAAATATAACAGAGGATGAAGATGATTGAGGATGAATTCCTCAAATGAAAGAGCAAGCCACCTCTTTGAAAACTCAAACTTATAAACTTAAACAAACTTTTAAACTTTTTTAAACTCTTGTTAAAACCCTCTTTTATCTATATATTAAGATGAGAACAATAGGGGTTTATATAGGATGAAAAACCAAGGCACAAAACACAAGAAAAAACCAACAAAAAGACAAAACTACTAAAGACTGGAAATATAGCCGTTGGAGCTTATCAGTCGACTGACGAAATGCATTAGTCGACTGATGAGCTGACCATTACATACATTTTCCAGCTCATCAATCGACTGATGATCTTATCAGTCGACTGATGATCTCATCAGTCAACTGATCAGTCGACCAAAACACAACAGAGAGCAAAATGATAATCGCAGGCACTTTCATCAGTCGACTGATGTCATCAATTGACTGATCAGTCGACTGATGTCATCAGTTGACTGATCAGTCGACTGATAACCAGTTGTCAGCCTGAATTGATTTTTGAAAGTGAATTTCAAGGCTCTATTAAAAATAGCAAATAAATTCCAAAAAATATAAAACTTTGGTAAAAGTTTATAATCATAGATATGAGCATGTTGGAAAAATAATTTTTCAAATTGCTATTACCATTTGTGAAAACTCAGAAATATTCAAAAGAGCAAAAATACATGTTTTTCAAATATGTTGATTTTGACATTTTGGCTCAAATCAAGTTCTGAAAACTTGTGTAATAGTTTTATGGACATATTAAAAGATGTAAACAAGGTTTGTGAAGTCCAAAATATATTTGAGTGTGTTTTGCATAAAAACACCTATTTTCATGAAAATTCACAAATGTAGTGTGTGTTTATATTTGAGCTTATAGAATTAACACACATAATATAATGCTATACTAAGTATACCAAGAGAGATTCTTTTGAAGCTTGGACTTGAGTAGATTGACTTGTTATGCATGGCTTCAATATATTGTGATAGCTCAAATTCTTGAATATATCTATATATATTAAACAACACAAAACAAAACACTGAACATACTGTTAGTTGTAAATTGTTTGTTAAATCAATATCAAAACAAGAGACCCAACATAAATAATCAGGTCCATTATGGGAGAAGTTTCTGCATCTCCAGCTAACGACTCATCCTCATGCTCCTCCTAGTCCAAGGGATTATAAGAGGAAAGTTCGCTAGATAACGCAGGACCCCTGGAGTGAAGACCAGTGTGAAGGAGATGACTTGCAGCAGTAGATTCTTGTCTTTCCTCTCCCCCAGTGGATTTAAAAGCATCAGCTATTAATTTTTGAGAAGGAGAGTCTACTAATAGTTTCCTGTGAGTTCGTTTCTCATATTGAACTGCTTCCTCATCAGTAAGAGCCCTCTTTCCAGCTACCCTTATTCTTGGAGTTTCAGTAGTTTAGGACTCACTACTGGAGCATTCTCTGGTCCCTGGTCCCTTCTTCTTCTTCAGCTTCATCTTCATAAGATAAGAACTTGTTGATTCCTTTCAGACGAGATACTCGGGATCCTCTTCTAGATGAGTACATTCTTCTAATTTCCCATAAGCCGGACAAATTCAACCTATAATCAGGCATCTTAGAGGCCGTGTGATACCAATTGCAGAAAGCCATGGAGAGAAGAAAATTTGGCGTCTTGTGGGGTAATATGAATGTAGCTCCAGTGCAGCCTGCTGTAGAATAGTACCAGGCTCGAGCTCCTTCATATATATTACCAACAATTGCAAACTGATCTCATGGATTTCCAATGTATAATTGATCGTACCCAAATTATCGAGTGAACCTGTACGGTTGGTACGGTTCAATTATACATTTCTCATTCCGCCTGAGAAGGAGATAACCTGGTCTGATGTTAAGTAACCAGTGGAAAACTCCTCTGTCTAATCGAGTGAAACAATTCGGGCCAACTGCGCCTTGAAATATTTGCCCATAACCCCTACCTTCAAAGTCTGGGAAGCAGCAGAATATCTGATAGTTGAGGTCTCTCGATAAAATTGACGAACCCTTACCACGTAAGTACCCTCCCAGGTAGCTCCTTCTAATCTCTACAAGAAGGGGATGAATCTGTCGTCCGAGGAAGATAGCGCGCTCATTAAATGAGGACAATGGGATACATACCATGCCATCAGATAAGTATACGACAAGGGTATTTGAGGGTTAGAAGTTATCAAACTTTTCTTTTCTCTGGTGCCTGTCTCTTTCACCTGAATGAATTCAAGGCACAGCTCCCTTAAACCATGCTGCAAACAACATGTCATAGCCAAAAGTAAATTCACAGGCCTCCCATGGGCTAAGAGAACAGCTGGGTAGACTACCTCTATTACTACAACGTCTATCGGCTTGGTGGGGATAACACACTGTTTCAGCCACAGCATGTGGAAACCTGCCAGCAAGGCCATGTTAGAAATAGGAGTGGCAGCTTGATGGTGGAAGCTTCGAATTTAGTCTGAGCAGAGAAGTCATCTTCTAATCCCTCGTTGACGTAATGAACAGTTGCATCATTGATCAAAGCTTGGATAGTCTTAGGGGTGCTCACACTCCGACGAGACACAGCAACAACTTTGTGAGATAGATTTTGAAAGAGATATTCAGCCCAGAACAGCAGTTTTATGCCACATCCTCATGTCCCCGTCAGTTGAGTGCAGATTTGAAAATAACACATCACTTCCCATAAGGTGTCATATACCTCAGGGCTTGTCTCCTTCAAAATCCTAAGCTTATTCGACCCTAGGATGAACTCTTCGTAGGGTAAGTCTCCAAAGGGAAGGCCAGAAACATCATACAATTCATGGAGAGCAAACCCTAATTCCCCTACCGGAGTAAAGAATGTACATGTCTCTGGGTTGTACCTCTCCAGAATAGCAAAAAAATTATAGTGGTTATAATCAATACCACATCTGGTAGCCATTATAGGGTAGCCGAGTTCAGAGCGAGCTAACGGCCCCTCTAATTCATTCAGCACAAATTCTGTCATCCTTGTCCACTACCCTGCCCTGGTGGAATGTACCTATCCGGGAGTTCTAAATACTAAAGATGGGAAGTCCCCTTTCACAGCCAAAAATCTTCGCATGAAAGTGTTGGCTGGACTAGCTATTTCTCCTATAGGATATCCCCTGGAGAATAAACATGGTTCTAAGGCTGACACCTGTCGGTTGTAACCTACGGTGTGTACGCCTATCTAAGTCAAAGCCCTAAGGGCTACCCTATCCTGCTCTCTAACAAGGTCCCAATTCATATGTCGAGGGATAGAGGCACATTGATAATAGGAGATAGGGAACATCCTAGGCATCTTAGGAAGAAAGAAGCGGCGAACTCCTATTTTCCTCAACCACTGGTAATGGTCACCATGTACGATTTCTTTCTAGATGGTAACATGATCTCCAAACAGGAAATGCTGGCTTGGTGAGCTTCTTACGGGACTCAGTTTCAAACTGGGCATCTATAACCAAAATCCTGAGTGTAGCCGAGCTAGCCTGGGTGATTAGAGTGACACGTTCTTTGTCAGTATCCCGAAAAATTAGGAGTTCTTGATGTAGACTAAATTGCATGTTCGAATCCACGCCACCCTCACGCCCAAAGTGATGACAAAAAGTGAGAGGCTCATGGGTGTAAGGCACTATAAAAAAGAAAGGCACTCAATCAGTTAGCACAAAAACAAAATGACAGAGACCTTATTTAATTACAGAGGTTGAACTTCTTGAAAAAGAGGATACACACAGAGTTCAAAATCTACATCAAATATCTTAACACAAAAGTCCAATCCTACATTCAACATCCAAACGCACGGTTCAAACCTTGTGTCAAATATTATTAACACAGAAATCAAACCCTACGTTTAAATCCAAACGCACGGTTCAGATCCTACGTCAAATATTATTAATGTAGAAATCAAACTTTGCGTTAAACATTCAAACGCATAGTTCAGACCCTATGTTAAATATTTTTTTTTAACACAGAGGTCAAACTTTGCGTTAGGAGCCCAAATGCACGGTTCAAATCTTGCGTTAAACACACAAACGCAGAGTCTAAGCCCTGCGTTACAAAATTCGAGCGCAGAAGTCGGACCCCAACGCTTCAAATTCTAAACACAGATGCCCAACTCTGCGTCACAACCTTAAAACGAGTTTCCTCATTGATCAGAACTTGCCGAAGCAAGTTTTATGGCCACAAAAATCGACACTCACCATCGATGAGAAGAACTAGCAGCAGCAACGCATCGGCCAGGACTACAGCACCGCCGGCGACCGAAGCCGATAACGAACTCTGAGCAGCGACGACAGCGGATTTGGGACGAGAAACAGTCTTCTACCTAGGAGCCATTAAAGGCGACAGTCGGAGAAGATGAACAGGCGAGTCGGATTTTAAAACAAAAATTTTTTTGTTAAGTCTTTCGGAGAGGAACAGAAGCAAGAGTCGAATGACTCTTGATTTGACCCAGCAGTCTGTTTATAAGATAGCTGTGAGCTGCCAAATAGGATGAGATTCTAGGCAAGAATCTTGCCAAACGTGATCTTTGCGTCAATGTTGGTTGAACTTTTGAACGCAGAGTTCGTCTCTGCGTTTCAATTATCAAGCACAGAAGTACACCTGTGCATTTTAACACCTCAAAATGAACTTTTCGACAAATAGGGCTACGACATAGCTTCAAATAAATAAAGAGAGGCTAATGTTAGTCATCAAGATGACCAAAGCCGAGAAGAAACTTGTTGATGACACACAACTTTGTAGCCTTTAGAATGAGTACAGATAGATTACAGTCAGTGATGATTGAAATCATCAAGTTTGATCTGTCAAGCAACTCATTCTTTTGAAGAGCTTAACATTCCCACTAAGATTAACAAAGCCAAAAGATGCTCAACTTCACTGAAGAAAACCTCATTGACAAGTTTGTAGTTGGCATTTCTATGATAGCTTCATTATTACGCCCGCAGCCACGTGATAATTTTTCATCAATGCCTACAAGAATTTTCTGGATAACTGAATACACCTTATCGTAGATCGAGTGGAGTATCTAAAGGATCTAGACAAAATCCGAAGAATACACATCATCGCAGATCGAGTGGAGTATCTGAAGGATCTAGATGAAATCTGAAAAATACACCTCATCGCAGATTGAGTGGAGTATCTTAAGGACCCAGACAAAATCCAAAGAATATACCTCATCGTAGACCGAGTGGAATATCTGAAGGATCTAGATGAAATCTGAAGAATATACCTCATAGCAGATTGAGTGGAGTATCTTAAGGATCCAGACAAGTTCGTTATCATCTTCATCCTTGTTTGGCTCAATAACAATGGGTTTTGGCTTGTTTGACTAAGTTCATTATCATCAAGACACAAAAGTTACCTTATTTGGTTTAAGGAAATTGAATCACTATGTTTCGACAACAAGGTTCACGATGTCTTCAAATCAGACAGAGTGAATGATCAAGCAACAATATCTTGGGATCCAAAGTATTCTGAAAATTAGTCACAGTCAACCACGAACTTTCAAAAACTTTAGAGGGGGTTCTGTAGGCTGTCTAAAAATCACAATAGATAGCTAATCATTATCAAGCTTCCATCAACATATTGATAAAGAAAGTTACAATCCAACGAGTTTCCTATCAACAAATGAAAGCTACAAATAGAGGACTTTTCACATAGATCGAGAGGAGTTACGATTCAACGACCCTCCCGACGATTGACGAAAACTCTATTCAGTGGCCCTTTAGCATCAACTGTGAGAGTTACAATCTAATGACTTTTACACCCCAAAATAGCCTAGGCAAAGATCACTGAACAATAGTCTTTTGCAACGTTTTACAGAAGAGATTATAGATCACTAGCCCATTCTAAACGCAGAGTTTACCTGTGCGTGTTAGTTTTTGAAACACAGGCAACCTGTGCATTTTCCACCTTCAATCAAACAAAATGTAAATGGCCCGTGCGTTTCCCATCTTCAGCAGATATCCAACTCCGCGTCTCAAGTCTAAGACGTAGAGTTAAGACCCAGAATGCAAGCGGCCTGTGTGTTTCAATCATCTGCAGATACCTAACTCTAGGTCCCAAGTCTGAGGAGTAGAGTTAAGACCCAAAACACAAGCAGCCCTTGCAGTTTCAATTCTTAGCAAGCACCCAACTCTACGTCTCAAGTCTAAGATGCAGAGTTAAAGCCTGTAACGCTGATTTAGGAGTTTGACTTGTACAAACACAAGCTGAACGGCATCAAAACCATTTATCCCACATTTTGAGGGATTTTTGCCCACTTAGGAGCGGATTTAGGGGTCGGTTACACCCTTTACCCCCCTATAAATAACCGCATTACTCAACCAAGTAAAGGGGTTGGTTGGATTTTTTAGATCAGATCATCCAGGAGATCGGCCAGAGAGAAGTTCTTAGCAACAAGAAGATCTTGGAGTATCCACTAGCAGCAAAGGATCAAGATACTTGGTTTATTAACCAATTATTCGGTTTCAACAACTCTTTTCAGAGAGTTTTTAACTCGCTCTGAGTTACATAACTCATCAAGAGTTCTTAACCAAACTTTCCACGCAACTTAGGTGTTCCAGTAAGACAAGACGTGCGGATTGTCAACGGAGAGCAAATTCGACACGAGCATTTGAAGGAGGCACTCCATCGCCACTGTGAAGAACCCAGAATTAAACAAAGGGGAGAATCCAGATCATTCTCCTCTCTTTTGTAATCGGAATCTAAATTGTAATTAAGATCAAGAGAATACAAGTCAATTTTCTTTCATTCTTTTTACTACAAATTTTCCACCAAACAGACGCTGAGAGGAATGCACTTGATCAGATCAAGGCACACGCTAGCTCTCGTCGAGTCAACTATTTGCTTAATAACTCAGTCCTACGGGTTGCCCATGTATTGGTAGTGCCTCCTTCTACCAAGGTCCAGGAGAGGGCTTCAGTCCTTATCTTAGGGACAATGGAAGCATCGATGGTGCCGACTGCTCCTTTGGCTGATCCCCAGGAGGGGTCATCAACTAGGCCTATGAAGCGTCTCCACCAGAACTTCCCCTAGTGGAGGATGAGACAACTGAGGAGGATCTTTCTACTCCCCTCATCCCTAGACGTAGGAGGTGGCCGCAGAGGAAAGATGAGGAACAGGAACCTCAGGCAGCGGCCAAGATGGCCAAGACTGACATCATCGATCTGGATGAGTCCATCCGCCGTAGCGAGTCGGCTCCTACGTCTAGGCCATCCGCCGTAGCGAAAGGCTAGTCGAGGCTCCTCAAGAGGAGGGACCCGAGGCTAGAGCTCCTGCTGGGGAGGGTCGTCCATCCGCCGTAGCGAGTCGGCTCATCGAGGGAAGGAACCGGTCTAGGAGGAGATGGTGCCTCCCGCAAGGCTGGAATATCTCTTTCTTCATCGCGTCACTGAGATCGGAGAAGAAGAATGGGAGAGGATGAGACAGTACCTCATCAGGACTTCTAGAGAAGGCCCTCGATATGTGTGGGAGCCTGACCCAAAGCATCGCCATGAGCCTGCTCACTATCTCGACATCAAGAGGATGGTCCTCATTTCTCACCAGAGTCAGTCGAGGGTGGTCAAGCAGTTCTAACTTCCTCAAGATGAGGAGTTTTGTAGGGGGTTCTTGATGTCGGCCTCCACCTAAGCCTTTGTAGCTATTTAGTTCGAGGCGCTTTAGTGGAGTCAGAGATATATGGCCGGATGGAGTAGGTCCGAATCTGAGTCGACCCCTCTATTGGACGTTAGGGAAGCTTGAGGAGAGCAAAAGGAAGGCCAGGAGACTGGACAAGGCTCTCAAGGAAAGGGACCACGTTCTAGCGTAGGTCGAGGTTGAGAAGCAAGCGGCGGTGCGTGCTAGATGTTAGCTAGACAAGGAGCGTGCATAGCTCATCAACCTTCAGGGGGAGGTCGCCCACTTGTAGGAATCTCTGGCAGTGGCCCAAAGCCACAATGCCTATCTTGAGTCGGAGCCTCACCACCAGGAGAACATCGAGGTGTATCGCCAGGGCCTTACTAGAAAGACCGAAGTGGCGATACCCTGCAAGGCTGGGTCTGACCACCTCTGTAAAACCCCGTAAAAATACAATGAATGAGTTTTTATTGTGAAATATATGTTTATATCATAGATGAAATGTGATAACAAGTGTTTGGGGATCAAACAAGTCTATTTATGTGAGAGAGAACAAGTGAAAGGCCAGCACACAAACAACATGCACAAATAGGATTTTTCCTATCCGATCAACCGTGATGATCGACCGTGCATCAGGCAGATAGTTTTTCCTAGTTCAAGTTTATATAGGTTTTTGGGTCGGGTTTTATTGTTCATATATATGTTTTTATACCCGAGAGACCATCTTCTTCATCAGCTCTAAACCCTAACTGCCCTCTCTTCCTTCTTGCAAACCCTAACCTCTTCTCCTTGGCGTTTTCAGTGGATTTTAGGGAGTTTGAGAGAGATCTGGTGGCTTGCAGCGAAGGAGAACTTGTTACAGCGTTGTTTAGAGTTTTTCATCACCCCCTAGGCAAGTTTCATCTCACTCAACCCTACACCCATGCTTTTAAACTTGTTTTCTAATGTTTTATTGTGATTTGTGAGCCTAACATGCTATTTTATGTATAAAGATAGATCTTTATATGCTATATTGTAAAGAGAACAAGTTTTTAGTTAATAATGATCACCCACAAAATTTTTAATGCAGATCTAGATCTGAAAATATTTCTAACAAGAGTTTTGAAAGAAAAATAATTGTTTTCAAATGTGTCGACATGCATACATGTGTTTAAAAAGGTTTCTTTTTGTCTATGGTGATTAGATTGTATTTTTGCATGTTCTAAAAATGCTAAATCACGTATACAGGATTGGTAGTATATAGAATCCTAATTTATTGACTTTTGTATCAAACCTTGGGAGCAGAAAACCTGCAAAAGGTTTCTGTACTTGCGCGGTCGACCGTGGCGGTCGACCGCCGAGCGCGTAACAGAAATAGGAAGTTTCTGTTTCCTACACGGTTGACTGTGATAGTCGACCACTGAGTGTGCAGATGAACATAAATCTTCTTCTCTCTGTGCGGTCGACCGTGGTGGGTGGCGGTCGATCGCTGGGTATTTTTGTGCATGCACATGTCTTGTACGTGCATTTGTGTGGCTGGTGAGTTTCTTAGGTTATGTGGGATTTTAATACAATGTAAATTGTGTACATGAGTTGGCTATAGACATGAGATTAAATTTACTCACCGAGGCATGAGAATAAATGTTATATATTAGTTCTGACATCATTTACATGTTGAAGTCTTCATGTTGGACTATAAGCTATTGAAGTCCTCGTGTTGGACTATAATCTATTGAAGTCCTCGTGTTGGATTATAATCTATTGAAGTCTTCGTATTGGACTATAAGCTATCAAAGTCCTCGTGTTGGACTATAATCTATTAAAGTCCTCGTGTTGGACTTTAAGCTATTGCAGATCATGTATTGGACATTTACTTATTGCAGACCACGAGTTGGGCATGTATTTAACATATGACATGGCATTGATATTATGGATGGAGATGGGGTTATTGCTCCATGTTGTAGCTTTTGGATTTGATATTTAGCTATTTACAATTTGAGCTACGAGAGACGTACATATGCTTGTGTTGTAAATTTCTAAATATCAAACCTCCATTTTATTTCTCAGTCGATGGTTGACTATCTATTATATTTATACAGCTATTTTTCTTATCCTTCTAGCCCTTCCCCCTAGGGTTGGTTGAGATGTTACTCGCTAGCGCTTGACACTCATTGTTTCCCCACTTTCAGGTAACAACCAGGTGCACGGAGAGCCGTAGCTTGATGGAGTTGCACTAGTTCTTATTTATAGTTATTGTTAGTAGTTTATGTCAGAACTCCACAGTAGGTGTGTTTATGAACATTTGAGATATTATTTCTAGTCTTGTAAAAGGTGATGTGCCTTAATGTCATTTCATTTGATTTTCTATGTCGAGACATTTGTATTCAGCTTAGATGTTTTCTTCTCAGAGACTTATTTATTTATATCAGTGGTGCTGATTTTCTTCAGAGTATCTGTTCTTTAGTAATTCTTTTGTATATTTTATTTTGCCTGTTTTATACCTACACATGTTGTTCATTCTACTAGATAGATAGTAATTGTAATAGTAAAACATGTTATTGCATGGTGTAATGCATGATAGGTTTGACATTCTTGGTTTCACCTTATACTATAGCCTTGTTGAAACCAGGGGTGCCACAACCTCTCAGCGCAGCTTCTAGCTGAGATGAGGAACCCACCCGACCTCTTCCACTATCCTCCCATGATAGCCAAGTGTATGAATGTGTTGGTGGAGGTAGAAGCATTTGGATGGGGACTTGATCTGGGTAAGGAAGAGGGGGAGTCGGTCAAAGGAGAAGACTGCTCGACTCCTCCGCCGACTGCTCCCAATAGCTCCCTGCCTGTGACTCCAAGAGCGGGGATGGACCTCTCGTAGTCTCCTAGGACTTTTCTGTTTCTTGTTCTTGTTGTATATATATATACATTGTATCTTGTAAATATTTCTTATAAATGAATAAAGAAATATTTTGAGCTAGAATTATGTTTCTAGAGCTGTGCAATCTCAATTTGTGTCTCCTGAATCCAGTATAGACTTGAACTTGACTGCTGACTCAAGGAGACTCATCCTTTGTTAGGAGAATACATCTCGAACTTGAGCAATTATTCCTGATGTGTGTTTTTTGTCTAAGCCTGGAACCAATTTAGTCGACTACCTTTGCTAATTAGCGTCAGAGCTTCTTAGGGCGAGTGCCTGAGAGATTCTTCTTTGAAGACTGGTATTAGCTATGGAGAGTCGACTAGGTTTGGCCGACTGTTCACCAAATAGACATCGTTTAGTGAGTTTCCAAAAGCCTTTATTGGGTAAGTGAAACTTCACCATTTGAAATGACATGATGGCATTGTCAAATGTTAGAGAGTTATGGTGTCACTTCGATTTTTAAGCAAAGAGGCATGGACTTCAAGTTTCGTGTGAACCATTTGAGATTCCGAGGCGTATCTCATCCGTTCATTTTGAAATGAACTAACCATCCAGATTAATCCATGTACTCCTCTTGAACACTATAAATAGCCTATTGATGGTGAAGAAGAAGTTTCTTCACGAACTCCTGTTCTAAATCTTCCGCACTTGTCTCTCTCAACTTTCCCAAACCTTCTTATAATCAAAATCTTCAAATGGCTTCTCAAACTTCTACCACCGACCGCAATGAGTAAAGAATTACTCTTATCTAGCCAATCCACTCCAAGGTCTGCGTCGGAGAGCTCAAGGAGTACTACGGGCTTATGATATCCTCAAGGCCTTTACACTTGTGACGCCAAGTGGGGATGAGCCGCTGTACCGCCACTGCCAAAATAAGGAGCTGTTGTATCTCGCTCAACTCAAGTATGGGCTCCAGCTACCTCTCCATCCCTTCATTAGGGATGTATATGTTGCTCTGGGGGTTTCCCCTCTTAATTCACCCCGAATATAATTGGGGTTCTGGTGGGCTTTGTCGTAATTTGCCATCGCGTCGGCATCCTGCCGAGCATGTGATTGCTGGGGCATCTAGTCAGCATCAAGTCAATGAGGAGGGACCCCTACTACTTCCTCCACTATGGTGGAGGTTTAAAATTTGTTTCGGATGCCCCCGAGTCAAACTACGACTGGAAGGAGTGGTTTGTGTGGGTCTTTAGCACCAACGGTGTCCTCTCCTGCCCCAATTAGCTTGAAGTGACCAAGGACAAACTGAAGCCGTACGTCCTTACAGACTAGGAGAGGAAAAAACTAGAGAAGATCTGATCCTATGCTGGGTCTCAGGAGAGAAGGAACCTCTTCTAGACAGCATCTCTCTGGGCAGCGGGGGTCTCGATGGTCCTCCCTACTGAGGCCAACAAGGTGAGGGCGAGTCTGTCGGCCCTCCCTCTTGAAAAATCCCATAAGAGGAATTCGAGGTGTGAGGAGTTGGGCTCTGCCTTAAGGCCTCTGAAGAGGTTGAGGGGAAATCTCAACCCTGAAGAGGTTGGCGGCCTAAGGTCGAGAGTGGCCGAGATTACTGCCCAGCCAGCGGCACAAAGGGTGAAGGCTAAGAAGGCTAAAAAGGACCAAGGACCAAGTAGTATGACCGGGCAGATTTAGGACAACCCAGCCAAAGAGCAGTAGCCAGCCGTCCCAGTCATTCGGTTGGATGAGGTCGTTGTGATCGATGACACTTCCCTCTTTAGGGGCAGCCCCAGTAGTCAAGGCTGCTAAAGTTAGGGCCCCTATCGAGGAGGCTGCTGGCTTGAGCCCTGCACTCGAGCCATCCCGTAGGCCAGGCAATGAGTTTGCGAGGACTTTTAGGGGTGCTGAAGAGCGAGTAGCACCCCCTCCAGAATCTATGGCGGGCGAGGCCAGCAAGGAGGAAGAAGGTGAAGGCGAAGGCTATGTTGTGTGGGGTGTTGCTGGGCCCTTGTTCGCCCAGGAGGGAACTCCCAGAGGGCAAGAGGTCTGAGCTATCCATCAGTTTTCCCTTCCAAAGGATGAGGGGTTCTTGAGGGAGATGCCGAGCGTCAGCTTGCATATGGCTCTCAAGGCCTACTTGGTTCAGGGCCTTTTAGTGGAGCAGGAGCTGTTCAACAGGCTCACCCACATGTACAACTCCCCGCTTTAGTGGCATGCGAACCTGTCTAAGGAGAGGTTGGCTAGGGAGGAATTAGAGAAGAAGATCGCTGCCTTGATGGTCGAGCTGAATAGCATCGAGGCCCGCTAGCGTCGGGAGGTAGATGCAAGGGAAAAGCTCCTAAAGGGGATCCAATCCAATGGCGCCAAGCAAGCGGCTTTGATTGAGAGGCTCTAAGGCGAGATAGGCTAGCTGAAGGGTGAGGTCGGCCACCTCCAATAGGGAGTCTTTGAGTGGGATGGCTACTTGACTGCTTTGCAGGGGGGAGCTTGAGTCCGAGAGGCGCTTCAAGGCTATGGCTGAGGATGATGCTCAAACGAGTCATCTCTCGATCGAGCAACTAAGGCGATACCTCAAGGAGGAGCGGTCAACTCATCAGGCATCCGCGACAATAGTCAAGGACCTAGAGGATCGACTCACATGCTTGGACTCAGAGTAGTACAAGGCCAAGGTGGTCAACGACTGGCGCCAGGGCCCTTTGGGTACATGAGGCTTTGGCTTGCCAGGCTGGAGTCGACTACCTGGCTTTGTTGCTCCCCCTTACCTCTCACTCCGTACTCGACCGCCTTTACCTACCTCAAGTCTCTTGCTATCTCGACCTCCTAAAGGAGATCAAGGTGAGTGAAGGAGGGTTAGAGTTAGCGGTGGACAACGATGATGATGAGTCAGGGGATAGCTCTAGAGAAGACCCTCCTGCTTCCTCTTTTGCTGCTCTTGCCCCTACCACTCCTGTAGAGACCTCCCAAACCCTACTCCCGGATCTGGTCGAGAGATTTGAGGGCTTGTATCTTCTCTTTTTCCTTTTCGTAAATATCGACATGCCTTTTGTAAATATTAACATGGATATTATAATGAAACTTGTAATAAAGTTTGAGATTTGGAATAAAGATTGACTTTGCTCTTATTCTAGAGTTTGCCTTCAATTATTCATTATTTTTGATTTGTTTGCTTGTAGCTTTATTCTGATTCAGAGAACTGAGTGTTGATTGCGAGTCGGTCGTGTTGTGTCGACCTGAGTGCTGAGGGGTCGAGACGACTAGCTCATCTTACGCCTCTTGTTGGCAAGATGTCTGGGTCTCTTTGTCAACGAAGACTGGCAAATTGAAGTGCCTATGTGTTTTTGTTGAAAATGACCGAACAATTAAACTCCATGCCTTTGGGTTTACTCATGATGACACAAAGATTTTAGTGTACGTGCTTTGGACTTATGAGGGCACCAAGGTCTTTTCGGTAGAGCGACAACCCTGAGGTTAGGTGCCTAGGACTTACATAGACGCCTGAGCCTTTTGGCAAATTAACAACCCTAAGGTTGGGTGCCCAGGACTTACATAAACACCTGGGTATTAGCAAAATGACAACCCTGAGTTTGGGTGCCCAAGACTTACGTAGACGCTCGGGTCTTTTGGTAGAATGACAATGTCGGTTCGTAAAATTAACTTCCCGATTAGAGGGGTCATTAGTGTTTATAAGATTGGCTTATTACAAACTAATGATGAATGTTTATGACAGAGGAGAAGGGAATGGCCCTTCTTGTTTAACATGGGTTCGTTGGCAGCGGTAGGACGCCTCCCTCGGTGCTCGTGCCGAGTTTGCTTCCCTTAGACGATCCGATCAAAGTTGCGGTTGGAGCTTTAGTGCACGGTAGAGGCTTCGATGGAGTTCGCCTATACCCGAGCTTAGAAAAGGTTGAAGCCTCGAACTTAGAGAGATCTACGATGCAAGAGTTTTGTAAAGAGCTGACGAACCTCAGATCTGAGAGTTCAGATTGAGTCTGCTCTAATAATCCAAGCAAGAAGCTAGGAGTGCTCTACTAAGCAAGCCAAAGAAAATCCAAATCTCTAAGCCTTTGAGTAGCCAGCCCTCTTGAACCTCTAGCATGCTCGCCCTCTTCACGTTGGTGAAGGCGGCTTTAAATAGGTAAGTGATGGCATGGGCCATCCCTTGATTTTTGGGATCTGACCACTATTGGGTAAGGAGCACTATGCCCTCCCCTAGCTGTAGGATGTGACCACATAGGGGTGATGAGAGCCATGCCTCATCATCACCTAGGACATGAGAAGTGGGTAGGCCCACTCCCACAAGCAAGCAACCTGCTTGCACTCCTCAGGCGAGGCGGGCAAAGCTACGGGTTAGCTTGAGAACCGGCTGAATGCTCAGGCAAGCTTGCAGGAGAGCTTGGTGAACAGGCAGGGTTGGCTGGCAGGCCCCTCCAATATATGAGTTGGCGTTCGTTGGCAAGTGGAGTTCGTGCGGATGAACTCCTTACAAGTGTGCTTGGCTCGTGCGGGTGAGCAAAGAATTCAGGCGAGGTTGAACTCGTGCTGGCGAGCTCAATGATTTTTCGAGCTTGATTCACGCAGGCGAATCAATCTGACAGGCAAAGTTGAACTCTACGGGCAAGTTCACTGAACAAGGGAGATCGAGCTCTGTGTGCGAGCTCAATAAACAAGCAAAGTCAAGCTCTTCGGGCGAACTCAACAAACAGGTGGGGTTGAGCTCTACGGGTGAGCTCAATAAGGAGGTGATTGGGATCTACGGGCGAGCTCAATAAACAGGAGATGCTTGGATCGTACTGGAGAGCCGAGCGTGTTGGCGAGCTCGCTCATGCTTGTAGGCGAGCTTTGCTGGGCTCGCTAAATGCAGAAGAGCCCAAGCTAATAGCAAGCGGGGCCAGACATTTAGACAATTTTTATGCCTACAAGACCCCCTTTAAAGTTTTCAGACCTAAATTAAGTTGAATGTGGCTTGGAACACTTTGAATGAAAGTGATCACTTCTCATTGGTCAAGTTGAACTCTTCAGGCACCCTCGATGAAGCATAGGCGAGCTTGAGTCTTTGAGCGAGCTCAAGCCATTGGTAGACAAGCTCTAAATATGCGGGCGAGTTGGATCACTGTAGGGGGGTTCAAACTCGAGATGTCATCAGGCGAGCTTCATGCTTAAAGGTGAGCTCAAGACTGTAGGCAACCCTAAAAAATTGATAAACGGGCCACGTGTTTGCAGACAGGCCACGTGTTCGCAGGCGTGTGCTTTGTACATGCCAGCTAAGGAGACACAAGCATGTCAGATCACAATAAATGTGATCTGACGGGGTGGCCTTGTCTTCCCACGCTTGATTTTGAAGCTGTGGATTTGGCGGCTCTTTTGATCGCGATCGTTGCTTCGATGAGAGATCGTGGTTGTTGATTTCAAAATCTTTGATCTCAGTCGTTGATTTGAAGGTGAACCGCTTCGTCGGTTGGGCCTCTAGACTCAAACCATTAGATTCGAGATTCGCTGTTGATCGTTCGATTTGAACTATCGAATGCAAACCATTACAGTTGATTTAAGCCATCGATTTTGGTTTGAGATGATAGATCTCAACCGTCAAAAGGTCGCCTATAAATATGCTTCGTCTCCCTCCTTAGGAGATTTTTTTCTACTCAAATTTTCGTTCACCCAAGTTTTTTAAAGAGAAAATTAATCTCTCCTATTTTTCTAACTCGAGATGGCACCTAGGAAGATGCTCACTTCAAAAGGGAAGGGGAAAATCTCCTCTCCCGCCGTTTCTGGTGTCATTACCACTGCTGCCATCATCCAAACCCGTTCTGGTAGGTTTGAAAACTACTAGGTCTAATTGGGGAAGATGAACAACAATTGTTCATCTTCTATGGTGAGCTTTGCTTACTCAGGCGTGCTCTACTTAGGTCAAGTGAACTCAGCTCTGTTAGGTGAGCTCTATTGGTCAAGCGAGCTCAGCCTTGTCAGGCAAACTTTGATTGTCAAACGATCTCAACCTTGTCAGGTGAGCTCGACTTTAGCAGGTGAGCTCTGCTTGTCAGACGAGCTCAGCCTTGTCAGGCAAGCTTTGCTTGTCATGTGAGTTCAGCTATCCGAGCGAGCTCAGCCTTATTAGGTGGGCTTTGGAGTTTGCCTATGCATGGCATGTCACCTGTTTCGAAAACTTAGGAGATCTTTTAACAATTCTCACTCCTTCTTGTTGTGCTTTACATCTGCTTTCTCTGATGAGGCCCTCCCCAGGGGTAGAGCCATTGGTCTTGCTGGCAGCACTAGTTTTGCAGCTCCTCCTCGGTTTTCGCCTCTCGATTCGGTGCCGATGTTTAATGCTGATAGGACGAGTGAACTGAAGCAAGTGGTGTCTGAGGGACACTATTTGACGCTACGAGAATTATCTACCGACGCAGCACTGGTGGACTCTCAGTGTCGGGAAATGGGGAAACCTAACTTTCTGTTTGGTGACGCCACAGCTAACCCCTCCCCTATGTTTCTTTGTGAGAGCATGTGGCTCTGCAAGATAAATGGAGTTCGTTACTTCCTCCCCCGCATGGTGAGGGGGTTCTTACTAGTTGAACTACACTCCCTCTCCGTCCCTCGCACAATTACTGGGAGTTAACTCCATCTGAAGATGGGGTTACTTGTGGACTTTTCACCAGTTCTTTGGCTGGTTACGGGGTTGACAGCTCTAGTAAACATGTTATCACCCTGCACCCGGGCCTCTTACAAAGTGAGCTACCTGTGGGAGAAACACCTGTAGTGGCCGAGACCTTTCGTCGTTGTTTCTTCAGAGTAGGGGGGTTAGTTCCCCTCAAAGCATTTCAGAGCTCCTAGGTGGATTCACTCGACGATGGGCAATAGCCTATGGTGGTACAGAATCACTAAATATGTGTTGGCGGAGAACTCTGACTTGCAAGAGTCAGATCTATATAGGTCTATCAGGGCCACCCAACACGGCCTCAAGATCAACGTTCCCCAGCTTCACAGTATTTTGGAACTCTATTGTCCAGATAGCGGCACATTTTTTACACTGAACGGGGAGTTAGGGCTAGCGCTTTATGAGATGTATGAAGTGTTCGGACTACTGATGGGGGAGTTCTTGTACGAAGAGCATGTCCCCAGCCGATAAGAAATCAACCACCTTTTTGATCAATCCCCCCAGGCAGTGGATACTTTATGGGAGCTCCTCTACCATTATCACATCTGCTTGGATGCCCTTGGATCGGTAGATCACAAAGGTAAGAAGTAAAGGGTGGCAGGCATCAGCCACAAGAACTGGGCAGATTACTTGTGCCCTCAAAATGAGGATAAGAGGCGGGCCATCCTACCGCTGTGGGAGTGTGATCCAGTGGAAATAGAAAGAAGAATATCCGGGAGCGGCGATTCAACATCCCTCGATCATGATGAAGAAATTCTTTCGGGGACTATCTTGATGCAGTTGCACTCAGACAATACTACCCGAATGAGTTTGGAACAGGGGCATTGAGTTTCTAGTTCTCGAGGACTTCTTTTCCTGGTTTTACTCGTACCCCCAACACGATAGTACAACTCATCGGCTTGAAGGTCGGAGTAACCTATCGTGTGTTAGCACGACTTCTCAGGTATAAAGTTATCATCATCAGACGACAATGTTTCCTTCTGAGGGCGAACTGCCTTCTTTGGGCTTTCAAGAGTCACGTGCCTCGAAACATGCCTTTGTGGGCGTGAGTTCTCAGCGGGCTCCTGGACTTCAATGCGCAAATTGGTGCGTGTAGCTGCCATGAACTCCTTATCATGTTGAGGGTGGCGGCGACTCCCAGCATGTTGAGTCGTTCGGGGCTTCTTTATCGGGCCCAAACGTTCTTGAACTGGAGCTTTGCATCCCTCATCGGGAAGTGGACCGAGGCGCTCCAAAACTGATCTCCTTCTTCGGGATGGTTTTGCGGGATCTCCCGGAGTAGCTACTGGAATTACCGATGATTTAGGTTGGTTCGCCGGAGGTTGAACTTGCATTGAAGGCTGTGATGATTGTTCCCTAGCCTGAATCGTCGCTTCAGACTTCGGCCTCCATACTTGGCGGATTGGTGGCGGCTTCTTGGTCACTTCCTTCTGCAGTCTTCTGCGGGCTTCTCGGACTTGAGCCCGTGCCTACGCTAACAGTGCGTGGCGCTTGCGAATGCGCTCTTCAAGTGTCGAACGATTCCATTTGACACGGATCCATTCGTTCATTGGCGGCTTGGAGGAGCTGCCATTCATCAGTTGTTGAGGCTGTTTGCTTCCCCTGTTCTTCAGATTCGCGTTATAGCGGATCCCATCAGTGGATTCCATTGCCTTCGCGAATTGTCGTGCCAAGCGTTAACGTCGCCTTTGGCGGGCTCTCTTTGAGAGAGTCACTACGCCCTCAGCGACAGAGGAATTAGCAAGAATAGATTTGACCTGGTTGGAGGTCGGTGGAGCTTCACCCGATGTAACTTTGGCATCAATTGGGTTGAGATCTTCGTTGGTATTCTGCATTTCTTCGTACCAACGGACTTTTCTCCTAGAGGAGAACTTCTTGGACTTGAGGGGGGAGGTGGATCCAGATGAGGATGACAAATTCTCCTTGAACTTTTGTTGGTTGAATTCATACTCGACCTCCTCCTCGACCGGGATCAAGATCCGCGGCTGCGACGCAACGATCTCGATAGCGAGATCGGTGGCTCCCACTGTGGTCGCCAGATTGTTCACGAGAAAAATTACTTCCATTGATGTCATTGTTTTCTTGAGCAACAGTTTATCGGTTACAAAAGATCCAGTCTTTTTATAAGATCCGGTTACAACAAAATCAAAAAAATCTTAAAAGATTACAACTTTCCTTTTCTGGAACAAATCACAAGATCCTGTTTTGCGGTCTCTTGCTTGTGTGGGTTCTTTGCCTACACCGGGGTTAATCCGTGGACCACCGCGGGATCTTGATCCGGTCGGATCTACACGGTATGACAGGTGTTATTTCACGAAGGAAATAACAGCCGAGGGGATTATTTCACCAAGGAAATAATAGCCCTAAGTAATCGAAATCGACCAAGCGAAATCGATACTCTTCTCAGGATCAAAAAACTAAGTTTTGATCCAGAGGATGACCGTGTGGATCTCAGATCTGATCTCTCTCGAACTCCTACCTTATTTATCATGGATGATCGCCAAGAACCAGATCTGAAAAGTCCGAGTCTTCAAAGCTCCAAAACTCCGAAGTTTAGCTCTCAATCCAGCAGAGTTTCACCTTAAAAGTTCAACAAAAATCCAACTTCTTAAAATTAAGACCTCCTTCTCTATTTATAGGCATGTCAATCCAGATCTGGGCTCAGATCTGGGCCCAGATCTGGGTGGCTCGGCCAGGTGGCTCGGCCACCTAGGTGGCTCGGCCACCGAGCCACCCAAAAGGTGGCTCAGGCGGCCACCTAGGTGGCTCGCCGAGCCACCAAGTGGTGGGGCGGCCACCGAGCCACTTAGAGGTGGCTCGGTTTCGGCCGAGCCCTCCAGGTGTTTGGTTTCGCCGTTTTTCGGTTTTGCGCTTCATTCGAACTCGATTGTTGATCTGGACTCTAATTTGGCAGTCCGGATCCTGATTTGGCAGTCATTCCGCTTTGGTGTTTGAGTTCGAGTCCGGATCCGATCTTGATTTGATCTTGATTCGTTCGAGTCAGCTCCCAGTCTTGTTTGATGTGGTGGACTCTATGGTTGGATGACTCATTGATTCATCGACCCGTTAGCTTGATTGGGCACGCGATTGGATGTATTCTGTTGTTTGCGTGTGGTTCGTTAACCTCGTCACCTCGTTAATCCGCTTCGTCGCGTCTCACTTGGCTTCAGTGTTGTGGTCTAACGAACATGCTTGGATATATCGCCTGATGGTTCATTAGTTTGTCGAATCACCGTGCCGAGCTGTGTTAAGGGACCTTTAGGCAGTTTTATATGCCTACAACCTCCTGCGATTATCCAGACCCACTCGGGAAGCCCTACAAGAAGCATTGGCCGACTTGGAAGTCTTCACCACCCACTTCTCGAGGGAAGAATACACGGAACAGGAATGTGTGATGTGCTGCCAGACCACCAAGAGGCGCGTCCCTTGCATCACATTCACTCCTGAGGACATGCTCATCAAAAGCACCTCTCATGATCGACCACTGTACTTCACGGGGTACGTCGGTTCCTCGAAAGTGGATCGAATTCAAGTCGACCCAGGGTATGCACTAAGCATCGTACCTCTGAAACTAATCAAACACCCGGGGGTGTCCTCGAAGCGCCTTTCCGTGACAACCATGACTATCTTCGGCTTCAACACCACGGGAACCCGACCGCTTGGCAAAATATGCCTAAAGTGTTGGATAGGCGACATGCAGACAGAGGTGACCTGTTATTTCATCGACACCGAGCCATCCTACAATATGCTCTTGGGACGACCGTGGATCCACAGTAACCGGATAGTCCCATCTACCTTACATCAATGCTTAAAATACATGGACGACTATGATCGCGTGAAAACAGTAGTAGCTGACATGCAACCCTTCAAAGGCGTTGAGAACTACTTCACAGACTCTCTGCTATACCAAGACCCCGACAAGCCACCGATCGAGGAACTTGAGAGCGGCAATGAGGCGGATAGCGAGCCCGAGTATGGTGACAGCCTAGTCCTGAACGATTTCGAATCAATTGTAATTGGCTGCGAAAGTCACAATGTAACCAGCGCTGTTCAGGCGGAGGAGATTATCCTGAATGAGAAGTTCAACTTTGCTTATTTGTCGTCTTACTCAACGTCCGAGGATGATGCACCTAACGACCTAATGTCGAAGCTCTATAACGACCATTCCCTACACTTTCCCGACAAGCTCTATAATAACCGATCGAGTCTTCACAGGCCGTACTCGTCGTGTCGGCCTGGAATAACTATCAAAAAGATATTATCTTCGGACGAATCGATCACCCTTTGCACACGTTATGGGATGAGTCTGAAGATGAAGACCCTGCGCCTCAGTTTTCACAATACAGTCAAATCGCGAAGCGCATAATGAGCAACATGGGGGTACGACCTCACTCGCCCAGAGGGCCTGAATTACGGCCGAGGGCGAAAGACGGCCATCCGACCTGCTTAGGTACCTAAAGGCAAACCCTCAAATTACTTCAATAGGACCCGGAGAGGTTTAGGCTACTCCTCTTCCTCATCGGACTTGTTCTGTTATTTCAACGAGGACTCCGACTATGCGCATTCGGGGGATCGATCATCGACAACCTCAACATGGGACTCAGACGTCAGCATAAGGGACTTGTTCGACAACCTTACAGTCAACATGGCCATGATTAATCCCGCCAAAATGGCAGGGGACAGACAGGTCCCGCTTTATGATGAGACATGGGACCACCACGTCAACGCCCAGTTAAAGAGTCGCTTCGAGCAACGTGAACCACCGACCGAAGACGAAATCCTCCAAGTGAACATGGGTGATGAGACTAATCCTAAGCCTATATTCATCTGTGGTAGTCTACCTCCCTAAGAGAAGGAAGATCTCATCGCCCTCATACGGGAATACATTGATGTCTTCGTATGGAATTATGAGGACATGCCCGGCCTTGATCCACATGTCGCCATGCATCACCTCAACATCGGCTCAAATGCCAAACCAGTCAAACAACAGCAGAGGCGGTTTCGTCCGCAGATCATGGAGGCAATCGAGGCCAAAGTAAAAAAAACCGATCAAATCTAGCTTCATCAGAGAGGAACAACACCCCGATTGGGTAGCTAATACCGTTCCAGTCCTAAAAAAGAACGGTAAGATTCGCATCTGTATTAACTTTAGGGATCTCAACCCTACGTACCCTAAAGATGAGTTTCCTTTACCCATCACGGATGTCATAATTAATAACACATGCGGGTTTGAGAGGATATCATTCATGGATGGATTCTCAGGGTACAATCAAATCAAAATGCATCCCGAGGACAAAAAACACACTTCATTCAGGACTCCCATGGGGGTATACTGCTACACGATAATGCCATTCGGAATCAAAAATGCAGGGGTAACCTACTAACGCGCCATGAGCATGATCTTTCGAGATCACCTGCGAAAGACGGTCGAGTGCTATGTGGACGATTTGGTCGTGAAAAGTCACAGTAAAGAGGACCATCTCCAAGACTTGAAGGTGATGTTTGAACTTATGAGAACTCACTAACTCAAGATGAATCCTACAAAGTCATTCTTAGGGATGTCCAACGGTAAATTCCTAACAAAAGGAATCCGAATTGACTCAGATAAGGTACGAGCTATTCAAGAGCTTCGGCCGCCCCGAAATCTTAAGGAACTAAGGGGCCTTCAGGAACGATTGGCTTACATCCGGAGGTTCATTTCAAATCTTTCGGGTAAGTGTCAACCCTTCTCCAAACTAATGAAGAAAGGTACTTCCTTCGTGTCTGACGAGCCTTGCCAACGGGCCTTTGAGGAGATCAAAATTTATCTCTCGAACCCGACCGTCCTTGCGGCTCCAATCTCAGGGAAGCTATTCCTCATCTACATCAGGGCTATGGAGCATTCTCTGGGCGTTCTCTTGGCACAAAATGATGACGTTGGCCACGAGTAAGGCATCTACTACCTAAGTAGTACCCTACAAGGTGCCGAACAGTGATACTCAATGGTCGAAAAGGAGTGTTTGGCCTTAGTGTTCGCCATCCAAAAGATACGACACTACCTGGTTGGCCAGACCATCCACGTCATTTCCCGGATGAACCCTATCCGAGTTTTCATGATGTAGCTTGCGGGTTTAAACTAGCATTTGGCCAGATGGGCACTCCTACTGTCTCAGTACGACATTCACTTCATGCTACAGAAGTCAATCAAAGGACAGGTTATCTGTGATCTTATGGCTAGTCATCCGCTAGGGGTGAAAACTGACCTATTCGAAGATTTGCCAGATGAACCCCCCGAGGTCAACACAACTTCTTCACCAGAAGCCTGGCAGATGTTCTTTGACGGCACTTCACGTGTCAGCACGAGCGGATCCATCATGGCGGGAGTGGGGGTGGTCCTCACTTCCCCACAAAAACACGTATTGCCCAAAGCCTTTTCTCTAACAGAGCCATGCACCAACAACATGGCCGAATATAACGCGTTACTCATCAGACTCGAGTTGGCAAGAGAGTTAGAGATAAAACATCTCAAAGCCTACGGCGACTCCCAGCTAATTGTCAAGCAGATGACGGGGGAATACGAAGTCAGAAAAAACGACCTAATCCCACTTCACAAAGCAGCTACCAAGCTAGTGGAGTCATTCGAAAGCTTCAGCATCGAGCACGTGTTTCGTTCCAAGAACACACACGCGGACACCCTCGCATCCTTGGCAGCTAACTTAGCCCAGCCACCAGAAACGACTCAATGGGTCACTGTGGCAAGCCGAAGACTCTTTCGACCTAAAGACGTTCTAGAAGTGAACGCCACTCACCAGGTTTCGGATCGGCCCGACATGAAAGATTGGCGTCTCCCGATCATTGACTATGTCCTGTATGGCATATTGCCCGAAAACGCTAAGGCGTGAGAGTCTGTCCGCCGACGTACCTTAAGGTTCTACTACGATTCGACCACGAAGACGTTGTATCGAAGGTCATACGACGGCTTGTTACTTCGATGTCTTTCAAAGACAGAAGCACAAGAAGCTTTGCGCGAAGCCCACGATGGCACTTGCAGAGCTCACCAGCCCAGACCCAAGCTTTGGGTCGATTACGGAGGATAGGCTATTTTTGGCCTGGGATGGTCAGCGACGCGGTTTCTTACGCAAAGTGTTGCTACACGTGCCAAATCCACGCCAACTACCTGCATCAACCTCCTGAAGACCTACACCCGACAATGGCGTCTTAGCCCTTCGAAGCATGGGGGATGGATATCGTCAGACCAATATCCTCGCTGTCGGCAAGAGGTCATCGCTTCATCCTCGCGGTCACTGACTACTTCTCTAAATAGGCCGAAGCCGTCCCTTTAAGAGAAGTCAAGACCAATGACGTGATTAAGTTCATCAAACATCATGTCATATACCGATACGGTGTACCTTGACGTATCATCCATGACAACGGCGCACACTTTGTTAGTCATGCGTTCACTTGGTTTTGTGACAAGTTCCAGATACAGAACCTCTCCTCAACAGCCTACAACCCTTCGACGAATGGCTTGGCCGAGGCCTTCAACAAAATAATCGTTAAGATCCTAACCAAACCGACTTCCAACAACAAGTGCGACTGGAATGAGAAGCTGGACAAGAGCTTATGGGCGTATCACACGACGGTTCGTACACCGACCGGCAACACGCCTTATTCATTGGTATATGGCTATGAAGCCATGTTACCATTAGAGATTCAAATTCCATCCCTCCGTGTCACCCTAGCTACGGGGATGATAACCAAGGACAATGTAGGCATCGAAAATTGCCGATAGGTCCCTGCACACAGCTCAGTGTTAACGAACGACGATTGAACGTCACTACCCGGTTCACAAGAGTTCAAACGACGTCGGTGAGCAATTGAAGCCAACCGATGGAATACGTGAGCCGACAGAATGTCAGAATCACGGGGATACAGATTGATCGAAAATCCCGTGATCACCGCAATTGGGCCAACGCCCGCCGTGTCCCGATCACCACACTGATAATACAACCATCGGGATCTACAAAGCTCTTCGTCAGAATTCCAACGCATCCGAAAGCACTCAAATCCGAGTTCGGACGAAAAGTCAACAGCGGGACAACGGCAGAACAACGGCACGGCCCCGGGCTGAACCGGGGACACCCAAGCAGGTCTCGGCAGGCTCGAGACACCCCCAAAGGGTTGTCTCGGCCAATGGCCGAGACACCCCCCAAGGGGTGTCTCGGCCACAGCCGAGACACCCCAAGGGGGGTGTCTCTCCCCTTGGGGTGTCCATATGGCCCCTAGGCCCTCTCATTTGGCTATAAATAGCCCCCTTAGCCCTCCATTTACAGGGGCTCTTGATTTGGCTCTGATTTAGCCTTGGTTTTGGGAGAAGAATTTCTGGTCTTGGGATTATCCTCGAGATCTGAAATTTCGGAGCTTAGAGCGGCGAAGCCCTGCCGGATCGAGGAGTCTCCATCGTCATTCACCCCCCCCCTTCCTTAGTGTTGCTCCTTAGCGGTGACACTAAGAAGAGCTATTATCTCGTTTTAGCCGAGATATACGCTTATAACCTCTAGATCTTGCGCGGATCGACGAGGTTCTGTTTCTATATCCTACGCGGATAGACGAAACTCTGCCGGATTTTCCCGGAAAGGATCTTGAAGAGTCGGCGGTCCACGGATATCGACATCCCCGTCACAGGCCAACAACCCACACAAGCGAGACCGCACCAAACCGGGACCTCGTGTTTATTTTCAGAAGAGTTGTAACCTTTTGTTTTCATTTTTTTTAACTCTGTTGTAACGCCTGAAGTTATAACAGATACCGAATCAATGAAAACAGCAGCTTTTCACGAAAACAGACAATCATCAATGACGCCTCGCGAAACTTGAATCGTTGGATGACAGGCAGCTTGAAGCTCAACAACACATTGAGTTCTACTAAGCCCGAATGTCTAAGGCTTTCGACAAGAAATTCAAGCGTCGATCCTTTAAGGAGGGAGAATTGGTGCTCGCCGTCCGACGACCGATGATTCTCACTTCCAAGAAGAAGGGTAAATTTTAGCCCAAATGGGAAGGACCGTTCGTAGTAGAGACAATCTATTCGAATGGAGCTTATCGCCTCGTCAAACCGAACAGCGACAAGATCATGATACCTATCAACGGCAAGTTCATGAAGAAGTACTATCCTTAGTTCTCCTTCAAACTCCTACTGGTGCAAGAGTATAAACTGCCCATCCAAACTCCCATGAGTGTATGAGTCTAAACTGGTCCTCACTCCCTCCAACTGGTACATGAGGCTAAACTATTCCTACTTCATATACTCTGACGGGAAACCCTATACGAGACGCTACTAATAGTGTTCTTAAATGTGACCTAGATCGCCATTTGGTCCAACCTTCTTACAGTTAGAACCAAAATAATCCTGTCATGTTAACTATCACCTCTGACAAAATCAACTTACCAATCCTCTCTAATAGGATGGCAAGCCCACAAAGTCGCTCACATCGCGGCAAACAATCTTGTCATGTTAACTATCACCTCTGACAAAATCAACTTACCAATCTTCTCCAATAGGATGGTGAGCCCACCAAAGTCACTCACATCGTGGTGAACAATCCTGTCATGTTAACCCTCACCTCTTACAAAATTAACTTACCAATCCTCTCCAATAGGATGGTGAGCCCACCAAAGTCGCTCACATCGTGGCGAACAATCCTGTCATGTTAACCCTCACCTCTAACAAAATCGACTTACCAATCCCTTCCAATGGATGACAAGTCCTCATAGTTGCTCCGATAGTAACAAAATTATGTCATGTTAATGATCACCTCTGATAACTGGCCCCGTTATTCCCACGAGTAACACAGCCTAAGTAGTAACCTACCATGCGACATGTTGCCACTTTGGTCAATAGTCACACTCCTATGTCCCTGAACTACCTGACCTATCCCGGGTATCCTAATGTTCTCTTAGAATAACCGATGGGTAGCAGCCTACCATGCAACGGCTCCTACAGCAATCGATCGTTACATTTTTACATCCCTGAACGATTCGATTATCATTCACGTCGTCATCCTCGTGAACGACGATGATTATCAAAGGCAGCTTAACGGACGACATGGCCCAACCGCCCCCTCAAGCAGCAACTAGCCAAATGACAAGTCATTGTTGGGGTCTTCAGCTAGTCGCATGCACAAGCAACCGCTCTTTGTTTCAAGCTAAGTGTTACCCTCTCGGTTTCGCCTGAGCTACAACGCGAAAGTCGGGGTTAACCCGACACCACGCTGTGAATGACACAAAGCAGAAGGGGAGCCTAGTGACTAAGTCTAAGACAGGCTCGTCGAAGGCTCACCACACTGCGAAAAATAGTATAACTGGCTCGACTTGGGCAACAGGCACCACAGGCGAGTCTAACACAATGGTTATCATGGACTAACCAATAGCCCTAAACACAGAGAAAACGCAGAAAATAAAAAAAATTATGCATGCAGAGCAGTAAATAAACAAATGCATAAAGGACCATTCCAAGCCAAATTTAGGGACAAAGTTTTAACTATGGTGCGTCAAACATCAGTAAAACTACAAACAATGTCTAACAACAAGAGAGACGCGCTACATCAACTTCAGCAGGCTGAAAGCGGCGATCTCGGCTTTGACGCCCAGTAGCTCCGCCTTGCGCCTAGACCGCACCCTCTCTTCCTATCGTTGTCGAAGTCTGGCGAGAGCAGCCTCGCTGTCCTCCTCCTCCTGGAGAAGGAGTTGGAGTGCCCTGGCCTCCGCCTCGGCAGCACGGCTAACCCGCATTTTCTCACACTCAAGCCTTTTCAGCCTCGCCTCACCTTCGAAGGATCCAACATCTTCAAAGAAGGCGGCATCCGGATAGGCATCCATCTTCGCCAGTATAGCGCGATGTCGCCTATGCAGGCATCTGAGCAGAGCCTCCTATTTCTGAATACACCGCGCCGAGGCTTCGTGCTCGAACAGGATGCTCATGGAGAGAGGCACCGGTTCAGGGTCGACCTGCACTAGCTCCTCCAAGTGGTACATTAGTCCCTCCAAATGCTGAAGCTCCCGCTCACACCGTCGGGCGAGCTGGGGACCACCTACGTGTCGGAGGTCCTCAAGACACTCCCCCACAAAGGGGAGCATGTCATGATACATCCCGAAACCCTGGCTGATGACGGTGGCTATCCTAAGTAGGTCATCCTCTAACTTCTGGTTGATGGTGAGTGTCGGACTAGAGTTCGAGTGGAAGAGCCTTGGGTCGAACCCGTGGGTGAAGACGACGTCGCGAGGACGACGGTAGCAGTAGAGGAGGAGCCAACGCCCTCCCCCTCGAAGACACCAAAATCGGAGTTAGAGGTCATTGATCAGAGATTTTTTTTAGAGGGTCTCTTCTGGTGAATTTTCGTAAACACTAGAACTCTACCAAAGAGACCACGAGCACATTATATAGTCGAGAGCTGAACGGCTAGGATTTTCCGTCTCAAGTAGATCGAACGGCTTAGATCCCTAGCGACACTTCGAGTTCGACGCCCATAAAAGCTTCGCTATTGGGACTCCAAATTGACCGTTTGGACTGAGCGCGGAAAGCGAAGCATCCCATCACTTTGTCATTAATGGGGACTAACGCGCCTACATCACCCTAGCTGGCAAGCATTTGGATCCGCGGACGAACGCGTGACACAAATTCGCCTGTGCTTGAGTTTTGCTTACAACACAAACTCGTCTGCGCTTGAGTTTTGCTTGTAGCACAAATTCGCCTGCGCTTGAGTTTCGCCTGCGCTTGAGTTTTGCTTGCAGCACAAACTCGCATGTGCTTGAGTTTTGCTTGTAGCACAAACTCGCCTGCGTTTGAGTTTTGCTTGCAGCACAAACTCACCCGCACTTGAGTTTCTCTTGTAGCACAAACTCGCCTGCGTTTGAGTTTTGTTTGTAGCACAAACTCGCCCGCGCTTGAGTTTTGCATGTAGCACAAGCTCTCCAGCATTTGAGTTTAACCTTCAACGTAAACTCGCCAGCATTTGAGTTTAGCTTTCAACGCAAACTCGCCAGCACTCGAGTTTTTCTTGTAGCACAGAACCCACCACCAGCTTAAGTCTCGCTTACAACACGAACTCGTCAGTTTGCCTGTAGCGTAAACTCGCACGGGCCTGAGCTTCGCCTGCGACATGAAATCGTCGGTAATTGAGTCTACCCGTCACATGAACGAGACGTTGAATGGCGACACAACAAAATATGAAAAGATTATGTGCACAACGAGAAAGTGCAAACTTCATTAGATGCTTCTAGACAGTACATTTGAACAAAGTTATGACTTTACAACAAAGAGAGTCATAACATTACATTCGAGAAGCAAAACATGAAATAGAACATCTTGAATCTACTCCTGTCCTACGGGTTTATTCTAGGAGTTTGAAAGACGCAAGCTTGGCTTTGACTGCGGCTATCTTCTTCTCATGCATGGCACGAGCTTTTTCCTCTGCCTCTTGCTAGACTCGAGCCTCAAAAGAAGCGTTAGCGGCGGCATCCTCCTGAAGTAACAGTGGATGATTACGCCTCTCCCTAGCAAGATCACCTTGCACTGTCTCGCTCTGAATGCGTAGGCCCGTCAAGACTGATTCCCCCTCTGCGCACGAGATTGTACCTAAAAAGATCGAAGAAACGACAGACTCCATGTCAGATTACAATAGGTGGTGCCGAAGATCCAGATGATCAATAAGGGCCTCTTTGTCTTCTATGTCTCGCCTTCGGCACTCTAGTTGCCACGCGGCACGACGATGGACTGGAGCCAAGAATAGCTTTACTTCGGACCCCAAATCCGCATGTTGCAAGTCCTCCAATTTTGTCAGGAGCAGTTCCAAATCGATGAGTCTCATTGAGCAACGTAGTGCGAGCATAAAGTCGCCCTGGCAATGGAAGCAAACCACATGGTCTGAGAGGGACTGCTTCAGCTCCACAAAAGTACCATGATCCTGATCAACGAGCAAGATCACTCACTTTACGGTGTTCTCCAACTCCTCTAACTGAGCCAGAACAGAGCCCGAAGGTTTAGACTACGGATCGCGATCAGGTGCGGGAGTCGAAGGAGAGGCATCACCCCCCGCCCTCTTCGCATTTGACGCCTTCGCTCGCGGTGCCATCCTGAACAAGAGGGAGACAATCAGCATAGCCCCCTCTAACAAGAAAATAGGGCAATATATGACATATGTGTCTATCATCTAATGGTCCAGATTGGGCGGTGGAAAGGAAGATCGTCCATTACACCGCCTTCAATGAGAGGCGACGTGCCAATGTCAGTCCAGCTGGCGAGCACTCGAGATTGTGACTAGACACGTGGTTACTCCCAAATCAGCTTTAATCTTGCCCTCGGCTGGATTTGACTGTGACCAGAATCCGCCTATGGCTAAGATTCGCCTAAGGATTGAGTTTGCCTGTAGCTAGAATTCACCAGCAGTTTGAACTTGCCCGTGTTTAGAATCCGACTAGCTTGAATTCGCTTATAGTTAAAGGCCCACCTGCAACGGCCTCACAAAGAAAGATAAAAACTGAAAGATGAGAGGCAACAGCAACTAGGAGGGGTACATGCGCAAACACATTTGAAACCAAAAGAGCATAACATTCATCCAGTCTTAAGACAATACATTTGAACAAAGTTATGACTTCACAATCAAACAAGTTATAACACAACGTCCAAAGCAAAATGAAACAAAATGTCTTAACATGGTTTTAGACCTAAGAGCCTAGTCCAACAAACTAAAGGACGCAAGCTCTGCTTTAACTGTGGCTACCATTCTTGCGTGGTCCTCCCAGGATTTGTCTTCAGCCTCTTTCCTAGCCTGATCTTCAAAGCTTGATTTGGCGGCAGAGTCTTCCTGGCGCAGTGTTTGGAGGTTTTGAGTTGCCTCCTCAACAGTCTTGCTAACATTTACACTCTCAGATTGAAACCCCCTCAGGGTCATCTCCGCCTGCTCTAGCTCAACCCTCAGACGAGATATGGTGGAAGTGAAGTCGCTTATCCGCTCTTCTAGTGAGTGCTGTTAACCCACCCAAAAGGCAATATGGGATCCCAAATATGCTATTTCCCTGGAGCGGACTTCCTACTCCCAGGCCTCCCGACGTTGAGAGCGAGAAAAGAAGGGCTCCACATCAGCTTCCGGACCCTCTCGTAACAAGGTCTCTAGACTCGTCAGGCGTGACTCCAGATAAAGAAGCCTCTGCACGCAATGTGTGGCAAGCTGGTGCTCGCCCAACCGCCTGAAATCGGCCACGCGATCCAAGAGGGACTATTTGAAGTCAGCGTAGGTCCTCATGCCAAGACTGACGAGGGAGATTACCTGCTTCACTGCACTCTCGAATTCCTCGACGTGAGCCTGTATAGACAAGGAATCTGAGGAAACAGGTTCTTGACCCAGAGCGAGTATCACGATGGGTAGAACCTTGAGGCAAGGCTCAGTCCCAGATGGCGGAACAGGGTTTGAGGCGGAGGAAGTCGCGATTCCCTTAGATTTGTCGTCAGAAATCAAAATAGGCTCAGCCGCATGCTCTTCAGTAGTCGGCATTTCGTCCTGAACTGTACAACACGACAGCGACACAACAAAGAGTAAAAAGCCAGAGGTATCGACTTGACTTGCGACCCTCTAATCGAACTGCATGAAAACCTGGACAAAAAGGTACCTTCGGCGGTGGTGGCCTCGGTGGCACCCGAGGAGGATACCCCCTTTCCTTTTTTTGAAGCGACTCTCTTCACCTTCGGCGCCATTTCGAGTGCAACGAGAGGAAGCGTGAGTTTTCCTCAGAGAAGACAACGAGAAAACTACAACCTCCCTTAACAAGGGGGAGAGACGTTAAATACTCATGGTCTGGACGATTGTTCGTCGTTCGATCGAACCGTTCGAAACTGAACAGTTGGAAAGTAAGGCCGAACGGTTTAGGATCCCGCGTGAGCAGTCAAGATCCGGTAGTTTCTAGACACGATCTCTCACCAATGGACCAGATCGGGCGTGGAGAATGAAGAGGCCCACTACGCCGTCTTTAATGCGAAACGACGTACCCACGTCATCTTAACTGATGAGTGTATTAACGCATAAATTGACACGTGGCCCACTAAGAGCGGAGCCCGCCTACAGGTCGAATTCGTCATTTGAACTCATACTGTTCGAGCTCGTCTGATGGTTAAGCCGTTTAGGCTCCCACACCACTCTAGAACTCGAGCCAGTCCTAATTTCACCTGCAGATGGAATTCACCTGCAGATAGAATAAGCATGCAGCTGGAATCCGCCAGCAACTGGAATCCGCCCACAGCTAGGATCTCCCTGCGGCCAAACTCTGACTGGTACGGATCCGTGTTGAACAATGATAAAAAAAATGGTGGGGCATGCACAAGGGAAATAATGACTAGGAATAAAAAGATAATTCCATTCATTAAAAGAGATTCGAATACAATGATGGAATCAAAAGCAAATTACAAATCTCTCAGCCGCGACTCCACCTCATGAATCTCCTCAGCACGCTTGAGCTCGAGCCTCCTCAGGATCTCACGATGAAGATCCTCCTCAGAGCGCGAGACCAAGTCTTGGATGGTGTGCTTGACCTTCTTGAGGGCTCGGTCTTTCTCCTCAATAGAACCAACGACCAGTTGCCGTCGAGACTCGAGTTCCTCCAACTCCCTTATCAGCTATTAGCGAGCCTTCTCCTGATTAGCTAGTGAGGCCTGTACGTTAGCAATGATTTGCTTGGTCTTTGCTATCTCCGAAGACAAGCGAGAGAGCCGGGAGTTAGCCTTTTGTTGCTCTAGGCTCACTCGTTCGTTCTCGGTCTTGATACGCTCCAACTCTTCCGTCAACCTCGCCTCCAATGACATTGACTTGTTCAGTGTGCTATCGCGCTCCTCCAATGCTACCTGAACCTCGTTAGACGCAAGATGAACGATCTCGGAACTCGTCGCGCGAAGGGTAAGCAGCTATCGGATGGCTTGCTCTACCTCCTCCAAGCGCTGGAAGTATGGATTAGCCACAGTGGCACTAAGCTTCTTGATCAAGAAAGCCATGTGATAATCAAGATCCTCCTTGGACTCCTCAAAGGGGCAACTCTCTTCTAATGCGAGCTTGACGCAGTCAGCAAGAGTGTCCTAGAAGTTAGCAAGGGCTCGAGCCATCTTCCTCTGGTGCGAACGCTCCAAAGGAGAGAGGATAGCCTCATCTGCCGAGGATGTTATAACCGAAGTCACGATCGAGGTGCTGGTAGTCACGATGGTGGGAGTAGTGGCAAATACCGCCAAGACTGAAGCATCGATCATTAATGCTGGGATAGCGACCGCAACGTCGACGGTCACCAAAGATGAGGAAGCGATCGCCAGCCGAGTGGATGTCTCCCCTTGGGTCAGAGACTCCTGAGCCAGCGCCCCACCCCCGACCAACGTTTCTTTAGAAATAAGGATTTCCTCCCATCGGTCTGTCACATCTTCATGAGCCGACACCTCCTCCTCGTTCGACATCACCTCATGAATCGAGACATCATCTTCTGCCTCTGATTCATCCATCTCTCCAGTCGAATGGCCTGCCCAAGAGGGGAGACTCTCCTTACCAACAGCTTTATGGGATGGGTCAGCTGTGAATAGAAGAGGAAGGTTAGTAAATACCCCGGAGAAGAGCCCCATTGACGGTTCAGCATGAACGGATCGACAACGCTGGATCCTACTCTTATCTGAGCCACCAAGCCCCTCTTCGTCTCCACTTCCCTCCTCTTCGTCGGAAGGAATGGAGATTACTCTCTCAACCGAACCTACATAAAGTCAACACAAATGTCAAGGGGTGCAGATTCAACCTTACACCCGAGGGTACGACATTAAAGATTACCTTCTGGTATGATCATGGGGGTCGTTGAAGCCCCCGTCTGTGGCCTCACACCAGACCGTGGAGGAGCATCCTCCGAAGTTACCGGGACTATCCCCGATACGACAAAGGGAGTAGGCATAGCAGCCCTAGTCATAGGAGCAGTCACTCCAGGAATGATCACCTGAGTAGCATCATCCTGACCTTTCGCCGCTCTAGCAGCCTCGACCGTCTATTCGTGATGGACCTTCTTGACCGCCTCCATCCTGGAACTTTCAGTCGTAGTCTCCCGTTGTCGTTTAGAAAGAAGCAAGCTAACCGAAGATAGGAGGGGCATCCCCATCTGTCTGGCTATCATACTTCGGGCCTATTCTAGATGTTCACCCGCCCGAGCTAGCTCATCAGATTCTCTCTGGCCACCGGTGGGATCCAGCGAAGGGCCAGGGGATGGAGCTTGAGCCTCAAGTGCCCCGGATTCATCTAAACCTACATCAAAGCCCTCGATGTCTTCAGCAGGATCTTCCGAGAACCATTCTCTAGTAGTTTGGCTGCCCTTCCGTCTCGAGGGATGAGGAGCTCCCCTTGGGCGACACCCGTGTTCCATCAGACAGGAACTCTAGAACCGGAAACCCTCAGGATTAACGCTAGCGCCCTGATACCATCGGTAATATAGGAGCGTATGGTGCAGATCACGATCCTTTGTAGGTAGCTTGAAATGAACATGGGTGCCGCCAGCGTGAGTCCAGAACCATCCGCGAGCGCCATCCACTAACCCTCCTTCGAAATGTAAGTAAGGGTTGATGTTTCTCACGTATAGCTGGTCATACCCAAACTGGCTGGCGAATCTGCAAGGAATGTATGGCTCGAGGTAGCACACAGGGCCTGTTCGCAGAATGTGATACCCCGATCGAATATTCACCAACCATCGAAAAGCATCATAGGAAAGAACGGTGTGGTGGTCCACAGTCGATACATCGCTAAGAGACTCGCCATACCCTCCTCCACTGAAGTAGGGGAAGAAATGGTGAAAATTGTAATGGTCAAAGTGGGACAGCGTCTTCCTCGAATCAGGGATGTCTTTACACTTCCATGAGTATCTCTCCGGGCGCTGGACGAACGGAACGAACTTTTCCCCTTGAAGAGTAGCTGGGGCACTCATCAAGCACTCACAATGGTAGACAAACCATGTCATCAAGTAAGTGTAGAGTAGCCCCACTCTAGGGTTAGGAGTCCTAATGACTTCACCTTCCCCTTCGTCGACACTCGAAACACGACAAAATTGGGTCGTCAATATGCGGAGTCCCCGATGGATACATGCCACCATCGTCGACACCAATGCGTAGGACTTCCCGTGGGCTAAGCAAACTGCAGGATAGACGACCTCCACCGGAAGCGCCTCAAAGGAATGTGTGGGAACCATGCACCTCTTCAACTATAACATGAGGTACCCAGCGAGCAGAGCCTTTCCAGATACAGGGGACTTGGCCTGGTGATGGAACGAGTGGAAAACCATTCTGAATTTGAACCCACCCTCGTCATGCTCTAGGGTCACGGTAGCTCCCCCTTCGGTCATCCTCCTTTCCACTTCGGCCTGGTCACACTCGCCCAGCGGCAGAGTAGACCTTCCCTTGATATCATTCTCCGGGAATAAGTAGTCAGCCCAGTTCTTATGGTTGATCCCTGGGGCCCTCTTCTGCTTGCTTTTATAGTCTACTGCCCCAAGGGTATTGCGGCATATATGGTAGTGACAGAGCAACTCCCATAGGGTCTCAACCACCAGGGGAGACCGGGTCGAAAGTTGGTCAATCTCATCCTGACCTGGGACTTACTCCTCGTAGGGGAAGCTTCCCAAAGGCAACCCTAACACGTCATACATCTCATGAAGGGTTATGCCGAGTTTACCATTGGGGGTGAAGAACGTATCGCTATCCGAACAATATAGTTCCAAGATGCTGTGGAACTGAGGAGCATTGATTTTCAGACCATGTCGAGTGGCCCGAATAGCTACGTATAGCTCTGAATCCATGAGATCAAAATTCTCAGCCAAGATGTAGTCAGTAATCTTAGACCACCAAGTGCTACTACCAGGCGCAGAGTAGATCCACCTCGGGGCTCTGAAGTCTTTTGGAGGAAATTTCCTTCCAGCCTGAAAGAAACGATGACGGAAAGTCTACACGACCGCAGTCATCTCTCTGGCGGGCAACTCGTTGAACAACAGGCCAGGACGTAGAGCGATCACACGTTTGCAGGAGCTGTCCACCCCGTACCCAGCCATGGAGCCCGTGAAGACACCACAAGTCACCCCGTCTTGAGTTGGGGTCAAATCCCAGTTCATCATTCTTGGGACTACAAGGGATCACAACTCAACAATTAAGAACCCTCTCGGTATGCTAGGAAGGTAGTAGTGGACCCCGTCCACTACGCAGAGCCACCTGCTCTCCCTGAGCAATAGAGCTGAAGGATCAGTCGCGGCATCATCAAATAAAAACTAAGGCTTTTTGAGCTCTTCCTAGCCTCGTCTGTCAGCACTGCGTTAGTAGTCAACTCACGCAACGTCAAATGGTGCCCATCAGTGACTCTCTTGATCAATCCATCCGGCCTGTCGGCAGCAAACACAGGCACCGGATCCAGGAAAGGGAATCGGGGAGACGCCGTATAGCTTGTATCTCCGGTGAGACCAATAGCCACGCCCTTCGGAAGGGCTTCGTCAGAAAAGGTCGCTGCAAAGCAGAACCGAAGAATTAGAACGGAGTCCGCCCTAAGGGGGCAAATCCACCTATTAAGCCAAAACAAGCAAAGTCCTCAGACAAATATATATCCGCCTGTCAAAAAGTGAAATCCACTTGACAAAGACAAGATCTGCCTGTATAGACCGAATTCGTCTTTACCAAGCAAAAGTTGAACTCACCTGTCAAGAACAAATTCGCCTTCGCCCGATAAAGGCCGACTTCGCCTATAAAGGCAGAAGTCACCCTCTACAAATGAATGCAGAATCCGCCTGAAAAAGGCCAATTTTATCCAAATCGAGGAAACAGCCAAAAAATGGCAGAGTCCACTGAGGATGATGAGCAATGCTCATCCTCCCGACCTAACGTCGACAATCAATGCAAAGTCGTCAGACAAATCTTTCGACTTACCTAAGTGCATCTCAGTCACGCTGGTGATCGTACCAGCGACGATGCGATCAGAATAGCGTCCAGGACCTCCTCCCTTTGGAATGCATCTCTTGGATTTTGGCGCCATGTCTGAGAGTCGGGGACGAAGTGGGAGTTCTTTCTCTCTAGAAAATTTTCACGCGAGCAGAAGTTCCTAAGCACGGTAGCTCTCAAAGGAGGAGAACAAAGCCTATTTAAAGGCGAAAATGCTTGCGTGGCCACGATCGCTCTCAAGAGGTGAAGCATTGACGGTTAAGAGACGTGGCCACGATCGAAATCGACGGCCCAGATTACTCATAATAGTTCGTTCTCTTTTGCAGTTACGAAGGAACCGTCGAAACAGGAAATAGGCCGATCAAAACCCGGGACCCGAACCAAAATCTATGACCGAATCTAACGGTTGAATTTGAAAACCACAGCCATGATTCATCATCGAGCGAGGTGCACAAAGCTGACGTCGTATTGTCAGATCGCAATTAATGCGACCTGATGGACCCACGCCGCCTTAGCTGGAAAGCACGAAGCTTCATCGGTGAACACGTGGCTCACCTTCCACCAGATAGAATTTTGCCTGAAGGAAGGGTTTTACTTGTAAAGACATGGCTCGCCCCCTCAAATTCAAATTTCGCCTGCGAGAATAAATTTTGCCTGAACAATTCGTTCGCCTTTGAAGGCAAATATCGGATAGTACAGCCATCCAGAGTTTCGAGCCACCGATGGAATGGTCTCACCTACACAATCAGACCTACCAAGCGGTATAACCATTAGATGCGTCCTTCGGATACACCTACGGGTAACGATCGTTCAGTTAAAATTGTTACGATACAACCAAACTACGACCCGGTAGTTATGGTCAACTCAAACCCACACCTCAAACGGCTAAGGGTTAGAGCAGAAATCTTAGCATTAAGCCTAAGAGAAACTACTCGACAACTCATTATACTAAGGAAAATAGTATTGCTAGCCCGATTCAAACAGTAATCGGTAAAGGTAAATCAAACCCGTTGATAGCTGAGGGTTTGCTAAAAATCCTAAAGATGAGTCAAATACACTTGTTTTGCCAGGAACTTCTTTATTCAAAGTATTCCAGACCACACGCAAGTTGGTTTAGGTCTGAAAACTTTAAAGGGGGTCTTGTAGATGGTAAAAATTACCTCTGCAGACTTACGTGAAATCCGCTTGCGACTCAAAGTCGCCCGCACGACTTAAGGATGGGGGCTCACCCATGGGCTTGGCTCGCTAGCACGAGCTCAAACCGCGCGATCATCAAATTCGCTTACATTTGGTCATCACAGATTTGCCTGTATGATCGACTCGCCCGCACAAGTTAAGATCATCCAAGTGATTGAAATTCGCCCGTTTACTCGACTCGCCCGCTCGAGTCAAAAGTCGAATTCACCTATGAACTTTAGGATTACTAGTGTACCCGGAAGCCGCTACACGGCGTATAGGGATGGGCCTTCCCACTTCCTACAATGTGAAGGGAGGGAGCACAGTACTCCAAGCCCATCAAGTAGCCACTCACAGTACGAGCGACCAGTCAAAACCCATGCAGTCACCAAGTCCGCTTGCATGCTCACGATTGAAGCTCACCTCGCCTGCACAAGTCAAGAGCTGAATCTGCCCGTGATCAACAAGCTCGCCAAACTAGTACCTAGCAGTCATAATAGCACGTACAAGGATGGGCTTTCCCACTCCTCACGATGTGAAGGGAAGGAGTATAGTGCTCCGAGCCCATCAAGCAGCCGCTCATGGTACAAGCCAAAGGCATGGTATCTCCTAATAGTACATGGTCATATACCATGATTTAAGGAGTGGCCACGTCGTCTCTCCTCTATTTAAGAACTTCTTCCAGCCATGGAGAAGGGGTTCGGTCAGCAGTTCAACTCAGCAATTGAATTCGCTCATAGTCAATTAATTAAACCAATCAGTTAGCTGAACCACCAGCTCTCGACTCTCGACTGAGTTGACGATAAGCTCTTTGCATAATCTTTACACTGTAGCATCTTCTCCTAGTTTCGGTCCCTAATAGCCATCAAACTCGGAGGCTAAAACTCTACCGACCCGAACTCCTACTGCGTACTGAAGCTCGCCAGCAACCTCGGTCGAATTGTCCAAGGGAAGCAGACTTGGTTAGAGAACCGAACGAAGCGTCCTATAGCTACCGAAAGTCCCCACGTTAAATAAGAAGGGAATTCCCTCTGCTTCTGTTATAATTTTGATTCATTAGTTTGTAATAAGCTATTCTTATCAATACAAACGACATCCTTATTTCGAGAGATCAAAATTCACACCTACAATGACCAACTGCGAGTCTGCCAAGATATAGATACGCTCTACTTTTAGTGCTTGTGTCACTCGAAGGCTAGTAAGAAGATCCTCATATTTGACTTTATTGTTTGAGGTTGAGAAGTCAAAAGAAATGGAGTGCTCGTGCGTCAACCCATCGGGGCTGCGCAGAACCACTCCTGCTCTACCGCTAACTTCTTCGGAGGACCCGTCCACCTTCAATAACCACCATGAGGCGTATTCGGATGAATCATGTTGTGGAGTGTGACGGGTCTATGGAGCAGATGCTTGGATTGTTAGAGGTGCTGGCTAAATTGACGGCGAAGTTGCGTCTGGCTCGTCGCCGGGCGAGGTCGACTTAATCAAGAAGTCAGCCAATGCTTGAGCTTTGATTGTCATCTTAGGTTCGACCTGCACATCATGCTCGCTGAGTTTGATTGGACAGGAGACCACCCTCCTAGAGGTTATGGGCATGTCCAACGATTTCTTTAGAGATAGACTTGCCCGCACAATTATGGCATGAGCTTAGAAGTAAGGGCGGAGTCTCCTTGCAGTGGTGATGAGGACGAAGGTAGCCTTCTCTATTAGGGGTAGTTGAGCTCATCCGCTTTTAAAATTCAGCTCACATAATAAACAGGCTTTTGAATGTTATCTTCTTCTCAAACAAGGATGAAACTGACGACTTCGAAGGAGACTGCCATGTATAGGTACAATGTTTCTCCCCCTATGGGCTGGCTTAGCAGTGGTTTGTACTTAAGTAGGCCTTAAGATCCTGAAAAACTACACTACATTCAATCGTCCATGTCATGCTCCCCTTTAGGTTCTTGCTTCCCCTTAGAGTTTTGAAGAATGGGAGGATCCTCTCAGCAGATGTGGAGAGGAAGCAACTCAATGCTACTATCTTTCCATTCCGCTTCTAGATATCCTTCAAGGTACGTAGCTCGGGCAGTCGCTCTATGGCGGCCATCTTCTCAGGGTTGATCTCTATGCCTCTCTGGGTGATCATGAACCCTAAGAATTTTCCTAATTGCACACGAAAGGCACATTTGGCAGGATTGAGCTTCATTCAGTAGCGCCGGAGGGTGGAGATGGTCTCGTCCAGGTCGGATATGTAGGCCGACGCTTGCTTCGAATTCACCAGCAAGTCATCCACATAAGCTTCCAGATTGTGGTCGATCTGGTTTTGAAGACCTTCTTGACAAGTCTCTGATATGTGGCTCCGGCATTCTTCAATCCGAATGGTATCATTTTGTAACAGTATGTCCCCAAGTTGGTGATAAAGGAGGTCTTCTCCTGATCATGCCCTGCCATGAAGATCTGGTTGTAGCCGGAGAAGGTGTCCATGAAGCTAAGCAGCTCATGTCCTGCACTCTCATCGACTAGTTGATCGATTTGAGGCAGAGGATAGCTATACTTGGGGCAACCTTTGTCGAGGTCGATGAAATCCATGCACATCCTCCATTTGTTTAGCGCCTTCTTCACCAACACTATATTAGCCAACTATACCGGGTATTGGACTTCCCAGATGAAACCCGCTCTAAGAAGTCGTTCGACTTCATTAGCTGCCATCTTCTGGCATTCTGGACCAAGATATCTCTTCTTTTGTCGCATAGGCTTAGTGTGCCTGTCGATAGCCAGCTCAGGGCTTATCACTTCGGAGGGAACCCTTGACATATCTTCGGATCCCCGGGCGAACATATCAGCGTTTGCCTATAAGAAATCTATCAATGCTCCTCACAAGGGCTCGACTAGGCTGGAGTCAATCTTGACCATCTTCTATCCTTTCGGTCGATTGGTATCTCCTAAACCTCTTCCATCGGTGTCATTCTCTGCCGCTCTATTGCTTTCTCCAATTGGAGGCAGACTTTCTCAATAGGCAAGGCATCTTGCTCGCCCTTACCCTTGGTCGAGAGCAGCTAACAAGACCTGACCTCTCGCTGGTTGCTCCTGGTGACTCCGACTCTATTAGGAGTTGGGAACTTCATCATATGGTGATAAGTTGAAGGAACGGCCCTTAGACGATGAAGGGTGATTCGGCCCAAAATGACATTATGGGCCGACTTGAGGTTCATCACCAGGAACTAGGCTTGGATGGTGGTTTGCCTGGGGTACTCTCTAATAGTTAGGGGAGAGTAATCATCCCTTCTAGCAAAAGAGAGTGGCTGGTGAATCTGATGAGGGGCCTTTACAGGGGAGCAAGCGAGATTTGTCGATGCTCATCTGGTTGAAAGCGTCGACATACAAGATGTCCACCAAACTCCATATGTCAACCATGATCCGCTTCACCTAGTAGCAATATATCCTGCTGTTATGATGATGGCGTCACCATGAGGCATCTTAATACCTTGCAGGTTGGCATCCTCAAAAGATATGGGCTCCTCCGCATTTGTCCTCTTGTCGCCTTGGTCGACCCGCAATGCTCTCTTAGCATATCTCTTATCGACATTGTTGGATGACCCTCCAGCGGTGGGACCGCCACTGATCATATTGATGACCCCCTTATGGCTATGCTCCAGGGGTCGGCTATTTTGGCGCGGTCGAGGATGAGGCGACCATGAGTGGGATCTTCTATCCTCCTTGGTTGGGACAGCTTCCCTGCGGCCTCTCTGAGAGAGCAAGGCACACAGAAGCGATACCTCCTTGTCAAATCTCATTTAATATGACCTGACAAATCCATGCGGCCTTAGCCGAAAAGCACAAAGCGCAAAGCTTTGCTGACGAACACGTGACTCGCCTTCCACCAATTTGAATTTTGCCTGAAGAAAGAACTTCACCTGCGAACAGATGGCGAGCTTGCACTTCGGATGGTCAAATCTCGCCCGTAAAGAGAAATTCGCCTGCAAAATGCTTAGTTCACCCCGCCAGCACAAATGGGCTTCACCCAAACAGCTCATTTGTTGGGCCTAGTTCGCCTTTGAAGGCGAATCTCGAGTGGTCCGACTCATCTAAGTTTTGAACCATTGATGGAATGGTCTCACTTACGTAATCACGACCCACTGAATGATGCCGCTCATGGATGCACCCTCCGGGCGCACTCACGGGTAATGGTTGTTGAGTCAAAATCATTACGATATAACCAAACCGCGACCTGACAGTTACGATTAACTCAAACCCATACCTCAAAATGGCTAAAGGTTAGAGCATGAATCTTAGCATTAAGCCTAAGAGGAACTGCTCAAAAACTCATCATACTGAGGGGAATAGTATGACTAGCCTGATTCAAACGATAATCGGTAAAGGTAAATCAAACCCGTTGATAGCTGAGGGTTTGCTAAAAATCCTAACTCATCAGGAACTTCTTTATTCAAAGTGTTCCAGACACACGCGAGTTGGTTTAGGTCTGAAAACTTTGAACGGAGTCTTGTAGACGATAAAAATTACCTTGGAAGGTGAAGCACGAGATTCGCCTGCATATTCAAGCCGCCCGCACAGCTTAGAAATTAAGCTCAGCCAAGGGCTTGGCTTACTAGCACGAGCCAAGGCTACGCAATCATCAAATTCGCCTACATCGGGTGACCATAGACCCGCCTGCATGAAGCTCGCCTCACATGCACGAGTTAAGAGCTGAATTCGCCTACAAATGGTAAGCTCACCAAACTCACCAGAGTGCTTAGAAGCCGCTATACCACGTATAGGGATGGCCCTTCCCACTCCCCATGACATGAAGGGAAGGAGTACAGTACTCCAAGCCCATCAAGTAGCCGCTCACAGTACGAGTGATTGTTCAAATCCATGGAGTCGTCAAGTCTGCCTGCATGAGGCTCGTCTCGCCTGCACGAGTCAAGAGCTAAATTTGCCTACAAACTGTAAGCTCGCCAAACTCGCCAGAGTACTTAGTAGCCGCTATATCACGTACAGGGATGGGCCTTCCCACTTCCCGTGACGTGAAAGGGAGGAGCATAGTACTCAAATCATTCAAGTGGTCGCCCACAGTACTAGTGGCCAATCAAGGCCTTGTAGTTGTTGGACACTGCCGCTGTACTTAGCTCGCCTGTATGAGTCAAGTTCAGTCAAGCAGCCAAGCCTCGCCTGAACGACCAAACAAACTACTAAGCAATCGACGAGTTTGCCAGACTCACTTGAGTACTAGGCCACCGCAGTATCACGTACAGGAGTGGACCTTCTCATTTCCCACAACGTGAAGGGGGAAAGTACAATGCTCTGAGCCCCTCAAACAGCCACTCATTGTACAAGTGAGGAGTATGGTATCTCCCGATAGCACATGGTCATATCACATGATTCAAGGAGTGGTCACACCATCTCTCCTCTATTTAAGAACTTCTTCCAGCCACAGAGCGGGGGGTTCAGCAGAGGAGCAGTTCAGCAAGTGCAAAAGTTTGATTAACTTATAGTTAATTGATCAGTTAGCTGAACCACAACTCTTAACTCTCGACGGAGTTGATGACAAGCTCTTTGTATGACTTTTGCACTGTAGCATCTTCTCCTAGCTTCGGGCCCTAATCGCCATCGAACTTGGAAACTCAAACTCGGTTAGCACGAGCTTCTACTACGTACTAAAGCTCACCAGTAACCTCGGTCGAATCGTCCAAGGGAAGCAGACTCGGCACGAGAATCGAGCGAGGCGTCCTATAGCTACCAAAGTCCCCACGTTAAACAAGGAGGGCCTTCCCTTCACTTCTATTATAACTTTTGATTCATTAGTATGTAATAAGCTATTCTTATAAATATAAACAAAATCCCTATTTTGGGAGATCAAAATTCACACCTACAGATAGTGAGAGCAGACTTCGGCCTCGGGTCCCTCTATCGGTCCCTCCTATTGGACCGATTGGTGCGGGAGTTGACTCTTGGAGGGTCTTTCAGCCACTCGTGCCTTACAGGGAGGCCTCTAGCCTATTCTGGTGTCAGCACCACTGTCGAAACTGCTGCTGTTGCGGGCGATGCAACCGGCGTTGCTGGTGCTACTGAAGTTGTTGCTGTGGAGGTCTCTGTGGCCCTGGCTGTCGCCTTGTAGACTCAGGTATCCTCCATGTCCCATGGGATTTGGTCATAAGTTGCTCATAATTGATGATTGGCTTATTGGCAAGCAAGTTGGTCAACTCATTGCACTGCAAGCAGGCCACGAGAGCAGACATAACAACCACACTGCCTGGGTCATTGACCTCCAGCCTCTTCTCCTGGAACCTCTTGAAGTAGGCTCAAAGGCTCTCTCCGGGCCCCTACCTCATCTGAATCAACACATGAGAAGGTAGCTTCTGCTTGGTGTCAGTCAGGAAGTGATGGACAAACTTTCGGCTGAGCTGTTAGAAGTTGATGATGGACTTCTTCTCAAGAGTGTTCCACCAGAGCTTGGCATTCCCTGAAAGAATGATGGGGAAGCATCGACAAATGACTGTTTTCGATGCTTGGAGCATACTCGTCACATCACAGTAGTTCTGAACATGCTCAGAGGGGTCTTCTGTTGGCCCTTTGGTTTTGATGATGATTTGCCAAACAATTTATAGCTAATTTGTTTTCTAGTGGGTGTAGTTTGTTTTCCTTTACAGGACATCAACACATGGTGAAAAGATTTTTACATCAAGAGTTAAAGATTCAAGTTCTTGTGTGCACAATCACCTAAGTATAAGAATAGGTTTGTTTACATATATTGTATGATTATGTTTTAAGCTCAATATGTAAACACAACACATGTTTGAGTTTTCTCCTACAAATGATTTTTATCAAAACATTATAACAATAGTTTTTTGCTTCATGTTTACATCTCTTTCATGTTTCATAATACATATATAAAGTATTCATGAAATGTAAACACAATTTCATAAGTCATAGTTCAATTTTTGTTATCATGAAAAACAGGTTTTATGAATACTTTTCAAAAATAGTGATTTTTCATAAATAAAAATTGTATTTCTAAAATTTCTTTTTTAAACATGTTTACTTACATGTTTTTATGCTTTCCCCAAAGTTTTGTTATTTTTGGATATCATTTGCTATTTTAACATATTTTTAAAAGTCAGCAAAACAGGTTCAAAACCTGAATAATATTTGTGTTAGTTTGCGGTCGACTGTGACGGTCGATCGCCTGCAGTCCAGAGACCAAGATTGGCCTCTGAAAGACTTGCGGTTGACCATGACGGTCAACCGTAGGAAGTCCAGAGAGCATCAGCCCTCTCGTTGTCAACCGTCACGGTCGACCGCCTGCTTTGCTATTCTGTTTGCTTGTTTTCACTATTTCGCGGTTGACCGCTAATGTTTCACGGTCGATTGCCGATCTGACTGTTGAGTTATAACAGCTAGTTTTTGACCTAATATTCTGAGGGTATTTTGGTCTTTTCAATGGGGTTTTGGCTAATGTCTTGAGTGGGTATAAATACCCCATTGCCTCTATCATTCTATGTACCAAGAATTTTGTTTAAATTAAGTTTTATAAAGAGTTTAACAAGTGTTTAAGCTTGTTTGTGGTTTGTTTCAAAAGAGGAGTTTTTACAACAAGAAGAGACATTCAATTCCAATTGAGGATATCATCCACATCATCATTCTACAGTCCTTCTTGTTTATTAAGAAGTTTTCTAAACACATTTTTTATATAGCTTATTGATTCATTATTCACATTCATATCTTAGCTATTTTAATTAAGTTGTAAATTTATTATTCGCTTTTATCACACACACCTTTGTTAAGCTTATAATATCTTCATACAATATATTGGGTAGTGGTGTGTGATCGGGCGAGAGTGAGCTTAATTGTGTTCTCATCAATTGTAGAGAATGAACTATTGCATTTGTGAGCTTTATTGTGAGATTCACTTTGTATACACATTTACACCGAGAGGAGTGTGTGGTGAGGACATAGTCGATACTGAGAGGAGTGGCGTCGGTTGTAAAGCCTAGTGAGAAGTAGTAATCCCGAGCACTTAAGGGTGATGATACGTGAGGACCGACACTTGACGTTGTAGTTTGAGTATGTACATTGTGAGAGTTGTCGGTTAACTAGAAAACCGAGTGTGTACAGAAGTTCCGGCTTCCAAACCAGGTGTGTCGATAGTGGAGATCTCCTTGAGGTGAGGAGCGGAGACGTAGGTCAAGTGGTTGACCAAACTTTGTGAACATATCGTGTGTTTGAGTTTGCTTAGCGTATATTTAGTTTGTAATTATTTTTTACATTCTTGTTCATATCTATCTCATATATCTCTTGCAATAACAAATTAATCAATATAATTTAATTGGCATAAAATCGTAATTAGATTAGCATAAGACCCTAATCATCCCCTCCCACCCCCTCTAGGGTCAAACAATTGGTATCAGAGCATGGTGCTCCTTGATTTGAGGTTTAATCGCCTTGAGTTAAAGATCCAAGTTATTTTTTCTTGTTGATCTAGTTTTGATCTTATTAGTCTCTTGCTTACACATGTCATGGACATCCATGGTGCACCTAGTCTCGGTTATGCAATTAACATTTCTTCTAGAATCGAAAGTTTCTCCTATGCATAATGGTGTATTAGATTTAAGATATTTGTTAAATCTAACAATATTGATATTTGGGAAATTATCGATTGTGCCTATATTGTACCCACTACGGAGAAATCCAAGTGGAGTAGTAATGATAATAGATTATTTGTCATGAACAAGTCTTTGTTAGAATTTTTAGTTAATGCCTTTGGCTTATCATTTGCTAACAAACTTGATTCCTTTGATAGTGCTTATACGCTATGGAAATTATTGGAAGCACATCAAGGGGACTTGGAGACTATCCGACAAGAGTTAAAAAATTCCGCTTCAAGTTCTAAAGGAGCTTCATCTTCATGTTTGCAACCACTAGGAGATAATCTTAGTGAGATACGTGAGATTGACAACGATGATGATTTTACTTTTGATGAGCTTGCACATGAGTTTAAAAATTTATTGCATGACCATAAGAAATTAAAACGTAACTATATTGAATTGAAAAGTAAGCATGTTGAAATGAAATCTTCTCATGAAACACTAGCTACTAAGTTTGATCTCATTGCAAATGAAAATATGAATCTCAAAGAATGCAATAAAAATTTGAGATTAGAAAAAGCTAGGTTGCTTCATAAAAAATGTGATGCCATGTTAGAAGTAGATATTAGTAAAAATAAATTAAACTCTATAATAAATGATCATGTTTATTCTACTTCTTGTAGCAATGCTTGTATGCACAATGATGAGTTGAATCAAATGAAAGAACACATATCCACCTTAGATTCAACACTAAACACTTGTATTGCAAATAATAAAAAACTTATGGACTTGTGTGTAAAGTCTCATATTAATTCACTCAAGAATCCTACACACTATGCACACATGTATAATAAAATTTACAAATGTTCTATCTGTGGTCGTAAAGGCCACTTAGCTAAATTTTGTTATAATGTACAAAAGCTTAACAAGCTTATTCGCGATTATGCATCCCATCAAGCTGCTTCATGTCATACACATGTACACACACATAGTGACAATCATAAACATGCTCATATGTATAAGTGTGAATTTTGTGGTCGTTTTGGTCATTTAATCAAGTTTTGTTTCGATTTGAAAAGAAATTCTCGTTCGCAAAAAAATTACAAAGAAAAACCTATTTTTGCAAATGAGCCACGTGCACAACATTTTGGTCAACGCAAACCATTCAAACCCCTACATTGCACAAATTATAATCGTATGGGTCATGTTTATGATTTTTTTTTGACCATATTCATGCACAAAATATGCCCAAATGGGTTCATAACCCTAGGGCCTTGAACTTACATGATGGGGATCATATCCCAAATTTTATTGATACCAAAAATACTTGGGTACCAAAATATACTTAATCTCAAATTTTTTTGAATAATATATGTTTGGTTTTGAATTTCAATTTTGATAAATTTTAAAGAATGTTTTAAAATAAAATATTTTTATGGATTACAAACTAAAAATGTTCTATACATATTCTTATAAAATAAGGTTGTATAAGGATCTAAATGAAAACTTTCATGAATTTCAGCTTTTATCAAATCATTAATACAGATTTTCTTATGGTCGACCGTCACGGTCGACCGAAAATGATGTTTTCTCAGAGATTTGGCTCTATAATTGTCGTGGTCGACCGCGCCTATTATGGCAGTCGACCGCACAGGAAAAATCAGTTTTTTTCTTTTAGTTTTCTTATCGGGTTTTGGGTTTCATTTTGTTAATTGTTTTGAACCCGAATTTTTGCCATCGTTGATCTCAGCTCAGAGTCGATCCTAGCCCTTGGTTTTTTCCTCACATAAGTCTGATCCTCATTCATTCCTATCGTTCCCAATTTTTCCCCAAAATTCATTTCCCCTTACGGTCGGTTGCCTCATCCTTGCAATCGCCTGTGGCTCTCCTTCGGTCAGTTCTTCCCATCTTCTCAGCTGGTAACCCTTCCTCCTATCTCTTCTTTTCATTCACTATCTTAGGGTTACAATTTCTCTTTCTAGGGTTTTTGTTTTGGGTTTGTTCCTTCAAGTCTATTATTGTTGCTCTTATCTTGATATCATGCCACCTAGAAAGAAATCTAAACAAGATATTGTATCTTCATCTAGTGCCATTCATTATGATGATTTTTTGCTTTATAAGTCCCTAGACAAAAAATATAGGGATCTTTGTAAGTTAAAAATCTTTTCTGGTAGAGCTATAAAATATCTTGATCTAGCTATCTATAATATTCCTAAGATGCTTGCTGATGTTGGTCTTCACGACCTTTTGGATGAAAAACGTAAAGTTCCGCATTACCCCTTTCTTGTTCATCTTTTTTATGCGAACTTATCAATCACCACTTCTGTTGATGGTCTTCATATCATCAAAACTTCTGTTAAACATGTTGATATATCTTTTTCTACTAGTAAACTTGCGGGTATCCTTAAGATCCCGTCAAGTGATGTTGAACTCATGTCCATCGATCACACCGATCCGGATGTGAACACTCTTCTGTTTAAGCTAGGTTGTACTTACCCTATGAACAACAATTCATTAAATCCCATCGGTAAAATTATTGTACTAATTGTTGCGTATAATCTTATTCCAAAAATCGGTAGCTTCGATCATTTTGCATCGGACAAGGTGAATGTCGTAAATGCCATATTTGCCAAAATAAGGGTGAATTGGGCAAATATTTTTCTTAAAAACATGGCATGCAAGCATTCAAAATTCCTCCTATTTGGCTCATTCATCACTCTTATTCTTAAACACTTCGGTGTTGACCTCTCTTGTGAACCCATGGTTGATCCAAACATAAAATTCTTTGATAGGATTGCTCTCTCTCTCGCATGCAACTTTTCGATTCCATATCCTCTGCTCTTGTAGAACCTTCATCTTCCTAACCTTCCAGCTCCCAACCTCGTTCTAGACCTACTATCATCTCTGCCTCTGAGGTCTTCGACTGTTTGGATCGCCTCGAGACTCAGGTCTCGAGCATTCAGAAGGATGTGAGGATGCTTCTCAGTCTTCAACGTCAGTCTCTTAGGATTCAGGATCCCACTCCTGGCTCTGACTCTGGGTCTGAAGAGGGTTCTGAAGAAGAATCTGGTTTAGGCTCAGGATCTGATGATGATGGTGGCGATTGATGTGGTTTCTTATGCTTGAGTACATACTTTTATATTTTGAAAAACTTAAGTTGATGTGTTTTCTTTTGTTTCGTTGAAAACCTTAAGTTGTAATAACTTTTATTGCATTTGTTTAAAACTATGTGAGATCTTTTGTTGGTGTAACTAAACCCATGTATTATTTTGTGTTTGTGGTATATGCTAGCCTATGTGTTTCTACAAACATCACAAACATCATATGATGGTGGTTATGAATTTGATCGATGTAACTTGTAACATATGCCTTCTTCTTGTAGTTTTTTATTTTTTTTGTGGAGGTTTCTTAAAAAATAAAATAGTTGGATGTTGTTTAGATATCACATTTATGTGCTTATATGCTTGGATCATAAGTATGGCATCCATGTGGCTTATCTTCTTATCACCTATGCTTTTTGACAGGGGGAGCCTTGTCAACGTATATATATATTTTCTAATCTGTGCATGAATGCAGGGGGAGCGTTGCTCATGTCTTTTCCCCATTTTGATGTTGTCAAAGGGGGAGAAATTTAAAATGTAGTTTGTTTATATGTTGGTTGGTTTATTCATATGTATGCTTTATTCTTATCTCTTTTATCTACATTTCATAAATTGTTTGCCATCATCAAAAAGGGGGAGATTGTTAGCCCTTTGGTTTTGATGATGATTTGCCAAACAATTTATAGCTAATTCGTTTTCCAGTGGGTGTGGTTTTTTTTCCTTTATAGGACATCAACACCTGGTGAAAAGATTTTTATATCAAGAGTTAAACATTCAAGTTCTTGTGTGCGCAATCACCTAAGTATAAGAGCATGTTTGTTTACATATATTGTATGATTATGTTTTAAGCTTAATATGTAAACACAATACATGTTTGATTTTTCTCCTACAAATGATTTTTATCAAAACATTGCAACAATAGTTTTTTGTTTCATGTTTACATCTCTTTCATGTTTCATAATACATATATAAAGTATTCATGAAATGTAAACACAATTTCATAAGTCATAGTTTAATTTTTGTTTTCATGAAAAACAGGTTTTATGAACACTTTTCAAAAACAGTGATTTTTCACAAACAAAAATTGAACTATGACTTATGAAATTGTGTTTACATTTCATGAATACTTTATATATTATGAAACATGAAAGAGATGTAAACATGAAACAAAAAACTATTGTTACAATGTTTTGATAAAAATCATTTGTAGGAGAAAAATCAAACATATGTTGTGTTTACATATTGAGCATAAAACATAATAATACAATATATGTAAACAAACCTACTCTTATACTTAGGTGATTGCGCACACAAGAACTTGAATCTTTAACTCTTGATATAAAAATCTTTACACCATGTGTTGATGTCCTGTAAAGGAAAACAAACCACACCCACTAGAAAACGAATTAGCTATAAATTGTTTGGCAAAACATCATCAAAACCAAAGGGCCAACAATCTCCCCTTTTTGATGATGGTAAACAATTTATGAAATGTAGATAAAAGAGATATGAGTAAAGCATACATATGAATAAACCAACCAACATATAAACAAACCACATTTAAATTGTTTTCAAAATTGCATTTCCATATAAACAACATATAAACAACAGTGATTTTTCACAAACAAAAATTGTATTTCCAAAATTTCTTTTTGAAACATGTTCACTTACATGTTTTTAAGCTTTCCCCAAAGTTTCGTTATTTTTGGATATCATTTGCTATTTTAACATATTTTCAAAAATCAAAAAAATAGGTTCAAAACCTGAATAATATCTGTGTCAGTTTGCGGTCGACCGTGACGGTCAACCGCCTGCAGTCTAGAGACCAAGATTGGCCTCTGAAAGACTTATGGTCGACCGTGGCGGTCGACCGTAGCAAGTCCAGAGAGCATCAGCTCTCTCGCGGTCGACCGCCACGGTCGACCGCCTGCTTTCCTATTCTGTTTGCTTGTTTTCACTATTTCGCGGTCGACCGCCAATGTTTCACGGTCGACCGCCGATCTAACCGTTGAGTTATAACGACTAGTTTTTGACCTGATGTTCTGAGGGTATTTTTGTCTTTTCAATAGGGTTTTGGCTGATGTTTTGAGTGGGTATAAATACCCCATTACCTCTATCATTCTATGTACCAAGAATTTTGTTTAAATTGAGTTTTATAAAGAGTTTAACAAGTGTTTAAGCTTGTTTGTGGTTTGTTTCAAAAGATGAGTTTTTACAACAAGAAGAGGCATTCAATTCCAATTGAGGATATCATCCTCATCATCATTCTATAGTCCTTCTTGTTTATTGAGAAGTTTTCTAAACTCATTTCTTTATATAGCTTATTAATTCATAATTTATATTCATATCTTAGCTATATTAATTAAGTTGTAAATTTATTATTCTCTTTTATCACACACACCTTTGTTGAGCTTATAATATCTTCATACAATATATTGGGTAGTGGTGTGTGATCGGGCGAGAGTGAGTTTAATTGTGTTCGTATCAATTGTAGAGAACAAACTATTGCATTTGTGAGCTTTATTATGAGATTCACTTTGTATATACATTTACACCGAGAGGAGTGTATGGTGAGGACGTAGTCGATACCGAGAAGAGTGGCATCGGTTGCAATGCCTAGTAAGAGGTAGTAATCCCGAGCACCTGAGGGAGGCGATACGTGAGGACCGACACTTGAGGTTTTAGTTTGTGTATGTACATTGTGAGAGTTGTCGGTTAACTAGAAAACCGTGTGTAGAGAAGTTCCGGCTTCCAAACCGGGTGTGTCGATAGTGGAGATCTCCTCAAGGTGAGGAGCGGAGACGTAGGTCAAGTGGTTGACCGAACTCCGTGAGCATATCGTGTGTTTGAGTTTGCTTAGCGTATATTTAATTTGTAATTATTTTTTACATTCTTGTTCATATCTATCTCATATATATATCTCTTGCAAACAAATTAATCAATATAATTTAATAGGCATAAAATCGGAATTAGATTATCATAAGACCCTAATCACCCCCCTCTAGGGTCAAACATCTCCTTCGCCCTTATACTTCTCCACATGAGGCATCTTGAACTTCTCACATGGGGCATTCATAAGGTCATCTGAAAGAGGGGTGTTCCCCCCAATGGCTTCCACAACCGTTCTATACACTTGATTGTATCCAAAGGCCTTATGGTAGCAGAGGGGGCTGAAGATGCACAATGATGGGGAAGAGTCTTAGAGGTTGCTACCCTGGTGTGGTCCCTAATGTGACCAGGGCCAGGACTCTCATCTGTGATTTCTTGATGAGAGAGAAGACGTCAGCGAGGCTCTGCTGGGCGAGTTGGCCGGTGAGGTGGTGGGGTCGCGTAATCAACACGATCCCGCAACTGTTTGGCAGGTGCATAAGGAGTCCGAGGCGGGACTACGTGCTGTGCTCTGGAAGGAGGGTAAGTCTCTGACCGTAGGTCTTCAGAAGGTGGGGGGATAGCTGAGGTAGCTCGCTGGGGCTGTGGAAGACGGCTGAGAAGTTTGCTAGTAAAGGTAGCGAATTGCTGTTGGAGAGATTGTGAAATCTGATGAGATGTTTCTTCAAGCTACGCTCGAGTAAAGTAGCTCTGGTGTGGTTCTACAGGGCAAGACTAGTCAGACCCATGCTCAGGACCAGACATGCTTTCTCAAAAAAGAAAGTAGCCCCATAGTGAGCGCCAAACTGTTTATGCTAAATGATCCACAATAAATTAAAATGGTTGGATGAGGATGAAGTTGATGAGGGGCTGCTTTCTTCCCCGAATATCCGATTCTGAGTTGAGTGGCTAATGCCTGCACAAGTAAAAACTTGTGAGAAGACGGAGACTGGTTTTCCCGTGGTTCCTCCAACGATCAAGTCAGCTGGTGAACTTGAGTGGGGAAAGTGAAGAACTCTGAGTTCTTGTGTGTGTAGTATAATTTACAGATATATCTTAGAATATCAGATTTCTAAAAAAGATCCAAAAGTCCTCTGGAAAAAGATCCAAAAGTCTTCTTTTTGTTAGAATAGTACCTCTTATTTATACTAATGTTATAAGGGTAGAATCGTCACTTCAGTCGAGCACAGCATGACGGTGAAGAAGTATGGGCTGGCGACTGTGTCAGTACCTACTTTATACGCATCACTCGGTGAGTGGAGGAGAGATCACATCAGCATTAAATGAGACGTGATCTAAGGCATGGTGGTGCCGACGTAGTCCGATGAGTCATGAAGACTATCGGGGCTAGAGGCATGATGGCGTCTGCCAAGCATTAAATGCGGCATCGACGTTATGTCAACGGGAGATGCTCGAGGCTGAAGTCGTCCTCTAGCTTCGCCGAGAGGTAACACCTTTCGAGTCGTTCTCGTGAGGCATCGAATAATTGGTCGAGTTGGCTCGTTGCGTGTCGTCTTGGACAAGAGGGTCGACTAGTACCGCCATTCGTGTTGACATAAAAAGATATCGATTCGACGAATCGGCTGAGTCAGAATCCTCGCTGGTCTCTGGCTGCCAATTTGATTGGGGCATTACATGTAGAAGTACACGTCCATTGTTGGCGAAGGGTCGCACTTTGGCGATTGAGAACACCATAGCACTTATATTTGATAGCAAGATCGGTTGTTTTTTATAGAACTTATCTACCCTAAAATCATTAAAACTTGTATTTAAATACATAAAGTTTTTAAATTTGACATTTAAACAGCCTAAAGTTTTTAAAACTAGCACTTAAATGTCTTCAAAATTTGCATAACTGAGAGTATTTATGTGCAATTTTTAAAAACTGTAGGGTATTATTTAAGTGCTAGTTATAAAACTTTAAGCATTTGAGTGCTAACTGTAAAAACATTTGGGTATTTAAGTGCTGCCAAATAAACAAGGGTATATAAGTGCAAGTTTAAAAAACTCAAAGATATTTTTTAGCTACCGAATACAAGTAGATACATATAAGTGAAAGCAGTTGAAACAATAGGGTAGGGTATATAAGTGCCATTTTTTCTCATATCCTGTTCTACATACATAACATTTATGATTTGATATTGATCTGACCGTCAAAAAAGATTTTTAGAGAAAATCCAACTTCTGTAGCACACTGCTTTTCATTCTACTTATAAAGATGGGAGGTAGAGACCCCACTTTCAGAAAAGATTTTTAGAGAAAATCCAACTTCTGTAGCACACTCTTTTCGCTCAACCTGTCATCTCAAACTAACTACGAACCAAATACATAAATACACCTCCAGCAAGCCAGAAAACCAACATAAACAGATATTTCACCCATACTTTCAGAAATGCATGAAGCCATTACAACAATATAGGCAGAAGGAAAAAGATCAAGCAATGCAATTAAACTATTTTCGTCCACCACTCCGACTCTGAGTCCACGACGAAGGCTTAATATTCCCTGCCAACAAAGCTGATGCAGAACTCACTTTTAGCTTCCTCCTCTTTGACTCGAGCTCTAACATCCTGCTTCTAGATGTAGATGGTTCTCCAAAGATTGAGGAGGCTTTGATGGCAGCTCGCTTATCCTTCCTGTTCCTCTCAAACTTGGAAGAGAATCTCATGCCAGAGGCTACAGCTGCATCTTCTGATGATGAAGGGAGAAGTCGGATTCCTAGACCCATCTTTCTTGAAACCTCTTCTTCCTGAGCGACTTTCTTCTTCTGGCCCTGAGAGTAAAATTATGAAAGTAGAAGTTAAGAATCACAGGGTTTTGTCTGATATATAAAGTTCTAGAGGGTTTTGTGAAATTTACCCTTTAAAATGTCGATGTACAAGAATTGATTAATTACCTAGACAAGTTTAAAGAAAAAGAAACCTTGTTGCAAGCAATGTGGTAAAATTACTCCTTTTCGGAAGACATGTATATGGTTTTCTTTCTTAAAGCCAAAGTTAGAAAATGTGTGCTTCTAACCTACGTGGCAAAACTCATCTGTCATGGTTATAAGTTCAGGTTTTTTCCCCCAAGTCGTTCCACAAAAACCACCTTTGATTGTCAATTTAACCATAAACCACCTTTAAATGATTTCTTGCTACAATCAACGACCTAGGCTCACTTTGTGGTTAAGTTTTTCCAATAATTGACCCCACCTAACCATCATTAAGAATCACCTCTCTATCATACTTGATTTTTGATAACTAATCATTATACAAAAAAAAAAAACCGAAAAGTGGATAGAGGTGGTTGATTACAACAAAAACTTGTTTAAAGGTGGTTTATGTAGAAATTGATAGTAAAAGGTGGTTTTTGTGACATGACTCTGTTTTAAAGTTGGATTCTAAGAGGAAAAACCTTTAAGTTTTAACCACTAACTCAAACATTAGCTTGCAACCAATGATCCTTACTCTTTTTCGCTGATCGATGGAGGAATTTTTCACTAATCCTCTAATGATAAACTATGAAAATAAAGTAATTTTCTTTTAGAAGCATTTTAAACCTACTATAAACGTATGCAATAAAAAGGTTGAGACCCAATATCCAACCATTTACAATTAAATTCCCACCCAAGTTTTCACATTTTGCAGTTCAGATTGTTGCCCATCACTTAACACACGTACCCTATTACCAAGTTTTTACCATGTAGGTAATATGTGACGCTACATGTGGTGGTTTGTGAGACCAGTCCATCAGATCTAATAGCGTACCGACTCCGGGATTCCGGGGCGGGGCGTTACATAATAGTATATATTCATTATCCACTCTAGAGAGGACATACAAAAACCAGCTAAAAAAAGGTAAAGATAAATAAGTTAGCCTATTATCTTTAACCTGTGCTCTAAATATATAGTATTAAATATGCATCAAACTCAGCACCTTCAAACTCTACTCTTTCTTTTTCTCACTTGGACTTTCTATTTAAACTGCAAGGTATTTATTGCAGTATTGTTCTTTTTTTAATTATTTTTTCTGCTCACGCAATCTCAAAGCAATAAACAGAAGTCCCCATACTTGGAAAACTTAATACATGTAAGAATAAACAAATAATCATCTGAAACTTACCCTAAGACGAGCACGGAGGGCTCTGTTAAGATTGTAATCATCAGAATGCCTACTGTCAGACACTTTCTGCAGGCGAACTAGCACCGGCTCGGCTTCCTTCTTCTTTTGCAGGTCTTCTTCTTGGTGCTCAAGACGGTAGAAAGGATCTGACAACTTGGCTCTGTCTTCATCTGCTGGAAGGGCAAATGTTTCAGCATCCTCAACATCATAATCTTCTGTCTTCTTCTGGGCTCCACTAATAATCACATATGCACAATTCTTTGGGTCTGTCTGTATGACTATTTCATGCTGACAGCATGCTGACTTCATTGTGAAGCTCCATATCTAATTGTGCAGAAGCATCAAGATGATTTTATTAATCAAGGAGGGAAGAACAAATAAAAATTGCTTAAAATACAATATAGTAGCCTAGACAAATATAAACGGGTACACAATACCAATATTAATAGAAAACAGGTCAAAATGGTAAAATCTATGAGTCAAGCTTGGAAACAGCAGCAACTTTGAAAAGTTCTAGAGTAATTAATTCTAATAGACTCATCTCTCTATGCTTCACACTGGATTCTACAAGATCATATGCACTAGAAACTGCATGCTCAAGTCTTAAAATCCACAAGAAGAAATCAAGCAGTTAAGTTGACTCAACCCAACAGAAAATATAAGATCCATTATAGTGAGACAAGTTTCGTACTGCATTGACATACTAAACAAATTGTACGCAAAACCATCAATCCTCATACCTTTGTAGAATAATAATTTCCCACTTGCTTTTTCTCTGCATTGAATCTTACACCCTTGGCAATCATGGAATTGCATCCACCACACCATATATTGTAAGGCATCTCGAACCTGAAAGTCAAAAGAATGTCATACAGTTATAGTAAGTGAAATGAGTACAAGGCAAAATTTTCTGAACAATGACATTTCGAAGCTGAAAGTCAAGAGTGTCATATGTTATAACAAGTGAAATGAATACAACAAGGCAAAACTTAATGAACCATGTCATGAAATATTTCGCAGGTAACAGTCGACTTCATATATTTTCTCAATACATGTAATTTTTAAATAGTTTCAGCAAATTTCATCTGTTTTTAAACATTTTCTCGCACCATCTCACTTTCATCTTGTGTTTTGTTGTGTGCTTTTTTCCATTTTTCGGGTGGGTTTCGGGGTTTTTTTTTGTTGGGGGTTGGGGGGGTTGGGGGGTCTCGTTTACGGTTAAGTGGGTGCAAAGAGGCAGGCAAAAAGAAATTTCACTTTGATCAAGAAATTTTCATATGCTAACAGTTGCCTTTATAAATTCCGCATCACTGGCTCAGTTTAAGTATAAAACATGCAATTCTAGTGACAGCAGTTTCATCTGCTTGTTCACACCCATGAGTAGGGTGCGAGATTGATAATCGATACCAAGATCCACACAAGGAAATTATCCTCCTAACTTTCTCCTATTGTAGTTTAAGAAGATACTATGTACCTCAATCCCATAATCTCCACATCTATCTATAGAAATCAAGAAGATGAATACCCCCCACAACTTAGTCTACTGGCTGGGGGCTTAGTGTTTTGGCTCAAAAGGGCAAGGATCAACCCGTGTCTATGGCATTACCAATCCTCAATTTCCAATTACTAGGCATAACAACACTTGTGCTATTCACTGTGAAAGGGGAACCCCAGACCCCGGGGTTTACTTGGTGTGGCACTAAGCCAAGGTTCCTTGAACCGAAAAAATCAAGAAGATGAGCACCTCTTAAAGCCAAAGCAGTTACATTTGTTCTCAATTGGGAGAAGCTAGCATGAAAGAACATACTTCCAAGTGCAGACTAGCTGAACCTTGTCAGAAAGCAATACACAACTATGAAAATATAGAAGTGGAATCAAGCACGGTCTCTTGAAAAGAGAGAATGAGAGAGACCACCACTTACTGTCTACCCTGGTAACTCTATGCAATCTTGGGGATTAAACATTTGGAATCCTATTCTCTTGGATGGACATGGATTTACAATGAATTACTGAACTTAACATCTATGCTACTATATAATGGAAAACTTTAAAGTAGACAACAAATGTATCGAAGGTGGACATCATGTAGAACACTGATGAGAAAAATGGTAATTTCATATATAATATTATAAATGTCATGAAATATATATCTCTCACTCATTTAAAAGGCAGCATAATTCTTTCAAATAATCTTAGCAAAACAATTATAAGATGCAAAACAATTATAAGATGCAAAACAAATATAAGATGATAGAAATAGTAAATATTATTTTAAATAAAATCTTCTAAATAGAGATTTAAACATACTTTTTTAATTTTTAATATATATATATATATATATATATATATATATATATATATAATGTCTTTAGTAATTTACTAACTTGTATTATTTGTAATTAGAATTGACAAAATTATCAAGTAATAAACTTATATAACACAATATTCGTTGTTACCAACTAGATAAGTAATAACATATATGATAATATCTCTAACTATAAATGCATTTTTACCCATCAAAACGGGTTTGAAACTAGCAATAACAACCGGCCAAACTTGAATCGAAATATACAAGATCCAAATGTGAGTTAATAATAAAATTTTATTTATTTTTGATATCACATTCTACAATTACAATGTTTTAAATAAACTAGTCAAAATTTTGGATTAAAATCGTCCATTGTTTAGTTACTAAATAATAAAATCTATGGTGCATTTTTTACACTGAACCCTGTTAGTAACTTATATGCATTAAATCATCTTAAATTAATTAGGATCCATTTTTTAGACTTAACCCTATTAGTAACTTATATATGCATTAAATCACCTTAAATTAAGTACTATGTACACCAAATAATTATTTAGACAATAATTACTGTTACAAGAAGATGCATGGCATGTGCCGATATGCTAGTTTCCTTTTAAATAGCAAGAGAGATTGAAGTCATCCATGTATGAAGGTGTTCCAATGAATTTGCTATAAGAGTAATGCTAGGTTGTAAAGTTCATCTGGTCATAAAGGAGGTTAAATAATGATCAGTAGGTTGAATGGAAGCAAGTTGTTCATACACACGCACACAGACACATATTGTCAAAAACATAATTACCAAATGTTACTTTCAACTGTTAAAGAGTTATTCAAAAATAAAGCTGATCAATGAAACTAAGAGAAATAACCACAGGTTAATTCAACTAAGCCAAGTTAACTGAAATTAAAGACTGGGTAGGGTGTGAGATTGATAATGGATACCAAGGTCACGCAAGGAAAATATCCTCCTAACTTTCTCCTATTTTTAGTTTAAGAAGATACTACGTACCTCAATCCCATGATCTCCACATCTATCTATAGAAATCAAGAAGATGAATACCCCAACAAGTACCCTACTGATTGGGGGCTTAGTCTTGGCTCAAAAGGGCAAGGATCAACCCGTGTCTATGGCATTACGCATCCTCAGTTTCTAATTATTAGGCATGACAACACTTGTGCTACTCACCTAGGTCAGGACTGTGAAAGGGGGACCCCAGACCCCGAGGTTCACTTGGTTTAGTACTAAGCCAAGGTTCCTTGCACCAAAAAATCAAGAAGATGAGCACCTCTTAAAGCCTAAGCAGTTGCATTTGTTCTCAATTGGGAGAAGCTAGCATGAAAGAACATACTTCTAAATAGAACCTAGTTAGTGCAGACTAGTTGAAGCTTGTCAGAAAGCTATACACAACCATTAAAAAATATGGAAGTGGAATCAAGCACGATCTCCTAAAAAGAGAGAATGAGAGAGACAACCACTCAAACTGTCCATCCTAGTCACTCTATGCGATCTTGGGGATTAAACATTTGGAATCCTATTCTCTTGGATGGACATGGATTTACGATGAATTACTAAACTTAACATCTATGCTACTATATAATGGAAATAAAGAGGGCAGACAAAAAATAGATGAAAGGTGGACATTTTGTAGAAGAGTGATGAGAGAAATGGTAATTTTCATATATAATATTATAAATGTCATGCCATATATATCTCTCTCACTCATTTAAAAGGTAGCATAATTCTTTCAAATAATCTTAGCAAAACAATTATAAGATGACATAAATATTAAATACTATTTTAAAATAAAATCTTCTAAATAGAGATTTAAATGTAACTTTCTTATTTTTAACTTATACATAATGTCTTTAGTAATTAACTAAATTGTATTATTTCTAATTAGGATTGACAAAAATCATTAAGTAATAAATTTATAACACAATATTCATTGTTACCAACTAGATAAGTAATAACATATATGATAAAATCTCTAACTATAGATGTATAATCACCCATCAAAATGGCTTTGAAACTAGCAATAACAACCGGCCAAATTTGAATTGAAATATACAAGATCCAAATGTGAGTTAATAATAAAATTTTATTTATTTTTTATATCACATGCTCCAGTTACAATGTTTTAAATAAACTAGTCAAAATTTTGTTAAGATCATCCATTGTTTAGTTACAAGTAATAAATCTAGGGTGCATTTTTTACACTGAACCCTATCAGTAACTTATATGCATTAAATCATCTTAATTAATTAGGATGCATTTTTCACAGTGAACCCTATTAGTAACTTATATGCATTAAATCACTTTAAATTAAGTAATATGTACAACAAATAATTATTTGGATAATAATTAATGTTACAAGCAGATGCATGACATGTGTCAATAAGCTAGTTTTCTTTTAAATAGCAAGAGAGATTGAAGTCATCCATGTATGAAAGTATTCCAATGAATTTGCTCTAAGAGTAATGCTAGAGTTGTAAAGTTCATCTGGTCATAAATGGAGGTTAAATAATGATCAGGAGGCTAAATGGAAGCAAGTTGTTCACACACACGCACACAGACACATATTGTCAAAAACATAATTAGTAATTACCAAATGTTACGTTTAGCTGTTAAAGAGTCATTCAAAAATAAAGCTGATAATGAAACTAAGAGAAACAACCACAGGTTAATTCAACTAAGCGAAGTTAAATGAAATTTAAATAAAAATAACTTCAATTTAAGGCTTAAGTTAGCTTATGCAGGTTCAAGTGTTAGATATCTTCCGTGAAAAAGAAAAGAAGTGGAGTCGGATGAGAGCAATGGTTACAAAGGCTATAGACAGAAATATCGGGAAATACTAAGAAAAAGAATTTGTGGAAGCCATGTGGACCCTCATCGACAACCATTCCAGAATTCTAATTGATATATTATCTCTTATCTATTCATCTTAAGATCAACACAGCTTATCCTAATTATCGACAAATAAAAATGTATATATACATTTGTTAGTTGCTACACTTCTTATTTATAAAGACTAATAATTCCTCGGGCGCATTGGCTGTTAATCAATAAAAATATTACAAAGTTACTTCAATATGTTTTATAACTCTCCTTTCTACAATTTCCCTATGTTATGGATCTCTCTTTCTCGTATTTTATCGATTTATCCTAAAAATATTTTGTTTTCTATTCTCTATCTTATGGTCTTCCCTCCTCACCATATTTAATAAAGTTACTATTAAAATGTTAATGAGTCATAACTTTATCCACTTTTTCTATTTTTCCACCGTTTCTTGCCCTTTTATGTGCACGAATATTACAAGTTCTCCTAAATATTTCTCTTCCCACCATTGCATTCTCTTTTCTCATGGATGTTTGATTGTAGTATGTTTAGACCTACAACTTGCTGTAATGCATTAAAAAATTAGCAACTCATACAAAGCAACATTTTTCTTGCATTGACCACTATTCAACAAGTTAAGCAAATGCACAACCTGGAATACTTACCAAAAAAGTATTGCCATGTTCCTAATCTTGGACAAAGTAAATGAAACATTTAGGTGACTTGAAACCATGGTGGACATTGAATACATTTTAAATAAACGACATTTATGTTAAAGATAAAAGCTAGTTTGCCTCTCCATTCATGTACATGTGCTCTTTTGAGTCTTTTCTAGCTGGTATGACTTCACCAACACATTGTAATAAATGCTATTTAGCATTTTTTGAGAACAATTTAACAAGTGTTTCCTAACCACTCCACATCTACAAACAACAATCGAGTTTCCTATACCGATTCATAGTTCATTTTCCAATCTACATCAATATAAAAAACAATCTGAGAAATAAAAGAAGAAAATTACTAACTAAATTGATTATGTAACTTTTCTTCAAGCATTTGCGGTCGATAATTGACAAATTCAATGAGAGAGAATCATTTGAGATGGCTTCATCATATGCATCATAAGCCATTAAATGCAATAGTTAGGACTTAGGAGTAATAAGATTATAGTTCCTAAAGAAAGAAAAACTAGAGGTAGGCATACAAGAACTTATTGTTAGCCTTGTTAGGTCTCATGTTTATGAGCCAACTCCCTAATCTTGTCTTGATGAATACAAACAATTCCTAACAATGCATGTCGAGTGTTTGCATTTGTTTTATTAGGTAATCTACACAAACATTTGTTGGAGATTGGATGTATTGCGTCATAACGATCATATCAAATAGAGGTTGGCGGAAGTAGTGGAAGTCATTTGCAATTCAAGTCATATACAAGATCAAGCTTTATCCATGTTACCAAGATCAAGTGTCACGAAGATCATTGTTTGGTATATTTGGTACTTAAAGCTCATATATACACACATACACGTTTTGGATTTTATAGCTTTCAAGTTTATATAAATATGAAACAAATAGTTATTTTTATATACTTACATATTTCATATTTATTTATTGTTTTTGTTTCTGGTTTAGTTATACAAATATGAAACAATAGATATATATTCATATACATACTCATACGTTTCATATTTATCATTTTGGTTTTTATAAAAATGCATATATTATGCAAAACAACATTCTTGGGAAAATATTGTGTTATTGATTTATGGACTAAACAACACTAGTTTATATCTTTTACTTAAGTCTATAAATCCATTCAAGAGTTTTCAAAATTTTGTTTAAGTCAAAAAGTCAAAAACAAGTGTGTTGACATTTCATATTTTGACCTATTTTGCAAAATAATGAGTTTTCACAATTGGGAGATTCAATTTAAAAAATTCTTTTTATAACATGTTCATCTTCATGTTTATAATCATTTCCCAAAGTTTTATATTTTTTAAATTTTATTTACTATTTTTAAAGGCAATTCAAAACTCAGTTTTCATACATGAACAGTGCATGTGCATGTTTATAAGTCGACCTGTGTACTGTAGAAAGTCGACTTATGAACTGTTCTGAAAAATACAATTTTTTTATCTGCTAAGTCGACTTAAAATTACAACAAGTCGACTTATAAGTAGACCTATGAACTGTTTTCATGTTTGTTGTTTTTGTCCTCTGAGTCGACTTACAACTAAAACAAGTCGACTCATAAGACATAAGTCGACTTATAAGTCGACTTATGAACTAGTCGTTGCACAGTAACAACTATTTTTCAATTTTTCTTTATTTTATTACTTTTATGGATTTTTGGTGTTTTCTTGGGCTGGTTTCTTCTATTCTATATATACCCCTTTACCATAACTATTTTTAACTACCAAGAATATTTTTAAACAAATTTTAAGGGTGTTTAAAAATTTTTAAATTTTGTTTTAAGTTTGTTTTGTGAAGAAATTTTCACAAGAGGAAGAGGAGATTATCCATTCTTGTTTGGGCTTCAATCTACATCCCTCCACTCTTATTTTAGAGTTTTCTTAAACTCATTATCTAGCTTGTTTATGTTTAATTTGTCATATTTATTTTTGCTAGATTAAATTGCGTTTATATTTGATTTTACTCTTTGTTTACACACACAACCTATTGAGCTTTTAGTATTTCATACATAGTATATTTGGGATTGTGAGAATGTGTTACTTAGGGTGTGAGCTTACATTGAATTCTCATCCGCTGTAGAGAACAAACAATCTTATATTGAGTTTTATTTGTGAGATCACTTTGTAATATACTTGTATACCGAGAGGAGTATATGGTGAGAGACGGGTTCGATTCCAAGAGGAGTGGCGTCGGTAGTAAAACCTAGGAAAATGTTATAAATCCGAGCACTTGAGGAAGACGACACGGGCTTGAGACCAACACTTAGAGGGTGTAAAGTGTGATTGTAATAGTATGAGTTGTGAAAGTTTTCGATGAGCTAGAAAATCGAAATTGTGTGGAGTTGTAAACGTTTTAAGTGAACATTGAAAACCCGTTGTGATAGTGGATTATCCCCGAGAGTAGGGAGCGGAGACGTAGGTTGGAAGGACTGAACTCCGTGATCATATTGTGTGCTTATGTTTTGCCTTGGCGTAATTTTTGTGCCCATAGTTCATTCTATTCTATTTCGCCATTACCTCATGTTTATATCGCCCTTAGTTTAAATTGCATATCCTAGCTCATATATCTTGTTGTATTTCACACTTACTAGGATAAATTGTTAATAAGTTTTTAAATTGACATTAAATCGGATTAGATTAGCAATTTATCCTATTCACCCCCTCTAGGGTACTTTCACTTATTTGAAAACAATTAAGAAGAATATGATAATGATTAACTTAATGGAGGAGATCTCTAGCCAATACCAAATAATTGGGATAAATGCTTTATTGTTGGCAGTATTATCATTTTTTTAGCTAAGCTCATTGGAACTTAATATTATTCAGTAATATCAAAGACTTTTTCTATAGTTTAGCTCTATTGAGAGCATCTCATAATTTCTTTTATTATTTAGTTCTATCCTTTTTTCAACTAAGCTATTTGCAACCTAATAGTATTCAGTAATATCAAAGATCTATTCTATAGTATATCTCTATTAAGGGTATCTCATCATGAAACTAACAATTGCATTATCTTATTCTACCATGTTAAAAATGTTAAGTATACACATGACCCTAGATCTATTGAAACATCAACTAAGATCCAATCACTTCTCTTAAATTGACACCTAATCTTCAATATTCCAAACCATCTAACCGATTCTCCCTTATTTATGCATAGTAGCAACTACATATAACTTCTTACAAGTGCATTCATTCCAATCCTATATGGGCTATATTTTAACATGTAGCATACCATCTGAACATTTTCAATTTAGCTACATAAATTTTAAGGACATACTCATCGCCCAATGGTTTAGACATGTTTCTTCCCAATCTTATAACCCTAATGAATGATGCTAAAAAAAATTAGTAATTCCTATGCATTTTGTGGCCAATGATGTGCAAGTATACCTTTAGGCTTTAGATCTTCAAATTTTTTTTGAAATAAGTTATACTCCATATTTTTCCATTTTTTAAATTGATCATTTATAGGTATTACCACTTGCAGTAATGTATAAAACATACTCGTATTCCTTCACGAAATTTTGATACAATTATATTCAGTGTTTTTCCACTTGCTTATTCTAAGTTTTTTAGGCTCTAAAATTTCTTTTGCCTTTAACCATCAAAAAGTAACCTTGATTATAATAAGTCACTAATTTTCATGTCATTCTATCTAGAAGTACATTACTTAGGTGAACGTTGCACACTAGAAATTATAAGAAATCAAATGGCTTCCAACAAACAAAACTTATTAGCATATAAGATGATTAACTGATAAATCTAACTATTTGGATCGGATCTAGTGACAATTTGTGGTTTATAATCATAGACATGTAACAATGCTTGTATTTGTCAACCCACGCTTGTTATGTCACATGCATGAAAATAAAGACATGAAAGGATATCTCATAGCGGACATCACGATGGAGTTTCATTGGCACGTTAACAGACATTAAAGGTGTCCAAAACACAAAATAGATTAAAAGGAAATGTCTTAAATGGTCTTGATTCAATGTTTATTTGCACACTAGTAATCATAAATATTGCTTATGTAAATTTTGATTATAATTTCTTCTCCAGAAAATATTACCTTATAATAAGAATTCCTTGGTCTAGCTTCCTTGCTCTCTCCCTCAGAGCATGTTGACCATGAAATTTGTTCAAACCACCCTAGAAGTGAATGACAAAAATTGCAAAGAAAAGTCAGTAATTGAATGCAGATGTAAGCAATATAATCTCCCAATAGAACAACTCAAGTTTCTCCAACTATGAAAAATCCAATATCGAAAAATAAGAACCAAAACTACAGCACATACCTTTTTTGGTTCCCATTCTGGTGGATAATAAAAGTTATCTGCTCTGGCAGCTGCAAGAGAAGACTGCAAAAAAACGTTGCAACTTAGGAAATAGTTTGGTTATGCATAGTAAAAATCTTAATCGATAAAGCCTTTACAAAGAAATGTTAAGCAAAATAAGATCAAATGGTACTTCCCAGTTTGAATAGAGAAATTTTTTAAAAAAAATTAACCTCTCAAAAGCAGATGCATAAACCTACAGATTCTGGACAGAACTTTTATTATTCTTATAAATATTTTTTACTTCTACAAAAAAATAAAATTCTAACAAAATAAAAGAAATTGCTTAGAAAACAATCAAGCGTTAAATAAATTGAAACCATCTTAGAAAGAAGTTACGTTGTATATCTTATCCCCAGCTTTTGTTGATTCAAAACGTGAAATTGTGAATGGCTGCCCGAAGTAGCATGAACTTCAGCAAATCAATTGTAGTCAAACAGTATCGGCTATCAATTTGCACAATAGCACTAATTAAGATGAAAACCTTCAGACAGACCCAAGCAGAAAAGTCAAATATCCTGTCTAATTTAGGCATAGTCAAATTAATCAGCGCATCGGATAAGTTTCCCAACATACTCATCAAATTCAAAAGGAGAATTAACCAAATCCATGATCAAACCAACCCTCCAAATAGAGAAGAACACAATTTCATCAAATATATAAAAAAAGGATTATCCCTAAAAAACATAACACGACAAATTTAGGCCAATAAACTACGGAAATTTTTATTTAAAAAATTGCGAATTGGGTGAAACCCTAACCCTAATCCACGATCAGACTAATCCCCCTTATAGAAGAACAGAACTTTATCAACTAAAGGATGTAACATAACAAATTTAGGCTCGATAAACTAAGGAAAACAAAACAAAATATTTCACCTTCGAATTGGCCTAATCCTAATTTGATCACAGGATATTTAGAAGTGATTGATGCTTACCATTTTTCTTCGCTAGGTTTCGACCGTGACGATCACGGATTCACAGTCGCCGATCGAGAGATCGAGAGAGCGAAAAGGAAGAAAAACGATCGGAAAATATATTATCTTCCTTCACCCCTTCGGCCCTTTCTACTTGGTTTTTTTGCGTTTTATGTGTTAGCCTCTTAAAGAGGAAATTTTCAAAACAGCCCCAAAAAGTTTCTTATTTTTCAAAATCGACCTATTTTTTTATCAAAATTGACCTGCTTTTTGTCACGTGGGGCTAATGAAGTTCCTAAACAGTCGGGGTTGCCAACCCGACTGTTTAGGATATAAAAATTTCGGGTTTAAGGGTTCTAATTAGGGTTTAACACCCTCCTAAACAGTCGGGGTTGCCAACCCCGACTGTTTAGGAACTTCATTAAGCCCACGTGGTAAAAAGTGGGTCGATTTTGATAAATAAAAAAAATGTGTCGATTTTAAAAAATAAAAATCTTTTTAGAGCTGTTTTAAAAATTTGTTCGTCTCTTAAATCTTTAATTTTGTGTTAGTCCTTCAAATCTTCATATATTTTGATGTTAGTCTCCCAAATTACACATTAGTCCCTTTAGTTAGTTGGGCTCATAAATGATAGAGAAAAATTCTCTTAAGTTTATTTCAATTATTAAAAGACATCTATGCCCCCTCCCCTACCAAACTCAAACTCATTAAGAGCCCTCACAATCCATATTCGTTTAATGAAACTCAAACATATGACGACTATGTCTTTCTTGAACCATAAATTCACAATAAATACCTTCTTCACCCTAAAAAACTAAGCAGAAATCCCCCACCACAAATAATAGCAAAAAACTCCTCTTTCCAATTAAAACCTTCTAAGCTAAAATATATTCCACAAGTTAGCAAAATTTCAAATACAACTCAAACTTAGCATAACACAATACAAACAACAACATAAAACCCATTGATTTCTCTTACACTGAGATCTTCTCTGATAGAAACAAAAAAAGATAATACCTTAAGCAACAAACCTCCTTCAAATAACCAACATCTATCTTTGCACTCTCCTAAAACTTTTTAAACCAGTGATTCAAAATATCCATAAGCACAACCAATCTACACACATTAACCCCACTAAATGAACATAAAATTAAACAAATTCTCCAAATCTTCGTCAGCATCCTCTCAATCCTCCCCTCTATTCCAACATCCGCCACCTTCAGAAGTGCCACAATATCCTCAACCGAGACTCTAATTCTCACGACAGCATCAACGTCGTGTACAACAACAATAAATGCAAAGTAGGGAGAGCAGACCAACCGACGACGAAGACAAGGTGGCAGTGAAGGAGGAGGAGACAATGTGGTGTACTAAGACGAACTAACACAATTAGGGGTATTTTGGTAATTAGCCAATCATGGTTAGGGTAAACCTAACCATGGTTTAGGATTTTTAATAGCAAACCTAACAAAGGGACTAATATCAACACAATTAGAGACTTTTGGGGGATTAATATCAAAATATAAAGACTTGAGAGACTAATATAAAAAAACTAAAGATGTAAGGGACTAAAATAGAAAAACCCTTTTTATTGGTTTAAATATTGTATCCGGATAAAGTATTGGCCCACATGATAATAATTATCTTTATTTGTTACAAAGAGTTGTAGTGAATTGAGATAAGATCATAGTTAGATAGTTTCATTGATGAATGAAAACTATCTTTTAAGAAGTCTTATCTTCTAAGAATTCCAGTTATAACAGAAGGGTCCTAGTCTAGCCTATGAATATAGTCATAGTTCCTCCATCAGATTTAGGCTATTCAGTAAGGCATAGGCTAGAAACTTTTTCTATATTTATTTTCTTTATTCTATTAGTGATCTAATTTTGATCTTCATTTCTATATATACTCAGATTATATCTAGTTTTGATCTAATTTTCTAAGTTACAGATTGTTTTAGATGACAATGACTGGAGGTATCTTTTAATTTAATTTCCATTTGTGTGATCTGTATTTATTTAGATTATAATATCTTACATGTAGTATCAGAGCCCACTCCATCTATGTTGTTTAGTATTTTTAAGGTCTCAAATCACCGTATTACTTATTTTGATGTTATTTGGCCTATATGCTATGTTTGAGAGTGTACTAATGGAGGGGAAGGGACAGAAGGGAACATGCAATAATATAAGGAAAGCAAAGGAAGGAAAGGGGAAATGTAGTAATCATGTTTGGAAGTTTACTAAAGGAAATGGAGGGGAATCATTTCTTAGTCATTTGATTTATATCACGATGGTCCAAAACAATTTACTTCCTCTGTTGTATCACAGAAATGACTAAGTGTTAATCCCATTCCAGAAGATGACATGTGTCTCAAATTAACTATACACAAATTCGACCCGACCCCATGAAGGTTGAATCAAATGATGCCATCACTCAACCCCTCCCAAGACGGGCGGAGTCTAAAGATATCCTCACTTGGACCCTACTGCTAAGGCCAAACTTTGTGTGTTTCTAAGTAGAGGATTGAGTCGAAAAGCACCCTCATATAGAAGAGCCGAATTGAAAGGCATCTTTTCTCATCCCCCTTACAAAGCCGAGACGAAAGGCAATCTTTCTCGAACCCCTCAATGAATGTCAATCACCATATAATTAATTGAGAATTCAAAGTCACCATTACATCTCCCCCGGAATCATAATAACACATTAAAGTGAGCTCGCGCTGCAACCCCTCTGTCGCCACCTAAATAAATATGGGGATAACTTAGATCACTCGATGCCATCACCTCACGGTACCAGTTGACCAAGCTGACTGCAAAAGAGCTAGGGAAAAGGGCTCTAGTAGGCCTCTCTTTAGGCATTAAAACACAAGTTTCAAGGGTCACAGCTATCACCCGAAGAGGACAGAAAGATATCCCCAAATCGTTTGCTAATCTTATCTTTTTCTTTCTCGATGCGAAGAATTGCCCTAGTCTTTTACCAGGAAAGATCAGATGCCGAGAATCGTCTGCTCTCTCTTTCTCACAAGGAGATCCATTCCTGAGACTTGGTGAAAACTACACAAATGCGCTTTAGAATCTACTACATGAAGGTAAGCAATTCTTCTCTAAAGCCTACAGTTCTCATATTACTTCCATTTAAGATCAATACTGACTTGACCGTTAGTGGAACGCCCAGAAAACCCAACTCTGACCCTCTTACGCATTGTTTGTGTGTAGCATCATGACCTCTGCTCAATGATTAGCTACCAAAGAACATTGAGGGACCCTAAACACTCTATAACCTACCTAAAACCCTGTTGTTAAGTATGTGACATCAACAGTTTAGTGTTTACCATGGGGATTCTTTTTCTTCTTTAAACAAGATGGCTGGTTATGATCATCGAGACCGATCATCAATTCCTTCTACTAAAGAAACACATAATGTGGGCTACGTCACTTAAGCCCAATTGGAAAAAGCCACCCAAATAATTTTCCAATATCTTCAACAACAATTCACTTCCTTCACAAACAAACTTCTCAACTATATTTTTCCCCAGCAATCTTCTCTGTCATTCGCTGCTCCCTCCCTAGAGAGCAATCTGAATAATGAACGCAGGAGGAACAAACTAAATATGCCTCTCCTCCACCTCACCAACAGATTCGTTTTGTCGCTCATCCTGATAACTACTACAACATATGGAAGCAACCAGTGAGAGTTCTAGTTTCGACCATGAGTCCACCACATGGACGATGCCGTGCAGTGCCAGATATCCTCACACTATTCTAGGCCCCTCCACCACTAACTTTGCTTCTAGTTACAATCAATTTAACGTCGTTGTAGACGTCATCGGAGGGGACACTCCACTTACGGACTGGATCAGGAAGACTCCATGCGCCAAGTTTAAAATACCACATATTGAGAAGTACAAAGGCGAGGGAGATTCAAAGGAGCACTTGTAAAATTTCTATGATCTGATGTGCATGCAGCAAGTGAGCAATCTGATCATCTGTAGAACTTTGCTAATCACTTTAATAGAAAGTGCTAAAATGTGGTGGAACTCATTGGACAAAAAGTTCATCCACAGCTTTGTACAACTCACCCAAAAATTTGTACATCATTTTTTGCCGACTTTAAGCAGAAGGCACCTCCTCTGTCTTGCTACAGATAAGACAGAAACCAGGGAAGAGTCTCAGGGACTATTTTAATAGATTCTAAGCTAAAAGGCTAGAAGTTGAAGACCCTAGCAACATGATCGCTATGACCGCAATCTCTGCAGGGCTGGAAGATGACAAGTTGTTAACTCACTCATCATATACTGCGTGACTAACTTTGACTAGCTAATGGCTAGAGCTCGAGGACACATAGATGCAAAAAATAGTTGAGCCACAAGAAGACAACTAAAAAAGCGGCAGTTGAAGCAGAGTCCTTTCAAGGATAGAAGACAGAGAAGGATTCTCCCAAAACTGACTCCAAGCCAAACCGTGTCGATCGGAGAGATTAGATAAAAGAGGCAACCAAGAAATTGATCTTTATTTCCCTCAACACTTCTCTCTTACAAGCTCTTTACTTAATTCAGAGAGGACACCTTACTGTTACTCCTCCCAACATGAAGTTGGATCTCCAATCTAGAGATTCTAAGTAATGTTACTAGTACCATAGAGATCACTGTCATCACACTAATGATAGTAGAGTCCTCTAAAGAGACATTGAAAACTTGATATAGAAGGGGCTGCTAAAAAAGTTCATCTCCTGATGAGCCAGAGGGGAACTAGCTCCGGAGAGGTCATAGAGAAGAAGGTCTAGATCAAGATTGCCCCATCACCAACACCATCAAGACAACCAACCCAGAGAGTCAAGCAGTTGAGATATCATCAACACCATTAGTGATGGTCCAGCAGTAGGAGGGATGTCACATAATGCTCGAAAGAAGTATGCTCGGCAACCATTGGAAATAAATCTCTATGAGAAGAAGCCCAAGATAGATCAGCCTATTTTCTTCAGTAACGTTGATCTAAGAGGCATAGAGACCCCCACGATGACCCCATCATTATATTAGCTGAGATTAATGGCTTTTGAGTCAAAGAATTTTAGTGGATATTAGAAGCTCCGCCGACATCCTGTTTGTAGATGCTTTTAATAAAATAGGGGTCAACAAGTCAGATTTATGGGCTTGCCAAAGTCTCCTCATTGTGTTCTCAGGGCACTCGGTTCAACCAGAGAGATCGATCACTTTTTCCCTAGTAATCGGTGAATATCCTCGCTTGTTTACTATCCAAACCTAATTCATTATGATGGACGTAAAGTCTGCTTACAATGTTATTCTCGGCAAAACTTCCTTGAACAACTTATAGGTGGTCCCATCCAGTTATTATCAGATGATGAAGCTCCCAACCCTAAAAAGAGTTTCAGAAACCTTGTGAATCGAGAAGATCCAACTTTGAATGAAGAAAGACCCAAGAACAGGAGTGGATGACCCTCGTAGAAGAGTTGCAAGAAGTATCGATTGGCCTTGATGAGTCAAAGGAGGTCAAATTTGGGTTAGGATTTGTTGAGACCCAACGAGGAGCTATAGTTGTGTTCCTATGTGACAATGCAGATGTGTTCACTTGGGGACCAGAAAAATATGCCGAGATTCCCCTAGAAGTGATAAGCCATGAGCTCTTGGTCGACAGAAATAGCAAGCTGGTTCGATAAAAAGGAAGAGGCATCTTAGTCTGAGAGATAGAAGGCGGTCATAGAAGAAGTCAACCAACTACTCAAGATCAGCTTTATCCGAGAATTTCAATATCCAGAGTTGTTATCTAATGTAGTGCCCATCAAAAAATCTACTAGCAAGTTGAGAATGTGCATGGATTTCATGGACCTAAACAAAGCTTGCTTGAAGAACAACTATCTCCTCCTTAGGAACAATCAGTTGGTTGACAACAGCATTGGCCATGAACTATTCTGTTTTATGGATGCTTTCTCTTGATACAACCACATCATGATGGCAGAACATGATGAAGAAAAGAGTTCTTTTATCATAGATCAGGGGACTTATTACTATAAGGTAATGCCCTTTCAGTTTCCAAAATGCAGGGGCCACTTATTACAAATTAGTGAACAAAATATTCAAACCCCAGATCGACGGCAATGTAGAGGTGTATGTGGATGACATCCTGGTGAAATCAAAGCAAACAGTATCTCACGTGTCAAACCTTGAAGAAACTTTCTCCATCCTTCGACACTTTCACATGAAGCTCAACCTAGCTAATTGTGCCTTTGGTGTGGAATCGGGCACATTCCTTGTGTTTATGATTATCCAACAGGGTATTAAAATCAACCCTGAGAAGATAGCCACCATAGAGCAGATGTCCCAACCTCGCACATTGAAGGGTGTCCAGAAGCTAAATGGTAAGATAGTTGCATTAGGCCGATTCCTTTCAAAATTGAGCAAAATATATCTCTCCTTCTTCAAAACTTTGAGAGAAAGCAAGGAGTTAAAGGAAGGCATCGGCTAGATGGCAGAATGCAACGAGGCCTTCACTGGCCCCAAAAAATATTTGAGCACCAAACCCCTGTAAATCCGACCCAGAGTAGGAGAAACTTTATATCTCTACTTTATCTCACCAGAAGCAACAAGTTCTATTTTGATTCAAGAAGAAGATAATATGCAAAGGCTTATATATTAGGTCAGCAGGATTTTGAAGGCGACTGAACTCAATTATACCCTCGTTTAGAAGGCCTCCTTCACCCTCATAATTATGGCTAGGAAGCTTCACCCCTACTTTCAAGCTTATACCATAGTGATGTGGACAAACCTGCCTCTGAAGAAAGCACTTGGCCGCCCTACCACTTTTTGTAGGATGGTCTATTGGTTAGTCGAAATCAGCGAATATGATATTTTGAGTCCAGAACGACCGTAAAAGCTTAGGTTTTGGCCGACTTCTTAATAGAATCGTCCAAAACAGACACAAACTCTTCTCTCCTCATATCAGTCCCCCTACCAAATGTTTCAGTTCGTAATGTGCTTTTTTCTCGAAAACACAGCACTCCCAAGCATGATTTGTTCAAATTTTCCTTTTGGTGATTACTAAAGGTGGACAGATCATCTAGAGAAGGAGGCAGTAGACTGGAATAATTCTACATGGCCTCGATACGTCAACACATGAATACTCCATTGCTTTTGAATTTCTAGCTTCAAATAACAAGGCTGAGTATGAAGCCCTCTTGGTAGGACTTCAAGTCACGCGAGCAATTAAATCCTTGCTTATCTAAACCCTAGCGTACTCCCAGCTTGTCGTCTACCTAGTAAGAGGAGGATTATGAAGCCAAAGACTCTTGAATGATCTAATATTTGAAGGCGGTTAAAAAACTCATACGAAATTTCAAAGAGTTTAAAATCACTTAGTTCCCTCGAGCCATCAATGCTCGGGAGAATGCTTTATCCAAGTTCGGATCATCCAACCCAGGAAAGAATCAGTGGCATGTGTATGTTTCCGTCAAAAGTTGATGTTTTCATTGCTTTGATATCTGTTACAACTTCAATCGTTACAACAGAATTTAAATGAAAACAAAGATTACAACTTTATCGAAAATAAACACGAGATCCCGGTTTGGTTCGGTCTCGCTTGCGTGGGTTGTTGGCCTGTGACGGGGACGTCGATGTCCGTGGACCGCCGACTCTTCAAGATCTATTCCGGTAAAATCCGGCAGAGTTTCGTCTATCCGCGTAGGATTCAGAAACAGAACTTCGTTGATCCGCGTGAGATCTCAGAAGTGTAAAGCTTATGTCTCGGTTAAACGAGGCACTAGCTCTTCTTAGTAGTCACCGCTAATGGGCAACACTAAGGATGAGAGAGGTGAATGAAGGGGGACTGGTGCAGAATCTCACTCCTCGATCCGGCAAGGCTTCGCTGCTCTTCTCAGAAATTTCAGATCTCGAGGTTAAACCCAAGACCAGAAATTCCTCTCCAAAAATCCGAGCCAAGAGAATGGAGGCCTAGAGGGCCTATTTATAGGAAACAAGGAGGGGGGGGG